>JAWDGP010007063.1:0-12500 GCA_033675545.1 Elysia crispata | reverse complement strand
AAGTGTGAGAGATTGAGAGGGAGAATAAGAGAATATGGACCAGTCCAGAATTGTTTTTATTGTCATTGTTGACATGAACATCTATTGCAGTGAATTAAGCTTTTATCTTTTTTTATTATACTTACTAGATTTCAGCCTGTTTCACGTGGCATATGTTTACTCACAGTTTTTATAACACTTTTTTGTCCTTCACTTTCTTCTGCATGTTATGTCAGCACATTCAGTATAAGGTCCTCCATTAACTCTGTTCTATCTTTTTCTTGTTACAATCTACTACTTAATTTGATCTGGAAGAGTGGAAGACAAGCATTCGGATTCGACCAGGTATCATAAGTCTGAAGGGAGGTTAGACTGGTTCCATCTATCCCCTGCTCTTCATGACCCTCTCGAGGTTGTCACGTGATCCAAGACTCGGTTTAGTGCTATCAACTTTTACTCTAGGTTGAGTTGCACACAACCAGTTCTATCGAAGCGAATATTAAGATACTGTTTTGTGAATGCCTTGATACCTTTTTTCGATGATGGTTAATGTTTCACCTTTATGACCTTTATTTCACTTTTCAGCTGATTGATTATCTCGAGAAATTTTTAACTTTTTTTAGTTTCTTTGTATCTTATGTATGCAATGCTTGCTAATAAAGAAACAAAGCTTTTTTTTCTCGAATTATGCACCGTTTTTTGATTGTTTTACCATACATTCTATTAAATCACAAACTATTCAAGAAGTGGTGATGAATGTTAATTTTTTTCGTTTCTTTGTTTTTCAGACCAAGCTGCACTTGTCTTTTCCTGTTCACAACACATAAAATCAATCATAAGTGGGAGGTTTTAACTCCGGAAAAAATTACATCGATTTTCATTTTTTAGGAAAGGTTTTTCTCCTTTTTGAATAAAAACACACTGGATAGTTTGGTCTGCAAATATTACCAATTGCATCGGGAAGTTCATGTTTTGTACAAAACGCAGATCAAATTTTAAAATAGTAGGCTACGTTACAAAGAACTCATCATCTAGAAAAAAAATATAGATGTCAATTACTAGTTCTGCTTGTTCTGCTAAACTCAATTAACTACCTGATTGTATAAAGTGAAAGTGAAGGAAAAAAAAACAACAACAAAAACCTCAAGAACCTGAAGGCCAATGTCACTACTACTGTACTACCTACATAAATATCATTAGACTTTACAAAAAAAAAAAAAAAAAAAAAAAAAAGGTTAAAAAATGACTTGAATCACTTTTACTCAAACCAAAAACGACTAAATCTGAATTACAAGAAGAGACAACCCAATTTACAATGGTAACCCTAAAAACAAACAAAAAATAAGACATGCATGTAACTGGAACTATGTACCGGAAATTTTCTGCTTTTACTAGAGGGGCCAGTTTAACTTCATAACAATGAGCAGAAGAAATAAATTAACTCCCAATTTAAATCTAAGTTTCATGCCGTGGTCAGCGAACACACTGACATCAGTGGACTTAGAACTTGAGGTTACCGTAGATCTAATCTGGGGGGAAAAAACTGTCTTTCGCAACGCTAAGCCTAGATAAAAAAAAAAATAAAGTTAGAACCCGAGATTCGTGATGACTGTGTATCGAAATCTTTGTTAACAGACCACGTCTACTCAACATGACCCCCATTCCGCCTACAACGATGGATTATCGAGAGGAAGTAAAGCTTTTATGAAAACCTCGCAACAAACTTAAAGACCATTTGCTTAACTGTGATATGTATCATAACAGATTCTGCTCTCTAACCCAGCTGTCTTTCCTCATCAGTTCTTGACTTTGTTCTCTTCGATTGGATTTTTTTAACAAACGCAATAAACAAAAACTAAAATCTCTCGTTTCCATTTTTTTAAACATCTGAATCGTGCGAAGCTGCCCTGACAACATTTCCCATAAAAAAAAAAAACGGTCAGTGGTGTTGACGTACACATCCGGAACATACATTTCGACTCTTTACATTAAAAAATAGTATAAGCCGCGAAAATGCAAAAAAAAGTGTAATTGTATATGTGAATGTAAGTGGTTGTATATATATATATATATATATATATATATATATATATATATATGTGTGTGTGTGTGTGTAGCACATGGGCACTGACTCTCACCGAAGAAGAGAAAATAAACGCTTTCCACCGAAAACAACTGAAAAAGGTCCTAAACATTAAATTTCCAGTAAAAATCACAAATAAGTCACTGTATAAAAAATGCCAGGAAAAGCCCCTCTCGCTGCAAATTCTAAAAGCCCGGTGGAACCTCTTTGGGCATATTCTTCGTAGAGACAGCGACATCCCTGCCAACAGAGCAACAAGAGCCTACTTCATCCAATATGGCCACAAACTAAGAGGACGGCCGACAACAACTCTCCCAATCGTACTGAACAGAGATCTAGGACTAATTGACCATTTTAGACTCCATTCAACCGATGATCTGGTCAAAATCACTGAGCTCGCAAAGGACAGGAAACAGTGGAGAGAACTCTCTGCGAGGATAGAGAAAGCTGCCGAAGCGTCACAGACGGTGAATTGGGATGCGACACGGCAATAAGTCAGTAAGTCAAGTGTGTGTGTGTATGTGTGTGTATATATAAATGTTTATATAATGTATTTTATCTATCGTCTGGTTATTTATTTATACACGCGTGGCAGTGTGATTGTAAGAAAAAGAACGTACAATGTATAAACTGCTATGATTAATACTTCCATGACTTATGAAAAACTAAAAGGTTTTGTCAGTTTTTGTTTTATTTGGGCAAGGAAGGAGAGAACGTTGCCTCAGAAGTTCTGTCAAACAATAGATACAGCTTCCTAATGGGCTTGAAACTCTAGGCTTCATTGCCTTGAATCTAGTTATCCATCAACGCTTTTTAAGATATCCTTGAACGGCTTTAAGCATCAGCTATGAATAAAAAAAAGAAAAGAAACGAAAAGTAATAATTCTTTTACCAAATCAAGTTTCAGATGTGTTTAGTCAATGCAAGTTTTAGACAGATATCTTATGAAAGCATTTTTTTTCCATTAAATCGACATATTAAATCCTTTCTAAACAGTCTCTTTTTAACAATAAAAGAAACCAATACGGGGAATCTCTCTTAGCCATGCTTCTCGTGAGAGTTGAGAGCCGGCCATGCTTCTCGTGAGAGTTGAGAGCCGGCCATGCTTCTCGTGAGAGTTGAGAGCCGGCCATGCTTCTCGTGAGAGTTGAGAGCCGGCCATGCTTCTCGTGAGAGTTGAGAGCCGGCCATGCTTCTCGTGAGAGCTGATAGCCGGCCATGCTTCTCGTGAGAGCTGATAGCCGGCCATGCTTCTCGTGAGAGCTGAGAGCCGGCCATGCTTCTCGTGAGAGCTGAGAGCCGGCCATGCTTCTCGTGAGAGCTGATAGCCGGCCATGCTTCTCGTGAGAGTTGAGAGCCGGCCATGCTTCTCGTGAGAGCTGATAGCCGGCCATGCTTCTCGTGAGAGCTGATAGCCGGCCATGCTTCTCGTGAGAGCTGAGAGCCGGCCATGCTTCTCGTGAGAGTTGAGAGCCGGCCATGCTTCTCGTGAGAGTTGAGAGCCGGCCATGCTTCTCGTGAGAGTTGAGAGCCGGCCATGCTTCTCGTGAGAGTTGAGAGCCGGCCATGCTTCTCGTGAGAGTTGAGAGCCGGCCATGCTTCTCGTGAGAGTTGAGAGCCGGCCATGCTTCTCGTGAGAGTTGAGAGCCGGCCGAGTTTTAAGAAGTGATGAAGTGACCAGAGAAGGTTGTGTACATCTCAGAGGTCATCCCGAAAAGGTAAACATCTGCGGCTGATTGGATGTACACCTGTGCTCCCTTCTGTAAGTATAAGATCGCGCTATTGCCTGGATGATACGATAAAACCAAAACATCTATGAAAACCATTTCAATATCTCAGAATGCATCTCTCTAGATCTCTTACTATCTGGTTTAGTAACGACCCAAGCAAAGTAAAAAAAAAAAACCACACACACACACACAAAACAAAACAATAATTTCAAAATTTTGAGCGACTATCAAAAGATTCTTCAACTGATAGTGTATGTGGTGTTGAACAAAGATAAGAGGAGTTTTGGGAACCTACAATCGTGTCAGGCGCCGAAGGTAAGTCATAAATGTTTACCCAAGCGCCACACAATTGCTGCACATCTAAGGCTTATGCAGTTTCAATCTGCGTCCTTGAAGTAGTTATTCATGTTGGAGACAAGAGCGACATGCAAGCCGTGGTTTGTTTGTTTTTTTTGGTCGATTACATAGATGTATTCACTGTAAGAAAAATGTTCTTCTAGCGCCATCCAACTAAACTGTGTCGGGATGGTCACTTCTCTGTGACAGGTCCATATTATTCCCGATAGAAGTATGAGATTTTCCAAGAGGTTAACGTTACAGGTCTTTATTATTTTGCAACATTGAGACTCTAAGATTTCACTACATGGTAGCATAAGCTCTCTTGAGTAACAACACAAGCTGGACGGCCTCTTCCCTACCACCCGATGAAGAAAGAAGAAGCTAAAAGCTCCAGGTTTGGGTAAAGTGAACCATCATGTCTTACTGGCTGAGGCATAAGCGTTTTCGGTGAAAGCCCAGATGGACTCGAAGTACTCTTTCCCGTGCTACAGCTCCAGCCACGCCAGTTTCCCTTTCTGGCTGAGAGCGCTGAAGTGAAAGATGTCAAACCCGGCCTGGAAGAGAAAGACCATACACACAAATAGAGGTTTAATATAATACATTTCTGTACGCCTCAGTGAAAAACACCTCACAAGAACAGCTCCCAATAAGGTTTCCAATCAACACAAACCTTGTAGCGTTTCACCATTATCTTTCGATATTTAGGTATCCATATAATACTAACCGGCTAACCTGCGAATTAACTATCCGGCTAACCTGGGAATTAAGTCACCAGCTAACCTACGAAATAACTCACCCACCAACCTGCGAATTAGGTCACCAGCTAACCTACGAATTAACTCACCCACCAACCTGCGAATTAACTCACCAACCAACCTGCGAATTAAGTCACCAGCTAACCTACGAATTAACTCACCCACCAATCTGCGAATTAAGTCACCAGCTAACCTACGAATTAACTCACCCACCAACCTGCGAATTAAGTCACCAACTAACCTACGAATTAACTCACCCACCAACCTCTGAATTAAGTCACCAGCTAACCTACGAATTAACTCACCCACCAACCTGCGAATTAACTCACCCACCAACCTGCGAATTAACTCACCCACCAACCTACGAATTAACTCACCAGCTAACCTACGAATTAACTCACCCACCAACCTGCGAATTAAGTCACCAGCTAACCTACGAATTAACTCACCCACCAACCTGCGAATTAAGTCACTCACCAACCTGCGAATAACCTCACCAACCACCCTGCAAATTAACTAAGCGGCTAACCTGCGAATTAAGTCACCAGCTAACCTACGAATTAACTCACCCACCAACCTGCGAATTAACCCACCAGCTAACCTACGAATTAACTCACCCACCAACCTGCGAATTAACTCACCAACCAACCTGCAAATTAACTAACCGGCTAACCTGCGAATTAAGTCACCAGCTAACCTGCCAATTAACTCACCCACCAACCTGCGAATTAACTCACCAACCAGCCTGCAAATAAACTAACCGGCTAACCTGCGAATTAAGTCACCCACCAACCTACGAATTAACTTACCAACCAACCTGCGAATTAACTAACAGGTTAACCCGCGAATTAACTCACCAACCAACCTACAAATTAACTAACCGGCTAACCTGCGAATTAAGTCACCAACCAACCTCCGAATTGACTCACTAACCAACCTGCGAAGTAACTAACCGGCTAACCTGCGAATTAACTTACCAACCAACCTGAGAATTAACTAACCGGCTAACCTGCGAATTAACTTACCAACCAACCTGCGAATTAATTTACCAACCCACCTGCGAATTAACTTACCAACCAACCTGCGAATTAACTTACCAACCAACCTGTGAATTAACTTACCAACCAACCTGTGAATTAACTTACCAACCAACCTGCGAATTAACTCACCGACCAACCTACGAATTAACTAACCGGCTAAGCTGCGAATTAACTAACCGGCTAACCTGCGAATAACTTACCAACCAACCTGCTAATTAACTTACCAACCAATCTGCGAATTAACTTACCAACCAACCTGAGAATTAACTTACCAACCAACGTGCGAATTAACTTACCAACCAACCTGTGAATTAACTTACCAACCAACCTGCGAATTAAATTACCAACCAACCTGCGAATTAACTTACCAACCAACCTGCAAATTAACTTACCAACCAACCTGCGAATTAACTCACCGACCAACCGGTTGAGAGTTCAGTTGATCTCGTCCTGCGCTGAACAATCAAGTTAGTGAAATTACGTTTTTGTTTTGAAGTTTATTGGCTTTATCTACCATTTTATAGCTTTCAGAAAATAAGCGATACCTTGAATATCAACGGAACAAAATAACGCACAGAAAGCAAAAGAAAGGTATTTTAACTTCAACGCATTTTGACCTGAAGGCATAATCTTGAGCCCAGGGTAGTTGGTAGCAACTGCGCATACATCAATGTCTACGGGTTAAACAAAATAATAAATAGAAGAATGATAGTAAACTCATATACTGAGTCTCTAATCGCATATCTCAAACTAAAGACAGTTTCCAAACACTTCTTCGCTATTCTGGTGCAGTTTTGTTCTCGTGCTTTCATTTAAATCATGCCAAACATCATGCCAAACTCTACTGCGTTAAACAAGACATTTTTGTTTAGTTTCAATAAGCTGACTAGAAAATCCGTGTTTCTCTCTCTCTCTCTCTCTCTCTCTCTCTCTCTCTCTCTCTCTCTCTCTCTCTCTCTCTCTCTCTCTCTCTCTCTGTTCATCTTCCTCTATCTACATTTCCATCTCTCTTCCTATCTCACGCTCTCTCTCTATCTATCTCTATTTATCTCTATTTATCACCTTATTTCTTTCAATTTCTTTTCCCGTATCTTGTCCAGGATCAGTACAAGTTTCTGTACCGTGTCCTCAAACTGGCCCACGAGTCTCAGAATGTGTACGGCAATGTAGGAGATGTGGTTAGACCTTCATAGACCTGGTCTGGAGACTTATCTTTTTGCAGGATGGACTCTTCACCTGGCCATGGGACACACCTCTCACTCTCTGATTTGTTCTTTCTTCCAGCAAAACCGGGCGCTAATTGCGTCTCAATAGATTTTTAGAACAACTGATGTAGATAGAAAAAAAAAAAACAAAACAGGAGAGAGAGAGAGAGAGAGAGAGAGAGAGAGAGAGAGAGAGAGAGAGAGAGAGAGAGAGAGAGAGAGAGAGAGAGAGAGAGAAAGAGAGACACACACACACACAAAGAGAAAGTGTGAGAGATTGAAAGGGAGAATAAGAGAATATGGACCAGTCCAGAATTGTTTTTATTGTCATTGTTGACATGAACATCTATTGCAGTGAATAAAGCTTTTATCTTTGTTATTATACTTACAAGATTTCAGCCTGTTTCACGTGGCATATGTTTACTCACAGTTTTTATAACACTTTTTAGTCCTTCACTTTCTTCTGCATGTTATGTCAGCACATTCAGTATAAGGTCCTCCATTAACTCTGTTCTATCTTTTTCTTGTTACAATCTTCTTCTTAACTTGATCTGGAAGAGTGGAAGACAAGCATTCGGATTCGACCAGGTATCATAAGTCTGTAGGGAGGTTAGACAGGTTCCATCTCTCCCCTGCTCTTCATGACCCTCTCGATGTTGTCACGTGATCCAAGACTCGGTTTAGTGCTATCAACTTGTACTCTAGGTTGAGTTGCACACAACCAGTTCTATCGAAGCGAATATTAAGATACTGTTTTGTGAATGCCTTGATACCTTTTTTCGATGATGGTCAATGCTTCAACTTTATGACCTTTATTTCACTTTTCAGCTGATTGATTATCTCGAGAAATTTTTAACTCTTTTTAGTTTCTTTGTATCTTATGTATGCAATGCTTGCTAATAAAGAAACAAAGCTTTTTTTTCTCGAATTATGCACCGTTTTTTGATTGTTTTACCATACATTCTATTAAATCACAAACTATTCAAGAAGTGGTGATGAATGTGAATTTTTTTCGTTTCTTTGTTTTTCAGACCAAGCTGCACTTGTCTTTTCCTGTTCACAACACATAAAATCAATCATAAGTGGGAGGTTTTAACTCCGGAAAAAATTACATCGATTTTCATTTTTTAGGAAAGGTGTTTCTCCTTTTTGAATAAAAACACACTGGATAGTTTGGTCTGCAAATATTACCAATTGCATCGGGAAGTTCATGTTTTGTACAAAACGCAGATCAAATTTTAAAATAGTAGACTACGTTACAAAGAACTCATCATCTAGAAAAAAAATATAGATGTCAATTACTAGTTCTGCTTGTTCTGCTAAACTCAATCAACTACCTGATTGTATAAAGTGAAAGTGAAGGAAAAAAAAACAAAACAAAAAACAACAACAAAAACCTCAAGAACCTGAAGGCCAATGTCACTACTACTGTACTACCTACATAAATATCATTAGACTTTACAAAAAAAAAAAAAAAAAAAAAGGTTAAAAAATGACTTGAATCACTATTACTCAAACCAAAAACGACTAAATCTGAATTACAAGAAGAGACAACCCAATTTACAATGGTAACCCTAAAAACAAACAAAAAATAAGACATACATGTAGCTGAAACTATGTACCGGAAATTTTCTGCTTTTACTAGAGGGGCCAGTATAACTTCATAACAATGAGCAGAAGAAATAAATTAACTCCCAATTTAAATCTAAATTTCATGCCGTGGTCAGCGAACACACTGACATCAGTGGACTTAGAACTTGAGGTTACCCTAGATCTAATCTGGGGCGAAAAACTGTCTTTCGCAACGCTAAGCCTAGATAAAAAAAAATAAAGTTAGAACCCGAGATTCGTGATGACTGTGTATCGAAATCTTTGTTCACAGACCACGTCTACTCAACATGACCTCCATTCCGCCTACACACGGGCAAACAACGATGGATTATCGAGAGGAAGTAAAGCTTTTATGAAAACCTCGCAACAAACTTAAAGACCATTTGCTTAACTGTGATTTTTATGTATCATAACAGATTCTGCTCTCTAACCCAGCTGTCTTTCCTCATCAGTTCTTGACTTTGTTCTCTTCGATTGGATTTTTTTAACAAACGCAATAAACAAAAACTAAAATCTCTCGTTTCCATTTTTTTAAACATCTGAATCGTGCGAAGCTGCCCTGACAACTTTTCCCATAAAAACAAAACAAACGGTCAGTGGTGTTGACGTACACATCCGGAACATACATTTCGACTCTTTACATTAAAAAATAGTATAAGCTGCGAAAATGCAAAAAAAAGTGTAATTGTATATGTGAATGTAAGTGGTTGTATATATATATATATGTGTGTATGTGTGTGTATATATAAATGTTTATATAATGTATTTTATCTATCGTCTGGTTATTTATTCTTATACGTGTGTCAGTGTGATTGTAAGAAAAAGAACGTACATATGTATAAACTGCTATGATTAATACTTCCATGACTTATGAAAAACTAAAAGGTTTTGTCAGTTTTTAATTTTATTTGGGAAATGAAGGAGAGAACATTGCCTCAGAAGTTCTGTCAAACAATAGATACAGTTTCCTAATGGGCTTGAAACTCTAGGCTTCATTGCCTTGAATCTAGTTATCCATCAACGCTTTTTAAGATATCGTTGAACGGCTTTAAGCATCAGCTATGAATAAAAAAAAAAGAAACGAAAAGTAATAATTGTTTTACCAAATCAAATTTCAGATGTGTTTAGTCAATGCAAGTTTTAGACAGATATCTTATGAAAGCATTCTTTTTTCAATTAAATCGACATATTAAATCCTTTCTAAACAGTCTCTTTTTAACAATAAAAGAAACCAATACGGGGAATCTCTCTTAGCCATGCTTCTCGTGAGAGTTGAGAGCCGGGTTAGTTTTAAGAAGTGATGAAGTGACCAGAGAAGGTTGTGTACATCTCAGAGGTCGTGCCGAAAAGGTAAACATCTGCGGCTGATTGGATGTACACCTGTGCTCCCTTCTGTAAGTATAAGATCGCGCTGTTGCCTGGATAATACGATAAAACCAAAACATCTGTGAAAATAATTTCGATATCTCAGAATGCATCTCTCTAGATCTCTTACTATCTGGTTTAGTAACGACCCAAGCAAAGTAAAAAAAAAAAAAAAACACACACACAAAACAAAACAATAATTTCAAAATTTTGAGCGACTATCAAAAGATTCTTCAACTGATAGTGTATGTGGTGTTGAACAAAGATAAGAGGAGTTTTGGGAACCTACAATCGTGTCAGGCGCCGAAGGTAAGTCATAAATGTTTACCCAAGCGCCACACAATTGCTGCACATCTAAGGCTTATGCAGTTTCAATCTGCGTCCTTGAAGTAGTTATTCATGTTGGAGACAAGAGCGACATGCAAGCCGTGGTTTGTTTGTTTTTTTTTGGTCGATTACATAGATGTATTCACTGCAAGAAAAATGTCCTTCTAGCGCCATCCAACTAAACTGTGTCGGGATGGTCACTTCTCTGTGACATGTCCATATTATTCCCGATAGAGGGATGAGAGTTTCCAAGAGGTTAACGTTACAGGTCTTTATTTTTTTAGAACACTGAGACTCTAAGATTTCATTACATGGTAGCATAACCTCTCTTGAGTAACAACACAAGCTGGACGGCCTCTTCCCTACCACCTGAGGAAGAAAGAAGAAGCTAAAAGCTCCAGGTTTGGGTAAAGTGAACCATCATGTCTTACTGGCTGAGGCATAAGCGTTTTCGGTGAAAGCCCAGATGGACTCGATGTACTCTTTCCCGTGGTACAGCTCCAGCCACGCCAGATTCCCTTTCTGGCTGAGAGCGCTGAAGTGGAAGATGTAAAACCCGGCCGGGAAGAGAAGGACCATACACACATACAGAGGTTTAATATAATACATTTCTGTACGCCTCAGTGAAAAACACCTCACATGAACAGCTCCCAATAAGGTTTCCAATCAACACAAACCTTGTAGCGTTTCACCATTATCTTTCGATATTTAGGTATCCATATAATACTCGTCAAAGTAATGCGTTACACGCAAGAACGTTACATTTTAATTGTGTACTTACTGAGCCTCATTAACTTTCTTGATCACTGGCTATATCGTATGAATATTTAAATGTGTACTAGCTGGGCCTCATAAAAAATTACATGAAGCACTGACTAAATATATTGCATATTTTAGTTTCTGACCAGCTGAAACATTATAAATTGCTTGAACCAGAACTAAAATCGAACGGCGGCCTTACAGATAAACCTAGACATAAAGATTTCAGTGGGTCTATAAAATCTACAGGACACTTCAAATTGCCAAACGTTGGTTATTTTCTCCTTTCTAAAGTAGACAGTTCAGATTTCAGGCTGATGGCGTATAAACACATACTAGAAGCAGCTAGCTTGAAACCAGTGATATGAAAACACGCTCTAAATTCTTAACCACAGTACCACCGACACCTGTGCTCTAACTCATTTCTCAGTCTTGAAAAAAAATCTTCTATACTTAAGTTCTTGTCATAAATCAGTTGGCGCCAAATGGTATGGTATTTTTTATAGTCTTCATTAGTTTTTATCCCGTCTCAATATTCGAGCAATAAACCTAAAATTCACTTGTCTTACTTGAGGGCAACTGAACTTTCCGTCAGTCTCACTGTAGTCTTCGCCCTCGTTGACCAAGACTTTGTTGTACTTGGCAATCTGGTCACTCGCCAGGGTTAGGTGCTTGGTCAAGGCGACAGAAACCGCTACCGCCTCACTCCACACCCCTGGTCAGGCGGCGCAGTGCCGGTGATTCAGTCAGAAACAGGGCAAAACGATATCATACAGTTAGAGGATTAGGTGGTGCTTAGAACTGGTAAGAAATAAGCTATGTGAAAAAAAAATATTACTACGCATAATCATAGCAGTAGAAGCAGCAGCAACATTAGCAGTATCAGAAGCAGTAGTGGTAGTGGCAGTAGTAGTGATAGTAGTAGTAGTAGTAGTAGTAGTAGTAGTAGTAGTAGTAGTAGTAGTAGTAGTAGTAGTAGTAGTAGTAGTAGTAGTAGTAGTAGTAGTAGTAGTAGTAGTAGTAGTAGTAGTAGTAGTAGTAGTAGTAGTAGTAGTAGTAGTAGTAGTAGTAGTAGTAGTAGTAGTAGTAGTAGTAGTAGTAGTAGTAGTAGTAGTAGTAGTAGTAGTAGTAGTAGTAGCAGCAGTAGCAGCAGCAGCAGCAGCAGCAGTAGCAGTAGTAGTAGTAGTAGTAGTAGTAGTAGTAGTAGTAGTAGTAGTAGTAGTAGTAGTAGTAGTAGCAGTACTAGTAATAACAGCAGCAGCACCACTATCAAAATAGTAATTCTACTCACTGGTCACCAGTTACAG
>JAWDGP010007062.1:672500-682500 GCA_033675545.1 Elysia crispata | reverse complement strand
AGAGAGAGAGAGAGAGAGAGAGAGAGAGAGTGAGATGTATAAAAATACGATCGCCAGTAAATATTTGCCATTACATCAAAGAACAAACAAGACGAAGCTAGTTTGTTAGAGCACACAATCGTCACAAGTCACGTGTTGAATCAGAGATTTAACATTTTTTAAATAATCACTGTTTCAAATAGATTTATTTTCAAACTCATCATCTTGCCTTACAAAAATTTCCTTTGTTAAATCTACCTCCCCCCCACACACACACCCTTTCCCAAATTTAATATCTAGATAACACCACAGAAAGGTTTCCATAGTAACTGATACTATTTGTAGGTGGCTGGATGGACGCTGAGGCTGTGAATGTTTCTACTTGGCAAATAGCAAGACTGCAGGTTCAGAATCAGACAAATGACCACAATAAGTAAAAAGAAAATAGAAATTCTATATTATACTTCTTTCAGTTAAAAGTGCATGTTAATTAAGGTCCGGCAGAGGCTAGTTTATTATTTTATGTCCTGTAAAAATATGGGCTTGATCGTTCTTAGCAATTCAACTTATCAGTCTATTGAAGTCAGCATTTAGGTCACTGTTCCTGAAGTATCTATTTTTGTAAATGAAGATGGCTCATTGGCTAAGTGCGTGGTCTTGTCTCGGCAAGGCGATGGATGTCGAATCGAGGTGCAGGTTCGATCCTTATGTTTTCACATCTTCCGTCTAATTTGTCGGTCTCGAGTTTGTGACTGATTTTTTTATACTATAAGTAAGTAGGATGGAACAAGTCACTATTATTTTTATATAACTGTATGTCATATTAATACAGATGAAAAACACTCTTATATTGGTATGCATATGACCTATGAAAGTAAAAGCTTTTTTGTGGATCATTGATCAAATAATATTTGTGTTTCTTTGTAATATTTATATAGATTCAAACCAATCCGCCCAGATTTCACAAAACTTTTCATCCGCTTTTTTCCTTGAGCCTAAACTGAAATTCATACCACGAGAGAGAACCGATTATCTTAACCCCAGCCTATTCAGAAAAACGCTAAGTGTACTTTACAGCTTAGTTACCAAATTAATGATGATTTTAATGTAATGCTCTGGGTCTGCGCCTAAATCAATTTTTTTTTCTTTTTGAAAAAAAAATGTTATAACTCTATGTTTTGCACAAAGTAAATTCATAATAAGTGATGTGAAAATTTAAAAAAAGAAAAAACAATGTAGATCTACGGTTTATATTGCGAAAAAGTTTTGAAACGTACGTCCATTTGCTCCAAAACTTCTGTTACATGAAATTTCACTGGGTCGAATCAAGTTTTTATCAAGAATAGAACCAATTGATACAGGTTGAAAAGTACCTACCTTGAATCTAACAAGTTAGTATGATCTCTACCGATATTAATAATAGTATTCACATCAGATAAGTACATAATTATGGTATTTAGAACTCTTTCCTAAAAGAGGCGCTTCACATAACAAACAAACATCAAAACGTACTTAGCTGGATGTTTTCAATTTGAGAAACTTTCTTCACGTTGATAATTCTTTTCAATATTCTAACAGCTAGACCAGGGAAGTAGAACAGGGAATTCACTCCACAGTTCTGTTTAAAATTTCACTAAATGTTATCTGGACCGGAAAATTCTCACATTTCCTGACATTTGAGTGGTTTCAGAAAAAGCTTTTGGCATTTCCAATCTTTTTCGTCGTATTTGATTTCCTGTTTAAAAAAAATGATTGTATCCCATCTATTGTACACAATTCACACTGTAACTATCTTTTCTTTCGAATTTCACCGTTTAATCAAAAGTGAAAGTTTTAATGTTCCATATCATTGTTAATAATATAGGCCTATTTTAGCTCTGGCTGTTCTTTACGCCTTCACATAAATGTTATTACTTTTCTTTTAACACGCTACTAACATCATTAAAATCATCACTATGATCATCATCGTCATCTCCACAATCATGAAGATATTCAATATCAACATTATCCCAAACATCATCATCAACAGCAGCCTCACGCTCTTTCTTCATCTTTCCATCTATTGCTTTCTCCCCCATGTCCTTGTCCTAAGCCTTCACATTTTTCAACATTTTTGCCACCGTAAAAATTCTTACGGACAATCTTTACCAATAGCTGAAATCAATAATATCAAGACCAATATCATCTCCAGCATCATTGTCACTTTAAAAAAATTGCTCCTTCAGGTTTGAACATTTAGTTTCATATTTAAGAAAAAATAAAACTTAGAGTTGTAATTTAAATTATTGTCAGTGTTTTAAGTGCATAGAATCAGAGAAGTTTCAAGTTTTGATATAAAGACAATGCGGTAGTTTATTGCATTGAAATTTAGTGAGATCACAATGTTGGCATATTTAACTTTATAAACCGAAGGTAATAAAAGAAATAGCAAAAATGATATAAATATTAATAACAACAACAACAACAACAACAACAACAATAACAACAGCAACAACAACAACAACAACAACAATAACAATAATAATAATAATAATAATAATAATAATAATAATAATAATAATAATAATAATAATAATAATAATAATAATAATAATAATAATAATAATAATAATAATGACATCAAGAATAATACAAAATGATAATTTACTTTATAAATTTGACAATGCGTTGAAATATCCAATAAGAACATTAAGAATTAAAAGTAGGCAAATTATCAAAGAGCAGAATTTAAAAATAGATAGATCGATAGATCGATAGATAGATAGGTAGATATATAGAAAGAAAGAGAGAGAGAGAGAGAGAGAGAGAGAGAGAGAGAGAGAGAGAGAGAGAGAGAGAGAGAGAGAGAGAGAGAGAGGAGAGAGAAAGAGAGAAAGGGAGAAGAAGATAAAGAAACAAATAATTAGACAATTAAATTGATATTTATACATCGTCATGTTTTTCTTTGGGTAGAAAGAAGACTTTTTGTTTCAGGGAAGTTTATGTGTTTAACATGAGCTTCAAGTTGTTAAACAGCCCATATCACATTATCCTCACACAAACTTTAGCAATCAGGATTCTAACAATGGTATCGTGAGTTTCTTTTCTAGTTAATGATCCATTTGCTTGACCGTATCCAATGCCACCGTGTTTTCAGCATCATTTGTCACTTCAGTAATGGTTATTTATCTATATATGATGTCACAATCTCATTCTTACTTCTTGCATCGGTGAAGGAAGTGTTCAATAGAGTCGATTTTCTAAGAAAATATGTGTCGGGCAGATGTAATGGGAGATACCTGGATCTAGTTTCTTTAAAGATATAGAATGCTATTATTTTGGAAGTTTAGGATGATACTAGTATCGTTCTTTTTCTTGCTCATAATTATATGCTACGCATTGATGTATATTTCGGCTGCTTAAGATATTTCTTACATGTTTTTTTTTTTTTTATTCAAATTGAAAGTATCAGACATTACCGTTTTATTCTTCATATTCCATTAAATCAGAGAGGCCGGCCTTAGCACGACTTAATTGCTGCTTCGGTTTTATTTGTTCGTTCGGCAAAGCGTGGGTGACTGGCAAAATAATCAAGCTGTGTCCCTGAAAAATCTGATACAAAAACTTTTCATTCTTCCCAATCCATTTGTCAATCCTTATGGACATTTTTTATATCGGATTCTGTTGTTATTGCTGGGAGATTGTCCTGCTAATTACTGAATGTTTGCAGCTTATTTTTCTTTTATTGGTGTTTTAATACAGCTTTAACAAACACAGATTTCACCGTTTGAATCTGTGAGCATTCTTTTGTTTTCAAGTACAAAATCCATTGCAGGAATGTTTAACCAAGTTGTATGACAATCATTTACCTGGGTATTGTCTAAAGGTGTCCATGATCCACTTGATTTTGAACTTTTGTTGACCTTTGTCGATGATCGTGCAACGACATCCTCTCGTTTATATTTTCAGAGCATTTGTTTTTTTTCCAACCGTTCTTTTGTTGGAGCATTTTCTCTATCATAAAAATCTACATTAACTGTGTTTTCTGATTGGTCACCTCGTCGAATAGGGACAAATAATTAATGACATATTTTTTAATTATAATAATAATGATAATAATAACAACAACATCAACAACAACAACAACAACAACAACAACAACAACAATAATGATAATAATAATAATAATAATAATAATAATAATAATAATAATAATAATAATAATAATAATAATAATAATGACTACTTTATCATAAATAGATGAATCGCCTGGGTCAATCTTTTTATTTGAAGTTTAATCTTCTAAATCTATGATGTCAAAGTGTCTTCTATTTTCATCCCTGATGAAGATAATTTCAGAATTTTATTATTCATTTTTCCTCCGCATTTTCCATTTTCTTGGTTACTGGGAGAATCTTTAGTTTTTCCACTATTCATTCCTAAAGAGTTGTTTCCGTGTAATTTAAGTCCTGAAAATCCTATGAATTCCTCGATATTTTTAGGAGCTAGTCTCATATTAAATAAAACAGAGAGATTGTTTGCAAGTTTTAATTCAATACAGTTCCTAATGTCGCGTTATTTGTGAGCATATCTTTCTTAAGATGATTTGCTCTAAATTCTATTGTCAGCATCTCGACCACCAAAATAAATAAGAGGCGGCGTAGCCCTAACGGATTCCCCGTTCTTTGGACAAGAAACTGGAGAAATAGCCTCTATTTTCATTGTACTTTAAGTTTGCGAAGCTTTAGAATTACCGGACAAAGTTTAGTTCGTTTTATTTTAATTTTACTAATAGAGCCGAAGTTTTTTTGTGAAGAAGGCTCATAATTGTTTCTTCCGACTGCTGATATTCTGCGAGGCTAATTAAGTCATCCGAAAGATAATTCAGAGCTGATATGCTGCCTGTAATAAAATCGCTTAGATTGTTTTTATGTTGTCGCAGCTTTCTTTCTTGTTCTTTTATAAATGTTTTAAAGTATGCAAGCCTATTTATAAGATTGTTGGCCTCCGCTTAGTTAAAATGTTTAAGCTTGAGACTTGTATGTTGAGGTTATAAAATCTCAATGTTGATTCGTTAGCTGATTTTTTTTCGATAAATTCCATCCAGTGATTTCATTAGTGTTCGATTGAGCACTACCAGTCCATCAGTCCAAAGCTTTCTTATGGATGTGCCCATTTCGTCCAATGTTATATCAGCATCACATTGGTATTTTACGTCTTTTGTTACGGGTTTTTTTTTTGTTTGTTTTTTTTGTTTGTTTTGTTCATTCATTTCATATAAGGCATACGCTTTCATTTTCTTGTCTCTATCGTTCATACTTTCACTTGAGCAAAAACCTAAAAATACCTTTTTAATTACTATGAAAGCCCTACCGAATGTTTGACTCTTCTCCGCTTGAGTTAACAACAACTTTAAATGTGTGCATCTCCGGATTGCTTTCTTAAGACTTCTAAAATATTTCTTGCTTTATTTTCTCCATTTTCGATTCATTTTGTGCAAAATCAAACATTCGATTTGATTATTAAAGATAGTATATCCTCATTTCTTGCTTAGCTTTAATTAATTCTCCTGCAGCTTTTTTTTTGGTGAGATCTGATGAGGTTTGTGTTTTTGTTGCTCTGAGTTCTATCCCACGGTCAAGGATGAGATTTTTACTTCATGCTTTTACTTTTGTCGTTATCTCTCCACTTCTTTGTCATTGATGTTTTCAATATATCTCATTTACTTTGATTGTCCATACCGTCCTTGCCTGTGAGGCATGCCTTGCCTAAAATTGCCTCCTGCCTGGCTATTTTCAGCAAAAACATAAAACTTGACTGTGATTAGCAAATGAAGAGTCGATTATCTGTGTCTGCCATTCCCTACTGCACAGTATTATAATCTAACAAATTTGCGACAAACGGATTACTTCTAGACCGCACTATATTTTTTTCTCTCTTTCAGAAGTCACTTAATTTCCCTGATTCTAATAAATCTGAGAGTTACTGATCTTCTCTTCTGGCGTGGTGCACCTGACATTTAATACACTCAGACCATTATTTAATACCCTATTAAAGTCTCCATATAATTATGTTCATGTTATCTGAATCCGACCTGATAAAAATTGGTACATTTTTCTAACAAAAATTCGTGTCTTTTTTCAACTTTGGCCGCCGGTCCTTAAATATAGAAGATTGTGTTTGTAGCAGTGTCTACATCCACATAACCCAGTCTGGTCACACTGGAGCCTAATAACGCAATATCAGAATTCTCTAACTTCCCGTCCATTGTTACTCACAATTAATGTCTTTCACAAAATAATGTTATAAATGATGTTTCCTGTCGATATATTGCAGTTATAATATTTGTTTTTGCCAAATATAAAGTGTCATTTAAAACATTTGTGAAGGCCACGGCAACTGAGAGTGGCAATCTTCATTTGCTAAAGGAAAAGCTATTTTGAAGTGTTATACGTCAACCTTCAACCAAGACAACAGTTGAGCAATGTAGCTGCTCTATTGTACAAATGTGTTTAGAACTGTTTATTTACATACACTGTACTTGTTATCTATCATGCGTAGGTGCTTTTTTCTCCATTTTCTTTCTCTATTTTTTCAACACCACCCTCAATCCTTCCCTCTTCTCTTGTTTCCTCGTGGGTGCCGTTTTAGGAGCAGAGCTAGACCGGTGTCCGATCTTTGGTTTAAATCAAGTGTGCTCTATTTTTGTTTCTGCGCATGCTCTTTAAGACACCGGAACTGGTTTTAAGCAGACTCAGGCTCTCCTTTGTCTTTTTATGATCATCATCCTTCTCTTCTGTATTCCGATTGTCTACTACCATTTTTTACTCGGTCTCTTTTTCTGGCTGTCCTTTTCTTCCCTTTCTTGTTTGCGAGAGTACAGAGAAGCCACAAACTTGGTTCTTACTGTTATAAACAATTTTTGTAAGAGGTGCAAATGAAGAATGTTTGCTTACTCGTGTTAAATTTGGTCAGATCTCCTTTCTTATTTTTATCCATCCTTCAGATTGAATGTAATAGGCATGCATGAAGGAGGAAAGGAATAACCTAGCGGCAGCACTTTCCCATTTCAAAATCATCATCAACGAAAGACTTCAATAATTGATTATTTTTCAAAGAAACTTCATTTTGCGAACATAATATATAATTTTTACATAGGTCAACGTCGATTTTTTTAAAAGATATCCCTGTTTCGAAATAAGATTCTAAATCTAAATCTTGTCCTAGATGTGAGTCGAGAGAAAGATGTCAGAAAGAAAAATTCTACTTTACATGCTGACAACATCTCTTTTCCAGTGCCACGATAGACCGAAAGTTTTATGTGACCATTTGTAAATTTTGTTTTAAAACATTTTTTTTATTACAGTAGACTATTCGAGTAAAGTTTATATTAGGTCGTCACAAAGATCTTGGTATTTCTCATTTTTTTAATTACAGCCTATTATGGGCAACACGCGACTTTCATCGAATACTTCTATCACGCATCGTAATGCCATGAGCAATAAGTTCTCTTCTGGTCCCTAGGCTTTGTTACATTTTCACACACATGGGATCTTTAGAGCGAGATGTCCGCAAATATCCTCACTAATGATACGATATATATGTATGTCAGGTTTAGTCAGTATGAAATATTTGTCTGAAAACAACAACAAAAAAATCCAAAATAACAAAAACAACAACAACAGCAACAACAACGCGCAGGTGAATAATTACACCACAAGAGAGAAGAAACGTTCTGGTTAATTAGGGAAAATGCAGGAAAAAAAGACTTCACTGGTTACTAACCTTTACACAAAGCAATCTAGGAAAGAAAAATAGCTGCAAAATATTCTTAAGAAAAAAACCACGAAGAAACGACGAAATCATCGCAGATTGCCAATGTCGCAATCGAAAGTGTCAGCATTA
The DNA here is from genome assembly GCA_033675545.1 of Elysia crispata. NCBI lineage: Eukaryota > Metazoa > Mollusca > Gastropoda > Plakobranchidae > Elysia > Elysia crispata. The sequence goes on along the minus strand of JAWDGP010007062.1, from coordinate 674,637 downwards.
TCAAAATTAATACTATCATCTTGATAGCTGTATGCTTCTGTCTCATCACTTTCACTTCTAGAAAAAAAGCAATGTGTCCTATAATTTGCTTCTACGAGTAAGATTTAGCACTTTTGGCGTCAGTTTCAAACAGCAATCTAATCTCTCTTTTTTTAAAACATTGGTTTTTTTTTTCTGTGAAAAATATATAAGAAAACCTACAACTTTTATAATCCTGCTTCAATTTCCCTAAAATATCCAGAGGGATGTTTATTATCTGTCGAATTCGATTTAAAAAGAAAATGCCGTAAATATTTCTGATCAGTGGAAATATAGGGTGTACAAAAAATACTAAATCAAAAGATAATTTTAGAATAAACTGTCGAAATTCCTTTTTTTAGTGACTTATTGACATTTGTTTTTATATATTTACCCCGAGCTTTTAACTCAGCTTTTAGAGATTGTAGAAAAGATTGGGTTAAACAGTGCATGTTCTTGCAGATACACCAGTATCACAGACTTGCGCTATTTTTCTCCATTTTACTAACAAAATCTATAGCAATTTTCTAAAATCTAATTACAATATGATGGCAAATGGAATGGTTTTGTTTCATATTCAGAATACTACGCCTTGAAAATCTTTTGAAATTTCGAGCGAATTTCTACCACAAAGACAAAAAAACAAAAAAGCAAAAAACAAAACAGAAGGCTTCATGTGCGCTTAATTACATCCATCTAATTACATCTAATTGATGTCCAGGTAGCCTTGGCAATATTAGTGCTTGCCAATTCATAGGTTGCTTCATCTGTAATATTCTACTTCATCACCCCAGTCCAACCATCTCAATCATGGTTTAAAAAGATTTTATATTTTTTGGGCATCTGAGTGGCATCACACAGACATTGATTGTGCAATAGTTTATAAATGTAGCTTTTGATATTACCCTTTGAGCAAACGTGCTTCATTATATTTATTATACCACCGACACGAAGAGAACGAATTAATTCTAGAACAATCACATTCACAGAGAAAACAAGAAATACCAATATTAATTGAAACAATGTACAAGATGTATAAGGCACCTGACTTTTATAAAATAAATTCTATGATAATATTAGATAAAGTTGAAGAGTTTAACAAGCCTATTCCACCAGGAGGTGTATCAAAGCATCCACGTCCCACCTTTACATCCTTTCATTCACATCTCATCCTTCCTCTTGACTTGGCAAATGTTCACTGTTTACATTAAGGGTTCGATTGTAAGGATATCTCAATACACATTCTTCGCAAATAGTGACATTAGCATCTCTGAACCAAGGGAGAGAAATCATGATACGTCCTGTTCGTACATCTAGTCTAGTTTAGACTTGGAAATTCTCGTGAACCTTTACAAAGTTTCCCTATTTAGAGACCTTGATCTTATTATAATTGCGATATGCTGACGACAATATTCTGCTTCAACATTTTCAAAGATCTAAATTAGATCCGGATCACAAAATAGATTTGAAATTAATGACTTTCAATTAAACGAAGAGTTTTAGGATAAACATCGAATAAAAATTAAAAAAACAAAAAACAAAAACGAAAAAAAAACAACAACAAACAAACAAAACAACAACAACAAAACCACCGCCTAAATAAACAAATAATAAGAATATCATGAATTTTTTATAATTCAAAATTTTGGTCACAACCTTCTCATGACTACTGTAAGATCGACAGTTTGAATCCCATAGAATTTCTTATATCTTGAAGAAAATATTTAAATCTTATATAGAATGCTTCCAAGATGATAAAACATCAATTAAACATTTCTTATATTATTTATTTTAAATTATTATTACAAATTGTATTCAGTATTTTGTATAATGATGCAACTTCTCAAAGATTAAAAAAATTAAGAGACCAAAATTCGATCATCACGTGCTGTTCAAGTGGATAAAATAAGTTCTTCATGAATTTTGAAAAACGGTGAAAAAGAATCCAAATGTATATACAGATTCTTTTAAAAACATTCATTATCATGTAGATTTAAATAACTGCGCAGCTAAAATTTCCGCAAGGCAGTGCACTTTTATGCACTTAATGCGAAAGTTTACAACTTTCTAATAAGCATTTAAAAGGATCTAAAAAGTGATTGGGACAGTACAGAATTAG
>JAWDGP010007062.1:560000-667500 GCA_033675545.1 Elysia crispata | reverse complement strand
CTTCTTATTGTGCAATGCTAATTTTTGTTTGGTTTCATTAAAACTGATCATCTGTCTGTCTTATAATATCCAACGAGATTGAAGCTACAGTTACAAATGCGTTTTCATGTCTTTTGTCTTATACTTTGTGTATTGCTAAAGCACGTTTTGCTTTATGGACAAATTTATTTGTATTTCTTTTTTAATCGCAGTTTCATATACTTGACTTCTAGGGTCTTTCCTTTCTTTTTTTTTTTCGACAGTCAAACATATAAAGAGGAGGAGATTGTGGAGCTGAAGATGGAAAAAGAAGAAGAAAAGAAAAAAGTATAATAATAAAAAAAAAAAAATAATAATAATAATAATAATAATAATAATAATAATAATAATAATAATAATAATAATGATAATAATAATAATAATAATGATGATAATAATAATAATAAAATTATGATAATAACAATAATAATAATAATAATAATAATAATAATAATAATAATAATAATAATAATAATAATAATAATAATAATAATAGTAATAGTAAAAGTAAATGAATGAAAAGAAGAATAAAATGAAGAAAAATATGAAAGATAGCGACGCATGATCATTGGAAAAAGCTTAGTAGCTGCAGCATGATGAGAATGTTGAGCTAAGAATTTGAGACGGTACAGGATGCTGAAAATGTTTGAAAGAGCGAGAGAGAGGCTCGAAGTCTTGAATGCTTGCAGATTTTTCCAACCTATCTTTTCAACAAATCTGCTGTGTTGTATCAAACCTATCACTTGAACGCTGGCTACACTGGTTGAAGAAACTCTATGAGCTAAAAGAAGGGGACAAACAATAGCCAGATTGAAAGGAAAGCTTTAAGGAGCTTTTCAGTTGCACGACAAATCTCATTTTTTGATATGTCCTTAATATCATTGCCATGACGATTTCTCCAAATACTAAGCAAACTTTATTTTTTTTCTTCACTAAAGATAATCGGTTGAGAATAATTTCAGAATTACACTTTTAAAAACAGACCCACGTTAATCCTTCTAGATCTACATCTTGACATCAAGCATGAAGAAAATGTTAACTTAAACCTTGATAGTGTTTATCCTTTAAAAAACGAACAAACAAACAGAAAACAACCGGTCTAGATTGAACATGAATTTTTAATAAGTTAGATCTAAGCCGATTACATCAGGGTTACACATCAAGTTATAAGAAAAAATATATACGAATTATAATTATTGTCAGATACGGTAATTCTAAAGAATTCAGACAAAATAGATGATAATAATCTTTTGCAAAATTTGAACTTTTATGATTTTTTGACATCACAATGATCGAAAATTGAAATATTTAATTGCAATATAAAATTATATGAATTAGAGGGCAAATCAAAAAGTAATGGGAGTTAACTCAGAACTCTAAGAGTAAACAAAACAGGAAAAACCTGGCATGATTCTTACTTATGACGTATATTTTTCTAAATATTCTCATTTTTTTTTCTTTTGGTTGGTCACTTTTCATTTATGCCACACTCGTAAAACTGGACACGCTGAAGTTTTAAGCCATCTTTGACAGCAGTCTTGATCTCTTCGCCGTGTTCTTATCAATGGCCTCTTAAGACTTTTTTTTTTCATCCGATCGAACAGATGGAAGTGTGCCTTATCAGATGAGACACATCCGAAGTGGTTGACTTCCTTGTCTGTACATTCGCATGTGGTCGGCGCCGTCATGGTGGGAGAAGCACATAATCACCGGCCGAATTTTATGAGCTTCCGAGTTTTAAATCATCCCTACTTGGAGGAAATCTGTGCGAATTCCACAATGCCCGTGGCGATAATTTTGCAAGCCGATTTTTCTGACCCGAAGTTTTGTATGTTTTTAGGAGAAGTGAAATATCGCCATTCCGCAAATAGTTACTTCGACTCAGGCTCATTATAGTGAACCCATGTTTCATCTCCGGTAACCATTCTTGCGAATAAAAGTATTGATTGTTTTGCTTTTCATTGCGACGCTGAAGCTCAGCACGACACCGCATGCAGCGCTCTGCCCTATAGTCAAGGATAAGTAGTCGTGGAACTTATGGAAGCGTATTTTTTTTAATCGTTTTTTGACTTAAAACGGTTATGAGCACTCCACTACCTCAAAACTAATCACTAGAAAGCTCACAGATTGGAAACTTGTGGATCCGAACTGATCAAGTTGTTTGCCTTCTCTCTCCTAATGTCATTGGCGGTAGTTGATAGTTACAGGCCAGCCCGCTCGTATTCTATCTGCTATACACAAGGATGACTCTCATTGTACGTCCTGTAAACATTCCCTTAAAAGATTGAGCCACCTTCAAACTCTGCTAAATGCTAGAGCTTGATTTTTTTATTCTATTTTTTTCCAAATCTTTCAGGGACATTTGTTGGTATTTGTTTTTCCAAACAAAAATTTCTGTCACAGCTTTTCGCTTTTAGGAACATGCATGGAAGCAGCCATTTTGAAACTTGTAACTTAAATTTCATAGTGATTGAAGCAAAAATATGGCTGCTATAAATCAACTTTCATAACTATCTTTTTCTCCGCGTATTTATTTCCTAATCTCATCATATACGTATAATACATTTGCTATAGTATTGTTTGTATTTCCTAAATTGAACATAATCATACTTCAGTATCCTTTAATTGTTGCTACAACTTTAAAGCCAGTACCAAAGTTTCAATCTCGTGCGATATATAGGAAGTACGTTTTTTTAAGTTAATGGAACTAATAACACATATGATTAATTTCCTTTTCATTTTTTCTTCTTTTCAGAATTTTCTGTGCACTGAGAAGCTCAGACAGCTTCCGTATCTCGGTCAGAAAGGAGAGCGCGCGAGAAGAAAACCCCAGCGGTCTGACCCTTCTCTAAATCCCAGCATTTGAAAGTTGTTAGAAGGATCACTTTATAAATACGCCTAGATTTATTCAACAATTCATCCAAGACAAATGTGAGGAAAGGAAAAAAAATCAACTTTGGACGACAATGTGTTCAGTTTAAGTGCTTATTTCAGCTGAGGTAAATTATCCAGGGTTTATAATTCAGCTTTTGGTGCATACTATACTTCCGACGCAAATCCACACATGTGCATGGAAATTACAAGTTGAAATAAGGAACTCTGCACGTTCGATAACAATTTCTTATTAAACTTCCTCACCATAGAGGTGTGTCCTTGCTGTTTCAGCGCTTACCTTTGATTGTGAAAGTCAGACAGTAAAATGGCACTCTAGACCTGACAATGAAAGTGTGATGCCCTTATAAGACTAATAGAGAATTCGGTACATAGAATAGTTTAGAACTAGTGATATGGGGACAGTGGTTATCCAGACGTTCAACTTTTCTGAACAGCCACTTATTTATTTCAGTGCTAACGTGTGATAAAAAAGACCAATGAGAAGAGGAGATTCTGCTTTTAAACTGCAATTCTTTGGTCAGATGGTAAACTGAATGTGGAGGCTCAGTTTTCAAGTTTATCTTTGTGTGGAAAAGTCGATTGTAGGTGAAGAATTATGCCGTTGAAGCTCTTGTTTCTTAAGTAAAGTTCTCTCGAGTAAATAAAGATGTATGTTATTTAAGAATCACCACTTCACCAAAAGAGCCATCTTGTATGAGCCCACTGACTCATTGCTTGGTCTTATCTAGAGAAAAGACAATTCGAAGTATACAGTGCATAAAAGAAATGTTCGTTTCTCTTTAAAAAAAAAGAAAAACAGTAAAAGAAATGGACCATTTATTTACGTTGCTTGATTCTGCTTGTGATCATAACTCTGCAACACATGCCAAAAACATACTTCGCCCAAATAATTTCTACAGCTTTCAAAATTGACGCCGCCTCAGAAGTTTGACCTCTGCCTACATCCCTTCAAAATATAATTATTAGCTTTTGGAGAAAAAAAAAGTTTGTTTGACCGCTTTTTGACTTCTTTCATTTCATGAGGTATCCGCTACCCTTTTTCTCCAATTGTTTAATTGGTCGCAAATAAAATGATGCTACGTTGGAAGTGTTCGTGGACAAGAAATCAAACCGTGTTTTACAGAAGCAGAAGTAAAAGAAAGTCACAAATATAAAATTTCTCCGCCATATATTTTATTGCAACAATGCCTACATAAGTGCTGTGCGTTAATTTTTATATGCGTTCAAAGTAAAGTACGAATGGGTACTTGAGGATTATTTTTTCCCCATCTTGAGACCCGCTCAAACCGCCAGCATAGGCATCAACGCCAGTGTGAACCTGGAGAGCAGGATGATAAAACACCCGGACAAAGCCCACGCCATGCTAGTGGAGAACCTGAGAGTCATCTCGGACTTCAGGCGCAGATCACTCGCCGAGAATTACAGGTAAGTAAGAATCATGCGATAGGTAACACCATATACTTAACTGGAGATGACAACATGTACTTAACTGGAGTTCGATCCTTCGCAAGCCGGACTCCTGAGCCGAGACTATATCAGTGTATTTTTTTGTTTCAGGTCTAATTTGTCCAGAAACCATACGTGTGGACGATAAAATCAAGTCAAGATGTAATCACCGAGCTACTAGCACCGCCTCAAATAGTATTTGGGTAATTAGATAAGTTTTGGCCCAATGTGTTGACCTTAATAGACCAAAGACAGCATCGAGCTGTTTCGCAGTTGCAGTTGGTTATAATGTTATGAATGGAACTCAGACCTTCCTTTTTCAACAGAGGGAATAAATAAGTGATATGTTGAGAGCGGAAGTTTTCGAAAATCTCAGAAATGATGATTTCAGATTGAACATTAAGAGATTGTCTTTAAAATTTTTAATATTTTACAGCTTAATGCTCACGAAATCCTATGATCAATCTCAATGATAACTGACTATTTGTAGCCCCACAGCTGTATTTATAATTTTTTTCCCCAGGGAATTAAAACCGGAGGTAAGCCCCTTTCCAGACCAGTATCATGAACCATATTAAATTGATAAGATACAACAACCGTACATTGCATTCACTTAATTTGCATAGTATTTGTTTGACACAGAAATATATACAAAATCAGTGCAGCAAAACTCAGAATAAATTAAAAAAATTAAGGTGCACAGTACAGTCTAGCGTGCACCTTCTGTTTAGTCAAGCAGAATGTTGATTTCACAGAGGCTTAGCTGAATCAAGAATCGCCGATAGTCAGCAGGTTGAAAGGTAAACGTAGCTGGATGGGAGAATGAAATAAAAGTCCTTGTTGTAGCTTCTCATAAATTACAAATGATAAATAGCAGAGTCGCAAAGAGAAAAGAGTTTATTATAGTGAAAAAAAACCCAGAAGCATTCGTTCAGCAAACATAAAATAGAAAGCCTAAAACAGTGTCAGAAAATAAGCTTATAATAAAAGGGAATATGGAAGTAATAAATCTATTTTTCCCTATATTATATATGTATATATATATATATATATATATATATAACATATTTTTCTTATATATAAATAGAGGGAGAGAGAAAGAGAAAGAGAGAGAGAGAGAGAGAGAGAGAGAGAGAGAGAGAGAGAAAGAAAGAAAGAAAGAAAGAAAGAAAGAGAGAGAGAGAGAGAGAGAGCGAGAAAGAAAGAAACAGAGAAACAGGAACATGAAAAAGATATTGTGATAGATTAATAGATAAAAACTGAAAAAGGTCATTATATAGAAAGAGAGAAAAGTGGAGGCTGGAGAGAGAGAGAGAGAGGGAGAGAGAGAGAGAGAGAGAGAGAGAGAGAGGGGGGGGGGAATAGGGCTAAGAGCTGGTGCTTATAATGCGAGGAGGGAAAAAAGCGAAAAACTTTGCGGTAAAAGCAAGGAAATTCTATTTTTAAGTCTACCGAAGTCATAAATTAATAGAGCCAAGAAGATTCCTTACGGTGAAACTTGTTATAGATTTGAAAAGGAATGTGCGTTGCTCCTCCTACATGATGAGTGATTTGATAGAGCAAATGGCACAGATCTAGAAATCATTATCGGTTTACGACTTTAAAAAAATCACACGTAGAAATAAACTGAAGAACAACGATGGCTACATACAACTCATGACGCCAATTTATTACCAAAGCCTTTGAAAGCTTTTTTTTCTTTCATTCTTAAACAGTCTCTGAGATTTTGTTCTTCTTTGAAACATGTCAGTCATGTCAAATATTTTTTTTTCTCTCTATTCCCCCCCCCCCTTTTCTTTACCCCCCCTCCCCCTGCGACAAACTCACGAACGCCGCTTGACAAAAAGACAGATAATAAAAAACTCTCTCTCTCTCTCTCTCTCTCTCTCTCTCTCTCTCTCTCTCTCTCTCTCTCTCTCTCTATCTATCTATCTATCGATCTACCTCTTTCTTTCTTTCCCTCATTTTCTGCTTCTGCTGTTAATCTCAAACGTTTAAGAAAACTGTGGTATTGCTCTGATTAGTACTCACCACAGTTTTCTGTGTTTGTGCAATAGAATATTCAACAAACTGTGCTTGTGTAAAGCGATAAGAAACTGTTTGTGGATGTAAGATTATGAAAAAAAGGTGCGCATGTTTCAATAAGTTATAGGGTTACAGAAAGTGTTTATGAAGTAGAATAAATCGAGTAAATGTTCGTGGTAGTTCAGTCAGAGAGATTGGTCGTGTTAGTTCAGTTAGAGAGAGTGGTCGAGTTAGCTCAGTTAGAGAGATTGGTCGTGTTAGTTCAGTTAGAGAGAGTGGATGAGTTAGTTCAGTTAGAGAGAGTGGTCGTGTTAGTTCAGTTAGAGAGAGTGGTCGAGTTAGTTCAGTTAGAGAGAGTGGTCGAGTTAGTTCAGTTAGAGAGAGTGGTCGAGTTAGTTCAGTTAGAGAGAGTGGTCGAGTTAGTTCAGTTAGAGAGAGTGGTCGAGTTAGTTCAGTTAGAGAGAGTGGTCGAGTTAGCTCAGTTAGAGAGAGTGGTCGAGTTAGCTCAGTTAGAGAGAGTGGTCGAGTTAGCTCAGTTAGAGAGAGTGGTCGAGTTAGTTCAGTTAGAGAGAGTGGTCGAGTTAGTTCAGTTAGAGAGAGTGGTCGAGTTAGTTCAGTTAGAGAGAGTGGTCGAGTTAGCTCAGTTAGAGAGAGTGGTCGAGTTAGCTCAGTTAGAGAGAGTGGTCGAGTTAGCTCAGTTAGAGAGAGTGGTCGAGTTAGCTCAGTTAGAGAGAGTGGTCGAGTTAGTTCAGTTAGAGAGAGTGGTCGAGTTAGCTCAGTTAGAGAGAGTGGTCGAGTTAGCTCAGTTAGAGAGAGTGGTCGAGTTAGTTCAGTTAGAGAGAGTGGTCGAGTTAGTTCAGTTAGAGAGAGTGGTCGAGTTAGTTCAGTTAGAGAGATTGGTCGAGTTAGTTCAGTTAGAGAGATTGGTCGTGTTAGTTCAGTTAGAGAGAGTGGTCGAGTTAGTTCAGTTAGAAAGATTGGTCGAGTTAGTTCAGTTAGAGAGATTGGTCGAGTTAGTTCAGTTAGAAAGATTGGTCGAGTTAGTTCAGTTAGAAAGATTGGTCGAGTTAGTTCAGTTAGAGAGATTGGTCGAGTTAGTTCAGTTAGAAAGATTGGTCGAGTTTTTTCTGTTTTAGAGAGTGGTCGTGTTAGTTCAGTTAGAGAGTGTGGTCGAGTTAGCTCAGTTAGAGAGAGTGGTCGAGCTAGCTCAGTTAGAGAGAGTGGTCGAGCTAGCTCAGTTAGAGAGAGTGGTCGAGTTAGTTCAGTTAGAGAGAGTGGTCGAGTTAGTTCAGTTAGAGAGAGTGGTCGAGTTAGCTCAGTTAGAGAGATTGGTCGAGTTAGTTCAGTTAGAGAGAGTGGTCGAGCTAGCTCAGTTAGAGAGAGTGGTCGAGTTAGCTCAGTTAGAGAGAGTGGTCGAGCTAGCTCAGTTAGAGAGAGTGGTCGAGCTAGCTCAGTTAGAGAGAGTGGTCGAGTTAGCTCAGTTAGAGAGAGTGGTCGAGTTAGTTCAGTTAGAGAGAGTGGTCGAGTTAGCTCAGTTAGAGAGATTGGTCGAGTTAGTTCAGTTAGAGAGAGTGGTCGAGTTAGTTCAGTTAGAGAGAGTGGTCGAGTTAGATCAGTTAGAGAGATTGGTCGAGTTAGTTCAGTTAGAAAGATTGGTCGAGTTAGTTCAGTTAGAGAGATTGGTCGAGTTAGTTGGGTTAGTGAGAGTGGTTGCGTTAGTTCAGGCAGAGAGAGTGGTCGAGTTAATTCAGTTAGAGAGAGTATTCGAGTTCGTTCAGCTAGAGAGAGTGGTCGAGTTAGGTCAGTTAGAGAAAGTGGTGTTGTTAGTTCAGTTAGAGAAAGTGGTCTTTTTATCTCAGTTAGAGAAAGTGGTCGCGTTATTTCAATCAGAGAGAGTCGTCGAGTTAGTTCAGCTAGAGAGAGTGGTCGAGTTAGGTCAGTTAGAGAAAGTGGTGTTGTTAGTTCAGTTAGAGAAAGTGGTCTTTTTATCTCAGTTAGAGAAAGTGGTCGCGTTATTTCAATCAGAGAGAGTCGTCGTGTTAATTCAGTTAGAGAGAGTGGTTGAGTTAGCTTAGTTAAAGATAATGGTCGTGTTAGGTTAGTTAGAGAGAGTTGTCGAGTTAGTTCAGTTAACGAGAGTGGTCGAGTTCGTTCAGCTAGAGAGAGTGATCAAGTTAGTTCAGTTAGAGAGAGTGGTCGAGTTAGTTCAGTTAGAGAGAGTGGTCGAGTTAGTTCAGTTAGAGAGATTGGTCGAGTTAGTTCAGTTAGAGAGAGTGGTCGAGCTAGCTCAGTTAGAGAGAGTGGTCGAGTTATCTCAGTTAGAGAGATTGGTCGTGTTAGTTCAGTTAGAGAGAGTGGTCGAGTTAGCTCAGTTAGAGAGAGTGGTCGAGTTAGTTCAGTCGGAGAGATTGGTCTTGTTAGCTCAGTTAAAGATAGTGGTCGTGTTAGCTTAGTTAGAGAGAGTGGTCGAGTTAGTTCAGTTAAAGGGAGTGGTCGTGTTAGCTTAACTAGAGAGAGTAGTCGTGTTAGTACAGTTAGAGAGAGTGGTCGAGTTAGTTCAGTTAGAGAGAGTGGTCGAGTTAGTTCAGTTAGAGAGATTGGTCGAGCTAGCTCAGTTAGAGAGAGTGGTCGAGTTAGTTCATTTAGAGAGAGTGGTCGTGTTAGTTCAGTTAGAGAGATTGGTCGAGTTAGCTCAGTTAGAGAGAGTGGTCGAGTTAGTTCAGTTAGAGAGAGTGGTCGAGTTAGTTCAGTTAGAGAGATTGGTCGAGTTAGCTCAGTTAGAGAGAGTGGTCGAGTTAGTTCAGTTAGAGAGAGTGGTCGTGTTAGTTCAGTTAGAGAGATTGGTCGAGTTAGCTCAGTTAGAGAGAGTGGTCGAGTTAGTTCAGTTAGAGAGAGTGGTCGAGTTCGTCCAGCTAGAGAGATTGGTCGAGTTAGTTCAGTTAGAGAGAGTGGTCGAGTTAGTTCAGTTAGAGAGATTGGTCGAGTTAGTTCAGTTAGAGAGAGTGGTCGAGTTAGTTCAGTTAGAGAGAGTGGTCGAATTTGCTCAGTTAGAGAGATTGGTTGATTTAGCTAAGTTAGAGAAAGTGGTCGAGTTAGTTCAGTTAAAGAGAGTGGTCGAGTTCGTCCAGTTAGAGAGAGTGGTCGTGTTAGTTCAGTTAGAGAGAGTGGTCGAGTTAGTTCAGTTAGAGAGAGTGGTCTTGTTAGTTTAGTTAGAGAGAGTGGTCGAGTTAGCTGAGTAAGAGAGAGTGGTCGTGTTAGTTCAGTCAGATAGAGTGGTCGTATTAGGTCAGTTAAAGTGAGTGGTCCTGTTAGTTCAGTCAGAGAGATTGGTCGTGTTAGCTCAGTTAAAGTTAGTGGTCGTGTTAGCTCTGTTAGAGAAAGTGGTCGAGTTAGTTCAGTTAAAGAGAGTGGTCGAGTTCGTCCAGCTAGAGAGAGTGGTCGAATTAGTTCAGTTAGAGAGAGTGGTCTGTTTTTTTAGGTAGAGAAAGTGGTTGAGTTAGCTTAGCTAAAGATAGTGGTCGTGTTAGTTTAGTTAGAGAGAGTGGTCGAGTTAGTTCAGTTATAGACAGTGGTCGAGTTAGTTCAGTTAGAGAGAGTGGTCAAGTTAGTTCAGTTAGAGAGATTGGTCGAGTTAGTTCAGTTAGAAAGATTGGTCGAGTTAGTTCAGTTAGAGAGAGTGGTCGAGTTAGTTCAGTTAGAGAGAGTGGTCGTGTTAGCTCAGTTAGAGAGAGTGGTCGAGCTAGCTCAGTTAGAGAGAGTGGTCGAGCTAGCTCAGTTAGAGAGAGTGGTCGAGTTAGCTCAGTTAGAGAGAGTGGTCGAGTTAGTTCAGTTAGAGAGAGTGGTCGAGTTACCTCAGTTAGAGAGATTGGTCGAGTTAGTTCAGTTAGAGAGATTGGTCGAGTTAGTTCAGTTAGAGAGATTGGTCGAGTTAGTTCAGTTAGAGAGAGTGGTCGAGTTAGTTCAGTTAGAGAGATTGGTCGAGTTAGCTCAGTTAGAGAGATTGGTCGAGTTAGTTCAGTTAGAGAGATTGGTCGAGTTAGTTCAGTTAGAGAGAGTGGTCGAGTTAGTTCAGTTAGAGAGAGTGGTCGTGTTAGTTCAGTTAGAGAGATTGGTTGATTTAGCTAAGTTAGAGAGAGTGATCGAGTTAGTTCAGTTAGAGAGAGTGGTCGAGTTAGCTCAGTTAGAGAGAGTGGTCGAGTTAGTTCAGTTAGAGAGAGTGGTCGAGTTAGTTCAGTTAGAGAGAGTGGTCGTGTTAGTTCAGTTAGAGAGAGTGGTCGAGTTAGTTCAGTTAGAGAGATTGGTCGAGTTAGCTCAGTTAGAGAGAGTGGTCGAGTTAGTTCAGTTAGAGAGAGTGGTCGTGTTAGTTCAGTTAGAGAGATTGGTCGAGTTAGCTCAGTTAGAGAGAGTGGTCGAGTTAGTTCAGTTAGAGAGAGTGGTCGAGTTAGTTCAGTTAGAGAGAGTGGTCGAGTTAGCTCAGTTAGAGAGAGTGGTCGAGTTAGTTCAGTTAGAGAGAGTGGTCGTGTTAGTTCAGTTAGAGAGAGTGGTCGAGTTAGCTCAGTTAGAGAGATTGGTCGTGTTAGTTCAGTTAGAGAGAGTGGATGAGTTAGTTCAGTTAGAGAGAGTGGTCGAGTTCTTTCAGTCAGAGAGAGTGGTCGTGTTCGTTCAGTTAGAAAGAGTGGTCGTGTTAGTTCAATTAAAGAGAGTGGTCGTGCAAGTCCAGTTAGAGAGATAGGTCGAGTTAATTCAGTTATGGAGAATGGTCGAGTTCGTCCAGCTAGAGAGAGTGGTTGAGTTAGTTCATTTATAGAGAGTGGTCGTGTTAGTTCAGTTAGAGAGAGTGGTCGTGTTAGTACAGTTAGAGAGAGTGGTCGTGTTAGTTCATTAAGAGAGATTGGTCGTGTTAGTTCAGTTAGAGAGAGTGGTCGTGTTAGTTCAGTTAGAGAGATTGGTCGTGTTAGTTCAGTTAGAGAGAGTGGTCGTGTTAGTTCAGTTAGAGAGAGTGGTCGTGTTAGTTCAGTTAGAGAGATTGGTCGTGTTAGTTCAGTTAGAGAGAGTGGTCGTGTTAGTTCAGTTAGAGAGATTGGTCGTGTTAGTTCAGTTAGAGAGAGTGGTCGTGTTAGTTCAGTTAGAGAGATTGGTCGAGTTAGTTCAGTTAGAGAGATTGGTCGTGTCAGTTCAGTTAGAGAGAGTGGTCGTGTTATTTTAGTTAGAGAGAGTGGTCGTGTTAGTTCAGTTATAGAGAGTGGTCGTGTTAGTTCAGTTAGAGAGAGTGGTCGTGTTAGTTCAGTTAGAGAGAGTGGTCGTGTTAGTTCAGTTAGAGAGAGTGGTCGTGTTAGTTCAGTTAGAGAGAGTGGTCGTGTTAGTTCAGTTAGAGAGAGTGGTCGTGTTAGTTCAGTTAGAGAGAGTGGTCGTGTTAGTTCACTTAGAGAGATTGATCGTGTCAGTTGAGTTAGAGAGAGAATTATCTTTTCACTTTGTTTCTAATAAATTTTATGTACAATTTGAAGCATAAGGATTTCCATCAGGCACAGGTGAAATAATTTGGAGAATCAACTAATAATTGAAAATATAGAAGGAATTCTTATACTTCATTCCTTCATCTTTTACCACTCCCACCCCTACCGTGGGACAAACGCACCCAATAAATGTTTAAATCTAAATCTTCTGTTTCTGTATTGGTCTACCGAACAATTTACTGAGGAACGGGATCAATATAAATGTTTTAAAGTCATTTAATAAACTAACAGGGAGTATGATCTGGAATATGTCAGCTAAAATTAGTTATGACAATTAAAACAGACTGGGAGATACACCCGACATATTTAAGAGAGACTTAAATTTTATAGCCTATATTTCAAATCATTCAAAGAAAAGGGTAAGATGCAATGTTGGGCTATTTGTGCACACGATACTCGGGATACCACGGGCTAACAACGTTATGACTCATGATCAGCGGTAGCACTGCGTCTGCGAGACCACATTATTGTGGCAATAAAGCCTAAAGTACTGAGTACTCTGTCACCCTGTCTCCACAACTGTGGTATTAAAATAAACTTAAATTACACGAGCAACTTACTATTCAGAGAAAGAAAATTTTCCTTCAATTTATATTCTTTGCTGAACACTCTATCCAAACTTGAAATTAACAAAGAGAAACCTTTTAGACGCTTCAGAGGTAAAGACCAGGAAAAAAGAAATAAAGGGAAATAACAAGATTTAATTCCACTCGTCCCTCGTTTCTCCCACCGTGCCAAATCTTTCAGTTCTCAAACACTCGATTGCTGTAAATAAAATATCTTTCTTCATCACCATCCACATATTTGAAAGGATGTTTAGTCAATCTGCCATCTGTGAGAAATACGGCGTTAGATTAACCTTGCTCACTTGATCCAAGAACTAAACGCCCTGACCTAGTCTGGGTTCTACCGGAGCGGCGACGAAGTTTTTCTGCAAGAACTCACCAAAGTTGGATACACTGTATCATCCTTTCCAAAAAGGATGGGCGAAAGACTGGCATTTATGTCTTTTCAAACACGGACTGATCTCTTCCATTCATCTGATCTCAGACTACATGACGTCTGATTCTTGTGAGAGTATGAACAAACGACTACCTTTGACGGTCTTTATCGGTTACCACCAAACATGGACATACGTCTATCTTTGACTGTCTTTATAGGTTACCACAAAACATGGACATACGTCTACCTTTGACAGTATTTCTCGGTTACCACCAAACATGGACAACCGTCTACCTTTGACTGTCTTTATCGGTTACCACCAAACATGGACATACAACTACATTTGACGGTCTTTATCGGTTACCACCAAACATGGACATACGTCTATCTTTGACTGTCCTTATCGGTTACCACCAAACATGGACATACGACTACCTTTGACAGTATTTCTCGGATACTACCAAACATGGATATACCACAACCTTTAATAGTCGTTATCGGTTACCACCAAACATGGACATACCACTACCTTTGACAGTCTTTTTCGGTTACCACCAAACATGGGCATACGACTACCTTTGACCTTTGATATATATATATATATATATATATATATATATATATATATATATATATATCTGACAAAGGACGATAGCAGCTTGAAATAGAAATAATTTGTCTGAACAAGAAAAGAATGGATTGCAAGTTATAAGTGTCTTAAAATGAAAGCAACTAAATCCCACGTAGCAGATGGATCCATTCATTAAGATGTATTTCTGTAATATCATCTGATATTATGAACTCAGACTCATGGTCTTTCATCATTCAAGTGACATTATCTTTTCAACCGACCAGTTTGCCTGGATTGAAATAATGCTGACAAACGATCCTTTGAGCGACTAGTTCCGCTATGCCACCGTACATCTATCTTCCATAAATATTCATTGACATTCGCCTTGAATAATTCAGGTCTAAATTGTGTCGCTATTGTTCATTGTGACATATCCTAAAGCCGCTTCAGGCATACGGAAGGACGGTGGTTGCTTCCTGATAAAAAGAACTTTCATTGAGCAAATTTTTTTTTTCAAAGATATTCAGAAGAGGAGTGAAGAGAAAAAGAGAAAAGAATATGATGATGATGATGATGATAATGATGATCAAGAAGAAGAAGAAGAAGAAGAAGAAGAAGAAGAAGAAGAAGAAGAAGAAGAAGAAGAAGAAGAAGAAGAAGAAGAAGAAGAAGAAGAAGAAGAAGAAGGGGAAGAAGAAGAAGAAGAAGAAGAGGAAGAAGAAGAAGAAGAAGAAGAAGAAGAAGAAGAAGAAGAAGAAGAAGAAGAAGAAGAAGAAGAAGAAGAAGAAGAAGAAGAAGAAGAAGAAGAAGAAGAAGAAGAAGAAGAAGAAGAAGAAGAAGAAGAAGAAGAAGAAGAAGAAGAAGAAGAAGAAGAAGAAGAAGAAGAAGAAGAAGAAGAAGAAGAAGAAGAAGAAGAAGAAGAAGAAGAAGAAGAAGAAGAAGAAGAAGAAGAAGAAGAAGAAGAAGAAGAAGAAGCAGGGGAAGAAGAAGAAGAAGAAGAAGAAGAAGAAGAAGAAGAAGAAGAAGAAGAAGAAGAAGAAGAAGAAGAAGAAGAAGAAGAAGAAGAAGAAGAAGAAGAAGAAGAAGAAGAAGAAGAAGAAGAAGAAGAAGAAGAAGAAGAAGAAGAAGAAGAAGAAGAAGAAGAAGAAGCAGGGGAAGAAAAAGAAGAAGAAGAAGAAGAAGAAGAAGAAGAAGAAGAAGAATAAGAAGAAGAAGAAGAAGAAGAAGAAGAAGAAGAAGAAGAAGAAGAACAGAAACATTAACAATAACAACATCAACAACAACAACAACAACAGCAACAACTAATATGAACAAGAAGATAAAAAAGGAGAAGGATAAGAGAAGATCAAGATGAGAACGGGTTGGTGCAGAGAGAGAGAGAGAGAGAGAGAGAGAGAGAGAGAGAGAGAGAGAGAGAGAGAGAGAGTTAATATAGATAGGTTGGTGGAAGAGGAGAGGAAGATAAAACTACATTCAGACCAAATTGATTTTTCTTGTCTTTCCGCTTTTATACCTTCATTTAAATATCTTTTTTGTTTATTTGTTGCCTTTGTGATTTTTTTTGCTTTTCTTTAACTTTGGACAGGAACCTTTAGCATATCATAACTATGGCTGTGTATTTCTTGTCCCATTGCTAAAATTAAACTGAACTTAAGGTAACTAGTAAATTTCAAATAATATAATATACAGCTATAGCCGACCTTGATCCGTGAAAGAAAAAATAAAGGCTATAGAAGTTCATCGATGACTTTTTTAATATTCACAAATATTTTTTTTTAATATTGTCACATTGGTATTCGAGTACAGGACATTGAGAAACCGTTTCACAATCCGTTTTTTACTGTAAATTTTGCGAGATTAGATTAACCAGGGGTGCATTTTTGTTTTTGTCATTACATAAACATTTTAAGAGGGTGTCTTCTTTTGTTAAACACCTATGCATTACAGGCAGAGGTGCCTTTATATTTATGTGAATGCATTGATCCTTTCTAACACTAAATTAGATGACATAGGTTGTGTAATAAATCTTCAGACTTTTGGTTTTGAATGTGTTTGCTTCCAAAACAATTACCTTACAGTGATTTCTTTTTATTTTTTCCATTCTTTTTTACGGCATGAGAGCTAGACAACTTGTTCGGCATTGTTACTCCCAATAAGAGGATCAATTTTACTAACGTAGCGCCGCACAAACTCATTGTAGCTCACAATGGTTAATTTGAATCTTTGCATGATTACAAAATAATGATTTAGGCGAATCAAAGACAGATACTTCACAATCCACCTATGAAAACAATGATCCTCAAACAGCAAATTGTTGACTTAGTAAATTATTTTTGTGTCGGGTATCGATTCCACCTAAACATCCTGTTATAAGGGAAAAAATAACAACCCTTTAACAAACCTATCTACACTGCTCAACTCTAGCAATATATGTAACTAAACGGCAGATACTAGTTCGTCCCTAATTTTTTCAATATATACAAATCTTTCCCAAAGGAAATGTATAATGAAATTGGGAGATTGCACTTCAAAAGTTGGGAGGGTTTGAAATAGAAGCAAGTAAATGTAACCATAGGTAAAAGTCATATATTTAAATTCGATATTGTGTTCGTTACTAAGCTAAGGATTTTGTAATAATACTGACGAAGCCTACAAAGTGAAACGTTTATATGTTGAATTGATAATAGTTTTGTTATTTCTTTTTTGCCCCGCAATTATAAAGGTGTGTGCCTATTTTCTTTTAGACCTTGTATTAAATTAAGTTAACAATCTTAACGTAACTAATACCAATTGTTTAGGTATAAGAAAAAGGCACTCTGGTTCTTATAAAAAGAATATTCCCCATTCCACAACTTTGCTTTATCTTATCGACTAAGACGGCATTGGTCTTCCATCTTTCTTCAAGATTGCTTCACCGCAGAGAAAACAGCGATAAACTTTAATATCCTATTTGTCGTTTTATATTTTACTTGGTCAGGACGGTATTTTCATAGCATAAGTTTACAAATACTGCTTTGACCCATGCATGGTTTTTGTTCCTTCCAAAGTGTTGGACTCGAAACTTTTCCTGTCTCACTCACGCATGCACACCAGACCTGTCGGTAAGTAGACTCTTTGCCATGAGCTGGGTCCAGAACTAGTTCCTTTGCCATGAGCTGGGTCCAGAACTAGTTCCTTTGCCATGAGCTGGGTCTAGAACTAGTTCCTTTCCCATGAGCTGGGTCTAGAACTAGTTCCTTTGCCATGAGCTGGGTCCAGAACTAGTTCCTTTGCCATGAGCTGGGTCTAGAACTAGTTCCTTTCCCATGAGCTGGGTCTAGAACTAGTTCATTTGCCATGAGCTGGGTCCAGAACTAGTTCCTTTGCCATGAGCTGGGTCTAGAACTAGTTCCTTTGCCATGAGCTGGGTCTAGAACTAGTTCCTTTGCCATGAGCTGGGTCCAGAACTAGTTCCTTTGCCATGAGATGGGTCCAGAACTAGTTCCTTTGCCATGAGCTGGGTCAAGAACTAGTTCCTTTGCCATGAGCTGGGTCTAGAACTAGTTCCTTTGCCATGAGCTGGGTCCAGAACTAGTTCCTTTGCCATGAGCTGGGTCCAGAACTAGTTCATTTGCCATGGGCTGGGTCCAGAACTAGTTCCTTTGCCATGAGCTGGGTCTAGAACTAGTTCCTTTGCCATGAGCTGGGTCTAGAACTAGTTCCTTTGCCATGAGCTGGGTCTAGAACTAGTTCCTGAATCTTCTTGAAAAATAGAAATAATGCTGGAAAATGGAACTTGCTGATGTTGATCCTCACAAAAATTTCCTAAAGTATTAGTGCATTATTTTGAAAAAATTAGATTTCCTGATCTTTTATAGAAATTTAATGTGAAATGTGGAAGCGCCAAGCCATACTGCATTACTTTTAGCGTTGATGCCTTGTTACGCCACTTTACGTCACGTTGATTAAGTGGATATGAAACTGATGTGTATATTCCACTTTGTGGCCAAAGCCATTGCAAAATCCTATCTTGAACTTCGTGTAGGGAAATTTCTCGTAATTTTACTTTTCTCCGTTGAGAATTGTTACTCAACGAGCTATGATAGATGTAAGTGAAAACCTTTGCGGGTTTATTATCATTCTTGTCCACGAAGGACACTTCTCCTCTAGAATGAAATGACAAGTGATCTCTACCACCGTTCCCCACTGGAGGCATTACATTATCTTGTGTGAAGTGCCTTGTTTTTACCAACCTTGCCCACATAAGGCATTATGTTCTCTGGAATGAACTTACTGGCTTCAAAAAGCACCATTCATCATCGGAGGAGTTACGTTATTACATATGAAGAGCTTCGTATTTATCAACTTTCATGAATGAAACGGCTGGTATTTTAGGTTAAATTTTCCGATAGATATTTAAATATTTTAGCCGTAAAAGACTGGTATTCTGTACCAACCTTTCCCGAGTAAAGGTTGGTGTTCTTAGCAATGACTTAATTGACGGGTATTCTATACCAGCCTTTCCCGAGTAATGGTCAACATTTTTAGGAGTGACTTCGTTGACTGGTATAATTCAATACCAGCCTTTCCCGAGTAATGGTCAACATTTTTAGGAGTGACCTCGTTGACAGGTATAATTCAATACTAGCCTTTCCCGAGCAATGGTCAACATTTTCAGGAGTGACTTCGTTGACTTTTTTCTGTTCTAACCTTATCTGAGGAATATTTAATTCAATCAGTATCCCAAATCATTTCTTTCATTGTAATATTTATTTATGTCTTCTCCAGGGGCATCACTTTAAATAAACAGTTGATTGATGGGCTTCACTCTAAATCTTCTTCTTCTCTTCATTGGGAATATCTGCTTCATTGTATTAATGATTTCAATTATGAGTAATGTTTAGTATTTTTTATTAAAACGATTTCGTATTTATATAAACCTCGAAATATGTGGTATTATCAACTTTTTCTTAACTAGTGAAATAACAATCATACTTATGACAGTAATAATGATGATAATAATAATAATAATAATAATAATAATAATAATAATAATAATAATAATAATAATAATAATAATAATAATGATAATGATAACAATAATGATGATGATGATGATGATACTACTACTGCTGCTGCTGCTGCTGCTGCTGCTGCTACTACTACTACTACTACTACTACTACTAATACTAATAATAATAAGAGCAATGACGACGCTGAAGATATTCATAGGAATGGATTAGAAAGGGGGAAGCGGAAGTTGAGGAGGAAAGGAGTAAGTGCAAATGATTCCTGCCGTAGAACTTATTGTTCATTTTACACAATCATGTGACTTTACTCAATTCACCTAAACTCATGTTTTAGCGGCTTTGGTAGAGCGATTTTACTACCATGAAGTGGAAGGTCAATAGCGCTAAAATACGTGACAACCCTTGAAGTTTAGTGTTCTAGAGATGATACCCTGATTTTATCATACTTCTTCAAAGCGCTATGTCTAAAATGGTATTGAGTTTGTGATTTGAGAAATGTTAAAAGTGTTATCTTTTTGTCTTCGTATGAAGAAGCTTCAAATCACTGTTTCAATATTCTTGTATTATTGCGGTAACAGTGCCATACATGTTATTATTTAAAAACGCATAAGAGATCAACGTCTGGGCAAGCAACGAAGATACAAGCCTGCGGAAACACTGTTAATCAAATGTGAAGCCATGTATCAATGTCACGAAGAACCTAAAACTATTGATTCTTTGAATTAAAAAAAAAAGAACATTGCAGTATTAATTAACAGATACGTGCGCCATTATCAAGGGATATGGCCGCGCCCAGCGACATACGGAGGGGAAAAATAAGCAGAAAAGAGTATACATTAATATTTATATGTCTTTTATCTTCTAGTATTTACCTTGCCAATTTTGGAGATTTGCTTAGCACTCTGTACCTTCTTGTGTTCGCTATCAGTTGGAAACCCTTTCATCATATTCTTCGCTTTACGTAATAGAATAGCAAATATTGCTAAAACACGTAGTCTGAAGCAGCTAAACGAGATCTCAAGACCGTTCGCGTTGAGCATTAATTGACTAAAATCTACAGCATAATCCTTCTTTGTTATTTACGAGCACAGCATAAGTGCATGGAATATTGCTATCTATTTTCTAACTTATGTGTAAAGAAGTTATGGCTATTACCTACAAAGCTATACGGGCATGTGATATCTTCGATTTATTTAGTCTTGCGCGTTTACACACAAGTATAAAACGTGTATTAAAATGTGTAACTAATAGAATATTGAAGTGCTTGGGCAGCAGAAAAACTTGTTCTACATTTATATAATGTTGATTTTCTCTTTAAGAGGTAGAAGTAGGTAAATGAACTATCGCTATTTCTGTAAAGCCTTAATGGATAACTTCATTTTCCTTGAAAACAAGAGTCAAGCTTTTGAAATGCATATTATTGATTTTATTTCTTCAGCAGGCCCCGATCCTGCAGTTTTTATACTGATAAACATTCTCATCATTAAAATTGAAATTCGTTGTTTGATGGCCATAATAGATCAGAGCCATCGTTTTTTACCCTTTCTTGGGTCACCAATTTTAAAATCTGTTAGAAAGACCTTTCGCAAGCATCTTCTTTAAGGCCAAGAAAAAAAATACTCTCATCCAAAAGATGAAGCTTAACATTACTGAAAAGCAGACACAAAACGAAAAAAAATTGAATATCTCTTAATATTTATATTTTGCCAATATGTTATACAAGAAATTTTTGGATCTTTTTTTTGTAACTCTCTGTTTGCCCCCTTGAATGAATTTGCTCATATTGCAAATATACAATGCAGAAAATGTTTTAACTTCTTGACTTGAAGAAAAGCGGAAATCTTGCACCAACTGAATGATTTCATACAGATATTTTTTTTTCATAAGTTAGGAAAACAAACGATAAAAAAGATCTGGAACACAGATTTTCAGCTAATACAAGGCTTCTTTTGGACTGAGGCCAGGCTTTTCGGAAAGAGTGAGATTTTTCTTTTAATAAAGAGCTCTTTAAAGAGCAACCCCTATATCCAGTTTAGTTAAACAACATCGAAGAATTCATCAAACATATTCATCTTCTTTCTGACTGCATTGTCATTAAAAATTAAGATCGTTTTAAAAATCGTTCCCAGAATATCTCTGCAGATCACGTACGCTTCTCAGAAATTTTTTCCCCTTTCAAAAATGCCCCCATATTTTTATAACAAACGAGGATTTTTTTCATTTGAATTTTTTTCACAGATTCTTATACCAAGAGGGTTTCCTTGCACTATTTCCTACAGCAAGGCCTAGACTTCGGCGCTTTTTTTTTTTCCTTTTGCTTTTGTTGGTGCGGTTCACAATGTCGATCTATAGCGTGTGCCATAGGCCAGTCCAGAAACCTTGTTAGTCAAGGGCGCGAGGCTGGTACCACTCGCTATTAAACCATTGTTTGCTCAGCTTGGGAACATCTCAGCGCCTATTTGCTGTCACAGGGTGACCGCTCACCTAAATAATGATGCTGAAGTTCCCAGATCATTCATTTTCGTCTTGTTTACCTATCAGTCTATCTGTCAGTCTGTTTGGGTATAATTACGCCTGTCTTCAATGTTCTTGCTTATCTGCAGGGTTCTCACTCTCTCCCCCCCCCTCTCTCTCTCTATTTATCTCTTTGTTTATCTATCTATCTTTCATTCTATCTTTCTTATGCTTAGCTCTAGTCTATAAGTGGATTCTAGAACTCTGGAAGTGGGTCGAATGAAGGGTGAAAGAATTAAAATCGAAAAAAAGTGTTCATTTAGAAAAAAAAAAATGTCTGAATACGCAAGAAGTCATTTTGAAATAACCTGTCAAAATTACATCTATAATAAAAGAAAGAAGCTTCTTTTCTATTACCCTTTATTATAATTATTAGGTAGAGGCGATCGATATAGTTCTAAAAGATAGAAAATTTATTTGTTGAAGTTATCATCCTCACTATAAACCCATCAGATATCTTGAATAAATCACCTCTATAACACCATCAGATATCTTGAATGAATCGTTACGATAACACCATCAGATATCTTGAATGAATCATTACAATAATATTATCAGGTATCTTAAATAGATCATCACGATAAACCCATCAGATATCTTAAATGAATTTATCACGATAACTCCATCAGATATCTGAATGGATCTATCTCAGCTCTAACCAAACTGCATTTATTGAGTTATTTACCTTAATCAATACCTAAACTTTCCTTTTAACGAATAAGAACAATTACCTAATTTCAGAAACTACAAAGATCATTCTAATAAGCGTTTAAAAGGATTTTAAATAGATCAGGAAAGTATAAAATCATCTAATTTCTTAATTTTTTTAGGAACCTATACTGTCTACATCTATCTTTTTTAAATTAAAACCAGATACTCCTATTTTAGAAATTTAACTATTCTTATTTCTATTAATATATTGAAAGATCTTTGAAAATAAAACCCATCCACTTCATATTTCTTTACTGTGATGCAATAAACAATGTAGATCAAATAAATTTACAAACTCAGCCCTTTTATGATTATGCTTTGTTGAGACTGTGAGAGACTTAGGGGACGTTTAAACTTACAGCTACAATAAATAAGCTTTTAAGTGTATGGTATGCAGTTTAATGTTGGGATGTGATCAAGATACACGGCAGCCATCACTTGACAGGGACACAAGAATGCTTGAAGTGAAACAGGAAACAGCTCCTGAAATCGATACATGGACTGCAGGGAAACAAGTCGTAGATTGCCCGTGTAGAGTGTCCCACTACTTTCAAAATTGTAGATTCAGGTTTCCCTGTGAAGGCAAGGAAGACAGAAGGTAAGAGAGGGAGGGATTAAAAGTGATAGCGAGACAACCAAGAGAGGGATAAACAAAGAAAAAGAAGGGACTGACGGGAGAGATATGGGCAGAAAGAGAGAGTTAGAGAGATTGAGAGGGAGAGGGAAAAGGCGGAGAGCGGGAAGAGAAAGTCTCCTGAAATTCAACATGCACATTCTTTAAACGTAAAGTGTAAAGTTCTTAAAAGATATGTACTCATGTCCTTCATGTAAGTGACTTTGTTAAAAAAAAAAAAAACTTCGATTGACTAAGGCTTAGACCGATAACATGCTTGTTTCAAATTGTAGCAGAATAATTAAAAAAAAACAAAAACAAAAAAAAACCACCTTTTTAAAAAAATATGAATATAATTATATATACACACACATATATATATGTATATATATATACACACACACATATATATGTATATATATATACACACATAAATATATATATATATATATATATATATATATATATATATATATATATATATATATATATTAATGGAAATAATTCTAGGAATCGAATATAAAACAATACCACTAGTTCCACTTTCTATCGAGAATAATTGACAAAAGTTGTCCACGGCATACGCCTGTTTACAAAAAAGCTTTTAAAAGTTTATCTAAGGTTCATTTGGACAAATAACACACTTCTCTGCTGTCTTCATCGATCAAAATCTTCCTATCTTAAGAAAAGCGACAGCTGCTTTTGAAATCGAAACATTTAATTTTTTGACTCCTAGCCTTTTAATCACATTAAAACACTTAATTGTTAGAGAATTCGATTTTCTTTACGATCCATCGATTTGAAGCAAGACAGCCAAATGAAAAAGAAGACTTGATTCGTTTTCTATGAACAATGGTTTCAGCTATCTTAACAGCTACGAGGCCATTACTGCACAAGCGTGGATCATCAGAGAGGCAAATGCAGCGCACTGGATTATGTTCTACATTGTAATGCCGTATGTGGTCTCTCCACTTACCTATCTCACTCTCTCTCTCTCTCTCTCTCTCTCTCTGGCTCTCCTTTTTCTTTCTCTCACTCTCTTTTTTTTCTATCTCAGTACCCGTCTTTCTCTCTCTCTCTCTCTCTCTCTCTCTCTCTCTCTCTCTCTCTCTCTCTCTCTCTCTCTCGCTATCCTTTTTCTTTCTCTCACTCTCTTTTTTTTCTATCTCCGTAACCGTCTCTCTTTCTCTTTCTCTTTCTCTCTCTCTCTCTCTCTCTCTCTCTCTCTCTCTCTCTCTCTCTCTCTCTCTCTCTCCCTCTCTCTCTATATATATACATCTTTCTCTCTATTTTTATCTATTTGTCAATCTCTCTTTTTGTCTATTTCTCTATACATTCCGAAAATACATGGACCAAGAAAGAAGATTGAATCTGATATAAATTGTCTTGATACCCTGTCAAGATGTTGATCTAGATGTATATAAGTGTTTACAGTTTATAGTGCGTTCCGTTCGAACAATACAAATTAGTTGGTGTATAATTATGAATCAAAGACATACCGTCAAAATAAATCCGTACGCTCTCAATGGGATAAATGATTTAGTTTCTATTTTAAATATTTCTCATTTAAACTAAGCTTTTTACTTTTCGATATACCTAAACGCATAGTGTGTAGAAAAAGTAAGTATTTATAAATTTAAAACGGTTAAAATGGCCAAATTAAAAAAAAAGAAAAGGCACAAAAAAAGCACCAGAATTCATAGCCGTACTTTAATGAGCAAATGTGAGCTTAGCTGAAGAGCGAGACAGAATGCACCCTGGTCACTCCTGATAAGACACGGTTCGAGACAGAGGAGGAAAGATCGATACATCCTACCCTCTCTTTATTCTTTTATGCCAGACCAACTGTATCCTTTTTTAAACAATATTCTCGAGGTTTTTTTTTTTTTCCGCATCCAAGTCTGATGAGTGCAGTGAGGAGAAGGGAAAAAAATCGGCAATGGT
This sequence comes from Elysia crispata, assembly GCA_033675545.1. Classification (NCBI taxonomy): domain Eukaryota; kingdom Metazoa; phylum Mollusca; class Gastropoda; family Plakobranchidae; genus Elysia; species Elysia crispata. Next base: position 643,296 of record JAWDGP010007062.1, on the reverse strand, counting down.
TTTGTTTTTATGATATTAATTTTTTTTTAACTTTTATTTTTTAAAATAATTTTTTACTTCTTATGCTGTGGCCAAAGTTACAAATTAATTTTGAATTGCGAACCTTGTTAATGCAGAATATCTAGAACGCTAATTCCCTCAAAATAGCTGATTAAACAATAAAGTGTAGTTTGAGGGATCTTTAATTGAAAAGCTGTAGAGCGATTCTCAAGAAGACTGCAATGCACTGTTTGTTTAAACAGAGGGTATAAAATTCATGTTCCATATCCTTAAGAGAGATTTATGGGCGATAGAAATAGTTGAACGGTAAACATTAAACTTCCATTACTTTGATTCTATTCACCCACATATATGCTGCATGTTTTCAATTTGTCATCGTGACATTTCAAAACCGTGACAGGTTAGGAGAAGCTAGAGATGCCCCTGTGAGAAAGATATTTAATATGAATTGTACAGATTCATATCAAGCTTTTAGCTACAAAAAAAATACAGACTAAAAATGTAAGTTTCTATTTCCACATTGTCAATACATTGAAAGTAAACGTTATAAAACTTAAAAAGACCTTTAAATTTGAGTGAGAGTTTAATAAGAATTTTTATCCCATCCTGCTTTTACTTCAATGAAGTTTAAAAACTTTGCTGGATTATTGAATCCACGTAGTCTTAATAAATTTCTATTTGAAGCGAATGCTGCACAATCGAATACAAATTCCACATTAATAAATATAACAATGGGAATTTAAACAAAGGGTCTTGCTTTGTTGTATGAAAACAATCCCATTCATGATTTCAAAGAGCTTAGAAAATAAAGTCCTGTTTATTTGATTAAGAGCGAGTTCAAGATCTTGTCGTCTATGATTACCTCTGTTTCTCTATTACATGATAGCCAAGAGATATGTTGTGGAATTTTATCAACAATTCATGTATATGCTCAGTTATAATTCTCACAACTAACGCCAGGGCTAACGATTTGGAAAAATTGTAACCATAAATGAGGCGAAAATTTTTTAATGTAATATTTCCCGAAAACATTGCATTGAAGTCATTTATCTTTTAACACATCTTTTTTTTAATCAACAACAATAACTCTCGTATACTATGGATTTAGCAATGGTGGTTTACTCCGCGATCACTTTCATGCATTTTTAAGATTTTACTTATTATATTTTTTTATTCATTTTTGAAAAAAAAATTTTTAAGTAATGGGAACGGGAAGGTTACAAAAGATATAATTATGGAATACTGCACTTGGAAAGAATCAGCCCAAAAAAAAAAAAAATTGTATCGGTAATATTCATTATGCAATCGCTAGTTCTCTAATATCTCATTTTTATATACATTCAATTTAATGGGCAGCATCGCGTTTTTCTTCCAGCTGAAACTTACATCAACAGTTATCTTTTCTACCTTCATTCAAATTGCAAACAAGAATTATGTTTCGTTCAATATTAGCCTTTGATTTTGTAGGGATTCATAGTTTCCACTTGGAGCTGTAATGATGTCTGATCAAATCTAGCCCAGATGGAGCAAAGAATAAACAACCTTGTATCTTGAAGATAATGTAGAAGTGGGTTTACCTAAGACGAGATTAATAAGCGTGTAGTCGTATTTGAATCTCTTCAGCCATTGTAAAACATTGTGGCGCTTTATACTTTTTCTAAAGATTAGAGAATAATTCATAGGAAATTAGATTTCAAGTCGATTAAAGAGGACAGTTGAAGAGGTATTAATTTGATAAACTCTGAAAATTAGCTTATTAATTATGTTTTTATCCTACGATATCCACATAAAGGTAAGGAAGTCTTTATTGAAAGGTCACCTTTTCTTCTCAATAAGCAGAAAAAGTCTATATAAATTAAACAGAATATCATTGGTTTGCGCGAGTAGGGTAGGACTTTCAAACTAGCAGACTCGCTAGTTGGATTTTGATAAGCAGTTAAATAATTTAAAAAGTAAGATATTGAGAAAACAGTTAACGCATTTACATCACGTCTAGGAATAAGTGTTGAATTATTGAATCTATCATCTTTAATCTCGAATTCGTTTCTTTAAGTCTCTGCATGTAAGAAGAAGAAATATAAATGGCATAGACAACGCTGGTTTGTGATTTCTGGTTGAACTCCTAAGTCTATGATATATATATATATATATATATATATATATATATATATATATATATATATATTTACGTTGATTCTATCAATGGTCACTCACTGGAGCTTACCTTTACAATCATAACTATGATAAACAATCACAGCAAATGTTTATTGCTGGTTTTTTTTTTTAATCTCTCCTCAGACGTGCATCTCTGGCTCCTACATGGATGCTACACTCGGGCCACCGTCACAGGTTGGTCACTAGTTTGAATTAATTATGTAGAATTTCCGCCTCCATTACCTCTCTAATTTCTTAACACTGTAATAAATCAAACAGCAATGTGTTTCTACGATGTGATAAACACTGTTTCCGCGTAAACTGGTCCAACCTATTGTGTTCCATTTTCTTACATTAGTCTTTGATGTCTTGTTAAGTATTTGAGATGCTTATTATTATGTCTGTATCTGCTTTGTGACATTGTGTTTGTAAAGAAAGGGAGAACATTTTTTTCTTTTTTTTTTCTCTCTTTTTTTTCTTACTTTTTTTAAAGAAAGGGGCGGGTCTGTGTGTGTGTGTGTGTGTGTGGGTGGGGAGGGGGGGGGGGTTGGTAAGAGCTTCGCTGGCAAGGATTTTTCATGTAACTAGGCCTAAAATTTTGGAAGAAGGATTCAAAACACTTATTCGAATATTAGAATATTAGGATAAGACCACTCTGACTGGTAATGTGACTCATTCATTTACTAGTGGTTATCTACCCTTTATAGTTAACAGCGGAAGAGATCTGTCAAAATCATCTCTGAATTGATATATATATATATATAAGAGATCTGAGGAGTGAAAGAGAGTCAGAACGACAGACAGACAAACAGACATATAGAGGAAGAGCAAAGATGAACAAGGAATGGAGTGTGTCGCTCTGTGTTAGGAACGAAATGCCCTTTGGACAGCCCCTTACCATCTTAAAATATGATCGTAAGATAATCTTTACTATTCTTATTTAAGCTTAAGCTTCTCTCTGTTATCAACTCAAGATCTCTGAATCTAGTTGTGCTACATCCACATGCAACTTTGCTACGGTAAACAACAATTTTTCACCTCCGCCCTTGTAACTCGAATCATGCAAAAATTTAGAAAATACGATAGTTTTCGTAAGAATTTCGTGCTTGCTAATCAACTTTATTTGTTTTAATACACGACTCGTATTGTTTTGATCGTCAACAGTACTACTCTCTATGTCGTAACATAGGTCACAGCGGTGAAATTCTGAATCTTGATTTTAAGAGTTCCGCAGCAATAAAGAACAGACAAGATTCGACAGTTGTGCGAGATAGTTTTGTACCAATAAGCCACGTTCAATTTCATTTCTTATTGTTCTGACTAATCTAAAAGAAACTTATGGTGTAGTGATGTTTTTGGAATAAACATGTAGGTAACAGCGGTGATTTTTTATATATATTTAATTTCTATGTTCTCTCCATCTTTTGCTTTCATGCTTCTCTCTCTCACTCTCTCTCTCTCTCTCTCTCTCTCTCTCTCTCTCTCACACACACACACACACACCCTCTCTTTCCACCTCTTTGGTTGTGATTCTTCATTTTTTTTTTATTTTTAGTACAAAGCTCACTCCTATCGTACAAGTTTCTATCGTTTAATATAACCTGATCGATATGATGAAGATTTTTCTTTTATATATTTATTCATTATTTTTGTTTAATTTTGTCAGATAGTTTATATGACCTGTATGCAGATCTCTTTGCAGTTTGTTAATCTTATGTTGGTGTCTGATGAGGGCATAAAGGCGAAAGTTTATCTGCTATTCCTATGATATTTGTAATCCTTAGAAATGAACTTTATCTGGTATTATTGTGTTTGCGTTTAATTACTTCGTTAGTATCTAATATCGTTTATCATAAAATGTTTGCGACCAGCTCTGTATTTCCGATTACTGCTCCCTACTTTGTTCTGTGGTCGGTGCAAGGAAGCATCACCTAAATTGTTTTTTTTTTTCTAGTTGATTTCTTTCTGTCCTTTGGATCTCCCCATTTTGACTCATTCCTCATTGTTTTGCCTCCAATCTTTGCAGACATGGTTTGATAATGAACGCGACTATATACCTAGTATTTATCTCTTTCCTAGTACGGGCGCCCATAAAAATCGAGTTTCGGATAATTTCTTTCATTTCCTTCCCTGATTAGAGGCCAGTGGCTGTGGGGTTAGAGCTTCCGCTCTGATATCCACAGGGACCCTCTCCGCAAGTTCGAACCTCACACCGTCGGTAGGAGAGTATACGACCTCGCCCTGCCTGATGCAGTTTAAGTTTAATATTCACTAACCCAAACATTATTTCATTAACATTCTTTTGAACTTCATCATTTTTTTAAATGAAATTCAAGCAGATATCAATAGGATACCACGATAATTTTCTTCCAAAACATAATATTTTTTTTTCTCCTCAACTAGGCACTTGAATTTGCTTTTGCTAACCTTTTCGGAATAAAATTTCATTTACCATCATCTTCAGCTGCCCACAATTGATTTCAGCCGTACCGGCCTACTCTCAGCACGAAAATCTCTAATATTTCATGTAATCTATACTGCGTTATATAAATCGAGCTTGCTTCATCAAAGGATGCGGCAATATTAGATGAATACAGATATAAAACTGAATTGTTTGAGATATAAGGTCTTTCTTCCACAGTTATAAATGACCTCCGATGATCTCTGAGTGAGGCTTAGGGGATCTCGGGCAATTTAGAATAAACTAAGCTGAGAGTTATTATTGTCTCTAGCACGCACAAGTCTGGGATGAAAACTAGGACCAAGCTAAAAAGACAATTATCGATCTATGGCTTTGATATTTTTTCAAGTTATGGTGCTTAACAATTCAAAGGCAAAAAAAAAAGAAATAAAAAAATTATCAGACTCCTCTTTAAATAAAGATCGAACTAATATATAAATGAAAAAGTATTAAGTGTGAAAATGCTCGCACACAGCAGTGTGCTTACAATTCAGAAGAAAGAGAGAGCGAGAGAGAGAGAGAGAGAGAGAGAGAGAGAGAGAGAGAGAGAGAGAGAGAGAGAGAGAGAGAGAGAGAGAGAGAGAGAGAGAGAGAGAGAGAGAGAGAGAGAGAGAGAGAGAGAGAGAGAGAGAGAGAGAGAGAGAGAGAGAGAATACTTTTACAATATGAAAGAGTCCAATAACATCTCCAGCATTAAAAAAAGTTGTTCCTCGTGACGTACGATAGATGATGTACTGAATCCAAGCGAAAAACAGTGGATTTGTCTAGGGTATAAAATATCGAATGAAGCTTTAAACCAGCGAAACATTGAACCAAACGATGCAAATAAGGAGTGATAACATCTTTTTAGGAGGGGAAAGGGGAGGAAGAGAAGTGGGGAGAGTTGGGGGCGGGGAAGAAGGTGAGATGGAGTTGGAAGGAGGGAGAAGGGGACGATAAAGAGGCCTCTTCAAGCTAAGGTTTTTTTTAACGGTCGATCGAATCTTTTCAAGCAACTTTTCCTAAAATACATTAAAGATCTATTTTTCAACTCAATGTCTATTGATCTCTCTCTCTCCTTTCTGCAACACTAATTACTTCAATTATACCCTCGCCTTCTGTTTCTCTGGCTGTGCCTATGATTGTTTGCATGTCAATATAGCTTCGGTGTGTGCCTCTCGATTTTTCATTATCTGTTTCTCGTTTCTCTCTCTCTCTCTCTCTCTCTCTCTCTCTCTCTCTCTCTCTCTCTCTCTCTCTCTCTCTCTCTCTCTCTCTCTCTCTCTCTCTCTCTCTCTCTCTGTCTGTCTGTCTCTCTCTCTCTCTTTCTCTCTCTCTCTCTCTCTCTCTCTCTCTCTCCCCCCCCCCTCTCTCTCTCTCTCTCTCTCTCTCTCTCTCTCTCTCTCTCTCTCTCTCTCTCTCTCTCTCTCTCTCTCTATATATATATATATATATATATATATATATACTTTTTTTTTCTTTCTTTCTCTCTTTGCCTCCCTCTTTTTTCTCTTTTCTCTCTCATCTGTTTCTCTCTACCAAGATAAAAATACCAGTAGTTCAACTGCTGGTGCTGCTACGTATAATATTAGTTTCTCTACTACTACTATTAGTTACTCCTACCACTACTGCTACTACTACTACTACTACTACTACTACTACTACTACTACTACTACTACTACTACTACTACTACTACTACTACTACTACTACTACTACTACTACTAGTACTGCTACTACTACTACTAGTACTGCTACTACTACTACTACTATTACTACTACTACTACTACTACTACTACTACTACTAGTAGTACTGCTACTAGTACTGCTACTACTACTACTACTACTACTACTACTACTACTACTACTACTACTACTACTACTACTACTACTACTACTACTACTACTACTACTACTACTACTACTACCACTACCACCTTCTTCTTCTTCTTCTTCTTTTAACATTGACAAAAGACAGTTCTATAATTACATAACGCAAAGATAACTCTTGATAAAATACCCTCATATTTTCTCACATCTATGAAAGTTACTCAAACAAATCATCCCATTGAACAAAATATACCTGCCTAGGTTTCAAAAGAAAAACGTCTGGCAGTTTTGTTTATTTATATGCATATATCTGAACTTTATTAATTTTTAACACACTTTCGAGCTTAATTTATTTATTTTTTTTTTTTGGTGAAAAAAGGAGGAGGACTACCTTTCAATACTGACTTAAATAACTGCCTCACAAGCAGGATTTTCAATGTGAGGTAACAGGATTTTTTTAAGGCAAGATGATATAAGTATTCGAAGTTCAGTATAGATTCGGACAAGTAAGTACGGCTAATTTTCGAGTGTAGGTTTACATATCTTAGCGCTTGAAGAGGCGAATATTGATTCGATTTGTAACAAAATGTATTTCCGAACCAAGGAGACTCTTGGAGTTTTGCTGGTGGTAATCTGCTTGGTCCTTTTGGTTAAGACTGAATTAAAAACCCTGGTCGAAAGTGTAGCATACTGAAAGGTTTAAGTCACATTATAGATAAAGAGTTAGGATTAGTGACCTTTTACCTAGAATCACAACGGGAAAGGCGTTGTGTTTCTTTACAAAGGAGAGTTGTTCATGTTCAAGACATTCACAATTATTAAGAGACAAGCGCAATTTTTGGTCATTTTCTCTGCCAACACTTTTGAAGATTGCAAAGAAATTTAGAACCATCAACATTTTCGTGTGGTCTTACCCGGTGAGTGAAGGAAAACCTGCCAGAGGCTCGCAACGTGCATAGAATCAGTTTTTCTCTTCAAAATGTGGTTAGGAATCAGAATTGGTAGAGTGAAGCTCGAAACTTATGGCTATGTGAGGTAATTTTTGTCATGAACTGGTGATTTCTCGTGAGATCATAGCGTGCAGAACACAATCTCAGAGATGAAGCGTGACCGTTTTACATGAAACTCCCATCATCTCCGCCCACCAAATAGTTTAAAGGGAGTTCAATGACGGCAATGATTTGCGATCTTAAATCTAAACTGTGTTATTGTTTTTGACATTTTGCCCAAATGCCAACACTTTAATGCTTTCCGTGACTGCGAGACACTTGATCGACCGAGATCAGCTTTGCGTCAGGGGAGACCAGGAGGTATACATGGTTACGTGTGTCCAGCAAGGAGACTTACTCCTGTTGATTTGAAGATAATTCCTTGTTGTGGATGAGATTATGTTTATCATCACACTCACGGCATATTCTCTACTGAGCTCATGTTGTATCACCATGTCCACGTCATATTCTCTGCTGAGCTTATACTGTATCACCATGTCCAAGATATATTCTCTACTGAGCTCATGTTGTATCACCATGTCCACGTCATATTCTCTACTGAGCTCATGTTGTATCACCATGTCCACGTCATATTCTCTGCTGAGCTTATACTGTATCACCATGTCCAAGATATATTCTCTACTGAGCTCATGTTGTATCACCATGTCCACGTCATATTCTCTGCTGAGCTCTCGTTGTACCATTATACCATGTCCACGACTTAGTCTCAATTGAGGTCCTGTTCTTACTCAATAGAGGTACAGAAATCTTCAAAGATACTTGATTATGGTGATATTTTCAGAGGTTTCTAGCTCTAAGTAACAAAACTTGGCAAAATTCTTCTGAGAAATATCTTAAATGCATCGTAATCAGACCAGAACCAGTAATTTGATCAAAAAGGAGCCTGTAATGAGAAAAACGCAAAAAGTACTCACTTTATGTGAGGTTTAAAATGACTGCAAGCTAAGATATGTGTGTTAAGCCTACTTCCTCATTTATTTAGAAACACTTAAGTAAGATTTATGTGAATTTATTATTGTTTTATTTCAAATGATAACAAAATTTAAAGCAACAAAATTTCAGTCTCCTCTTCAAGTCTCATTTATATTTTTTTTTCATTTCTGTAGATTATCACACAGAGGTTGATTCATTTTGATCTGTAGTCCACTCAAGATTAAAACCTATCAGCTTACATTTTATCTTTGATATTAAGTGGAAACGCTTGAGACAGAAACGCTTAAGTAGGAAAGGTGTTTGTGCGTGGGAGAATTTTAAAAAGGCTTAAAATAAACTTACCAAGAAATATCCCATATTCAAATTAGACGCACAAATATTTTTTCTTATTGAAATGTTTGTCAGTTGCTTTGGTAACGGCCGCCATTTTGAATTTGGAAGCACAATTTTAAAACCTAAATGCTCCTTATTTTTTTGAACAAATTCATTCAAACTTTGTGAGCTGTTATCTAAGAACCTTTTAAAAAAAACAACAAAAAAAACAAACAAAAAAAAACAGCGTTGTAGCAGGATTTGCATCAATTAGTTAGTTTTGGAGATAGGCCCCTTTTTGTTATATTTGGCAAGGGTCATAAACAATACAACTCAAATGTTAGTAAAACAAACTCACAATAACTTTATGATAAAAATATAAAAGCTCTTCTACAGAGTTTTTTGTCATGGCTTTATGCCTTGCAAAGTATAAATATCTTGGTGTGTTTTTCTCATCTTGCACTGAGTCCAACATTCTCACCATAAACTGATTGGGAATAACTTATTGTGCTAAACAAAGACATGTCTGAAAATAACAAAGGTTAACGATTCCGATCAGTTTAAAACAGGAAATTAAGAGCTGTTTACCACTTCGAGGACTGAATACTAATTTATAAAGAACATTTGTTAATAAATTAGAGGCTGTTCCTATGTTTAACATAGGCTTGAATGTGTTTGCAGCCCCATTAGTTCATTGATGATTGAACTCTTTCCGTTACCTTTTCCTTAAACTCTAACTCCAAATGTGAATTTTTTTCAGCTCTATACTGTAATTTTTGTTGTAATTATGATAAAAAAAAAATCACTTAATCATAGTTAAACGTTCCACTATCGATTCAAGAACGCTCTTCCTTGGTGAGTTAACCTGTTAACCTGTTAACCTGTGTTAACGAGCTCCATGCTTACAGTCTCCGATCAATAATTTGATCTTAACTCTACCGTATCCCTCTCCCCACATAGTTTACACCACCACACACAGGCACATCGGATTGCTTGCTAACTGCTGTGGCCAAGGAGTGACCCAATGTGTCGAGGTAATTGACTTTCTTAGTTAAGCGCCGAGACGCCCAATAATAATCAAAATGTTCCTACTTAGCAAAGCCTAAAACCGACGCTTATTAACATCTTATGTGGGATTCACGATCGAAATGAACACTCTTCGGGTTGATGGTTAGAATGCCTTCCTAGTGCTCTTCATACCCAACGCTTCTCTCTCTCTCTCTCTCTCTCTCTCTCTCTCTCTCTCTCTCTCTCTCTCTCTCTCTCTCTCTCTCTCTCTCTCTCTTATATATATATATATATATATATATATATATATATATATATATATATATATATATATATTGCTTACTTTGTGATACAAAACTGCATCATGAGACTAAAATTTTTTTTCCCTGATTTCGTTTTGAAGTTGTGAACATTTTGACATATATTTGGTGTTTTGTGAAAATGCCATCAAGGAAACTTCAATTTTTATTTTAAGGCCAACCATGAATGTTGGCATGTTTAACACTAACTTGAACATAATTATATCTCTCAGAATTGCTTGAAAATATTTATTAAAGTTAAAAACCAATACTATCATTTAGGAGTAATGCTAGTAATATTGCATATACATCATATATAACGCTAAGAAATAATAGTCCCCGAAAAAATATTTAAAACCATTACTCATGCTGCTGTTGCATATTTATGCAATATCTTAAGGTTGGTATTTGCCATGTTGGCTTTCAAATTTCAGATGGCCATAAGAGTTTTTGAACACTTAAACAAAAAAAAGTAACTTTTGTATACTGTAAGGTTTAATTTAATTTATTTTCAGTTTTGTTTCCAATAATTAAACTTAACGAATGTATATTCAAAATGCTATTTTTTTTTTTTTTGCTTAACCAACAAATTTAAGTTGGCTGCCCTTTTATATGCAATATCATGCGGTTGCTCTTTCAGTGTAATACATATATATATATATATATATATATATATAGAGAGAGAGAGAGAGAGAGAGATAGAGAGAGAGAGAGAGAGAGACAGAGAGAGACAGAGAGAGAGAGAGAGATAGATAGAGAGAGTCATACATACAGACAGACAATTATATGTCTGTGTGTGTGCGTGACTTTAGATGTCTTGCAGCCTTTTTTATCTATATATTGAGAGTTTAATATATGATAATGTGTATAAACCGTAGATAAAAAACGCTGGTTTTTGTAGTGCAGGGAGACCAAATTTATTGATATGCTTATATAAAACCATTAAGAGAGTTGAAATTTTAATTTGTAGGACATTTGAAAAATAGGATGGTTTTCCTAAAAGTAAGTAACACACTCATTGAACCTACTTTTGTCGTAACACGTAGAGGGAATGAAGCTAGTCCATTAGTTAAAGTGTTGTATTTTTTATTTTTTTTTATACCCACAGAGGGACCATATAAGTAAGTATAGTAATAACTTTAACTGAGGATTCTGAGAATACACATTTCTTTTTCATAAAAATATGACAGAGAGAAAGATAAAGAAAAGAGGCAGAACGGAAAAGAAAAAAAAAGTGAAAAGAAGGCAACAGGCAATCACGGGGAATTTGCCACTTTTCTTGCACCTTTTTCTCTCATTTCCGATATTATCTATGCTTTATCACTGTCCTGCCTCTTCCAGGCCTAACAAGCAATACAAATTCATCTGTCTCCAAGGCTCGTGCTGCATGTAAAACCACCACAATGTGCCTATGAAGGACAATAAAAGTATATCTTATCTTTCTCTTAGATCTTGCCTAGAATCTAGCACCGCTTTACGATGTGGTGAGTCAAAAACTCCGTTGTTTACTGTAAGTCTAACTGTGATTAGAACTCCCCTGTAGAAACCGAGCATGCGCGAGTAAATAACACAGTTTTGGAAAAAACATGACGGTCTTCGAAACCAAGTTTTGGAAAACCTCTAGATTTTTTTTGTCTCTGAATCAAAGATTTTGCCACTTTTAATGAACCACATTTATGTGAGGCAATACTTCGCATTTAAAAGTATTCGATTATCCTTCAATCTTCATTTTTTAAACTGAGTTACTAAGTTTTGGAAAACCACTCTTCAAATAGATTGGAGATGTTTGTTAATCGGAGTTGTAAGATGCACCCTGTGACCTTCATGGATTCGTTTGAAAAATTTTCACACAAAAAAATGTCATATTTTCGGATCCCGGATTTCTACGGCTTCATAAAAAGAGACGATTTGTAATTCTTTTCGTTTATTATTTTTTGCAGAACAAGATAGATCTATTCCTGAATATTGGCATCTGATTGATTAGCCATACCAAGAGAAATGATGTCAAGGGGAGAAAAGGGTACTCTTTGACAAGATAATACTTCCTTGAGATTTTAATATCTTTTTTTTTTGGATAGAGTTCTTCATTTTGACTACGTGTTAGCTTAAGTACTGAATTATGCAAAAAATCACGATGGTTAATTGAACGTCAAGGTTTACATTCATTATAATCTCATATCAATTTCGAAATGGCTTTGCATTCCTTGTATGTCGGATTCAGATTTAAAATGTCTAGACAAATTAATGTAGGGAATTAATTTCTAAAAAAAGAATATACTCAACTTTTGATCTGAATGCTTATATATTCTCAAAATTTTATAAGAATTCATTTGGGTTATGGAGCTTAGTGCTCGAAGACGCTGTCTTACGGTACAAACTTATTAATCTCTTAATAATGGAGCTAGGCGAAAAATGAGGACCATCTAACTGTGCATTTTTAGACAACTTAAAAACGTCAAATTTGGCATAAAGTTGTAAATTGCCCTTATGATTGGAGTGGTTATATTATTTTTCACCAAAATTGTGGGTTTTTTTTTTTTTTAAATTAAAGGTTAAAACGTAATTATTATCATCTTAACAGAAATTGTGAATGTGCGAACTACTTCCCTGTAGCTTGATAGAGATTTCAGGAATGAACTGAAAGTAGGCTTACAATTTCGGCGGCGAGAGTCCTTAAACCGTCTGGAATAGATCTGCATGCTAGTAAGGATCTAAAAATGTTACTTGGACATAGATTCTAAATCTAGGGCCTAGATATTTACAGCAGTTAGACTGAACTCAAAATGTTAAGATCTAGATCTAGATAGATCTAGATTTTACTTTTATTTTCAGGGTTAAAATTTCAAAACGATTAAAGATCTAGATTCTATGTTTATGACTATAGAGATATCTAGATTCTAGATAAAGATAGGTGGGTGCACTGTTGGAGGCATATATGTGGATCATGTAAGTAAAAGGATAGATAAGATATCGATACCAAGACTATTTGTAAGCCTATTTAATGCGAACACGCACCCCAGTCCAGGCGGCTTAACGCCAGGGTCCCATTCGAAGAACGGGGTTATCATTTTGTATTGATAATATTTAATAAGCCGGAATGCAGACATATATTTCATACAGCAAGGGTAGGGAGCTGTTTCGGCATATTCAATTTTGCTAATTCAATTTTACAGCCATCCGAACATTCTTAAGGCGGATAATCTTTTAAATTATAAAAACTATCCTGCTTTAAAAACTAACAAATTTATTGTAAAAGCTTGTTCCCGCCCTGAATATTTCTGGCGAAATTGTATATATATAAATATTTTTACATCATCTTTTCTTGGCCTTCATGTCTGTAAATCATTATTATTATCATTATTATTATTATTATTATTATTATTATTATTATTATTATTATTATTATTATTATTATTATTATTATTATTATTATTATTATTATTATTATTATTATTATTATTATTATTATTATTATTATTATTTTATGTTTACACGTTATTTCTTTCTAATAACATCTATTTGTTACATTTTACCTTTTACCCATATTCGCGTAATTTATAAACTGGGTAGTAATAAAACTGAATTGAATGAGAAAAAAAATCTTGCTAAAACACTATTTGCTAGTGTATGAACCAGCTCCTTTATTTCGCTATTAGATCCCGCGGTTGAATTTTCGCCGAAAGGCTCAAACCCTGAAAAAGCTCGCGACTGCTAAGAAAGAGAAGATTTCATTAAAACGCCGCAAACTGGGATAATAACAGTATAAGCAAACGTTCTCTCACTGCTTATGGGAATTGAGTAGAAGTTATAGGGTTCAGTAATGGTACATGATACACTTTTAGCTGTCTCGTTCCTCTATCCACATCTATTGACACAAGCTATCGTTTGAAACTATATTTAGACACATATTTAAAACGTAGTGCAAACTAAATGCATGAAATAGCATAAATAAAAACTATTGAAGACTAGCTATAACTAAACCCATGAACTAAGAAATATGATCTCTCAATTTTACTTCCAGCAATGAAGTAGAAATGTCCTAAATTTAATCGAGGAAGCGATCTTTCAGGTTTCGTCCCAATATACATAAAAAAAAATTAAGAATAAGCAAGTAAAGAAAGCGAAAAAAGAATGATAATATGTGTTTTTCAAAGAGAACAAGAGAGAGGAAGGATGAGAAAGAGAGAGAAAAAGAGAGAGAGATAGATAGATAGATAGATAGAGAGAGAGAGAGAGAGAGAGAGAGAGAGAGAGAGAGAGAGAGAGAGAGAGAAAGGGGGGGGGGGGCAGACAGGGAGAAGCAGACATAGACAGATGCTAGGATTTTAAATCTTGCAATAATATTAAATTTTGTATCTTTTTACGGAAACACATACGAAATAAAGTACAAAATATTTATATGCAGGGCGGTATTGTGCTGAGGCCTGTATTCGTTTCAAAAGTAAAAATAGGCCCTCTGAGGCAAACGTACAGAAGTCTGAATAGTAGTAGATTAAGTGTTTTAAATATTAGCAAACTACATCTGTGTCTACATAATATGTCCTTACCATGATGATGCTGAGAATAAAGATGAGGATGGGGATTAAACTGAACATGATGATGGCGATCATGACAACCATGAGCGATACTAATATGCACAATATCGATGAGGATAAAGAATTGGAAGCAGGTGATGACAATGTTAATTAAAATGACAAGCTAAAAACCCAGTTCTACAAACTGGACTCTGGGGTCAGTTGGCCTGGCCTGAGGTGTGTGTGTGTGTGTATTCAAAGAGGCTTACTAATGGTCTTGATATCTTTACTTACGTAATCCAGATATATACCTTCACCTATCAATCTTTACCTATAATCTAGATATCTCAATAATTCCAATTCTAAACATAAAATTTAGATATAGAACTTAATCCTTTTGGAATAAAGAAAATTGATTTATTTTATACTTTCCCAATCCGTTTTGAGATCCTTTTAAACGCTTATAAGAAAGCTGTGAATTTTTGCGTTGTGCATAAAAGCGGAAATTTAAATCTAGATCTACATGATAATGAATGTTTAAAAAAATCTGTAAATACTTTTCTTTGACTAAGCCTAAAAGAAAAATCTAGATCTATCTACTTAAGCCTCTGATTTGAGTGTAGCTGCTGTAAATATCTAGGCCCTAGATCTAGAAGCTATGACGAAGCAATTTTTTTTGATTCTTTATTTAGATCTTACAATATAACTTGTAGATCAAAATCTGTTGCAGACAATTTTAGATTTGCCGCCATTGTATGAGTACTTTCTGTTTCATTTCTGCCATCTCCGCTCAGCTGTGCCTACAGGAAATAGTTCGCACATTCGTCTTTTTCTATTAAGATAATAATAATCACATTTTTGCTTTTAATTTTAGAAAAACAGTATTGGGTTGAAAAGTACTATCATCACTCCAATCTTTGGGGGAATTTACAACTTTATGCCAAATTTGACGTTCTTAGGTGGTCTAGAAATGCTCGATTAGATGGGCCTTATTTTTAGACTAGCTCCATTATATACAGATAAGATCAGATGATAGTATTGGTGATAAGGGTGGGATGCTGATGATAATAATGACGATCATCGAGACAACAAATATAGTTATGACAGAGTCGATGAGATGATAACACTGATGATAAGGATGGATGCTGATGATGATAATAAGGAGGATCATCATTACAAAGAGTGTATTTATGACAGCATCGATGATAATAAAAAAAAATTATAATGATGGTGGAAAAATTGCCCGTGACGGCCACCATGAATAATGAAAAAATCAACGATGCCGAACATTAAGCTATAGCAGAGAAGAACTATGGCAATAGAGGAAAAAAAATAAAATGTTCTAATATCATAGTTACTGCCTTGGGCTTATTAATGGCAGCTGGTCTCAGGACAGCCTAAACTATTCGTGTTTAGGACCGAAAGTTCGTCTGCTTCCTGTACGATGTTTGCCGTTATGGGCCCCTGGGGGCTCTTTTATACAGCACCCTTCACCACATCTATACTATAGTTGTTTGGAACACTATAGCGGGTAGTTCAGTCACTGAAGACGTTCAGGAACAAAGTGAAAAAGTCTTAGGGAAGATACAGAGGATCGACCTTGTAAGAGACGTTACCACTAGTATTGCTGTGCATCAAACTAATAAATAGAGTCGAGGTAGTCGGGGTTTGCGGAATCGAAAAGAAGGTGTGGACAGAGAAGTCGGTATTAGTTGAAAGAAGGGGGAGAGGAAGATGCCGACAGGATAGCGCTAAGGTTGTCAGGTGGGGTCAGATCGTTTATTATTGAACGCAAAATATTAACGCGTTTGTTTACTGGCCGTGGGGAATCAGCTTCGGCTAGAACTCTCTCGCTGGCTCTCTAGCATTGGATCGACTTCTATTTCTCTTCTCGCCACCCTCTTTATCTACTTCCTGTCTACCTGTCTGTCTACCCTTTCATTTGATTTTTTTTCAGTTAAAAAAAAATAGATTTCTTTTTAATCTTTTTATTTTGAAAACCTCTGTATCGTTTATAGCAAATCAATCTTTTTTGTTTACAAAATATAAATCTTTCCCCCTGAGCTCCCTTGATAAGTATCTTTTTCTCATTTTCTGTCTCGGTCTGTCTGCCTGTCTGTTTGTCTGTCTCTTTCTCTCTCTCATTCACTCTCTCTCCCTCCCCCATCCTCTCTCTCTCTCTCTCTCTCTCTCTCTCTCTCTCTCTCTCTCTCTCTCTCTTTCTCTCTCTATCTCTCGAATACAGCTAACGTATCGATCCCACCCAAGCTCACAACGCGAACTTTTCAGTTTGTCTTTCTGCAACAATTCCTCTGTCTGTCTCAACCGAACAAGAAATTACTAGTATTTATCTATCTCTCTCTATTTTTTATCATCAATATTCTCTTTGATTCTAGCTCTCTGTTTCTGCCTATACATTTTTACCACTTGTTTTCTCTAGTCTCAGCATTTTTTTAAATCTTTACACGCCCTGGCGAACGGTTTATATGTGCACATTGATTTTTTTTAGTTCTGGTGTCTATTTTTTATGAGTATTTCAAAATGGCGTTGTAGAGAATTGCTCTTCACCTTCTCAGTTATTCATACTCCGATCCGAATCATGTTATACACATTTTTTTGCATTTTATTACGCGTCGATAACCAGAAAGAAAGATAGCCACGTTGACGAGGACAGAAAAAAAACACCGAGGTATCTGAAGGTGTCTATTGTATGACAGCATTTCATTACACGGGAAAGCTCTTAGTGTTCCAAATTGATATTGTTAGGTTTCATGACAGACAAGGTGAGTAGAATTGAAACTGGAGAATGGACGTTTCACCATTCTCATTTTATACAACTACAAACACATCTAGATGTCTTCTCTAGACAACCGCAATAATTGGAGGACACGCCAATGAACGAAGCGTACGTTTTATTGCCTACATGCTATTCCAACATTTTTAAACGAATTTTAGTGTTTTTATATTTCAAATTAGCATTAAGAATAACAGGAAAAATTTATACGCGTTGATATAAAATTTTCTATGAATTTTTTTTTTATTCCGTATGTTAAAAAAATGCTAATGATCAAAACTGCTATTATTCCCTCACCTCCTCCTCATAGGTCTACCGCTATTACTGCTACTGTTAATAATACTACTGCTATTGCTACTACTACTATTGCTACTGCTGCTGCTGCTGCTGCTACTACTACTACTACTACCACTACAACAACAACAACTACTTCTGCTATTACTACTACTACTACTACTACTACTACTACTACTACTACTACTACTACTACTACTACTACTACTACTACTACTACTACTACTACTACTACTACTACTACTACTACTACTACTACTACTACTACTACTACTACTACTACTACTACTACTACTAGCACTACTACTACTACTACTACTACTACTACTACTACTGATGCTGCTGCTGCCGCTACTACTACTACTACTACTGATGCTGCTGTTGCCGCTACTACTACTACTGCTACTGATGCTGCTGTTGTTGCTTCTACTACTACTACTACTACTACTACTACTACTACTACTACTACTACTACTACTACTACTACTACTACTACTACTACTACTACTATTGCTTCCACCATCACTGTTATTACTAATACTACATCTTTATTTCTCTCTCTCTCTCTCTCTCTCTCTCTCTCTCTCTCTCTCTCTCTCTCTCTCTCTCTCTCCCCTCCCTCTTTCGATATGTCTGCTAAGTCTGTAAAATCATTATTTATCCACTGCTGCATCATGAGATGAAAACGTTGAATTTAATTTTTTTTTTTAATGATCGTTAAGTTGCTCTCAGGAGGAAAAAACAACAACTGGATTTTGTCTTGTATTTGCTCAGTCAAGCGAGTTATGCTTGCCCAATGTCGAAGCGTCATCCTCTTAGACTGGATCTGTTTCCTATTCCTGGCACTGCCCCACTGATAGGGGATCACGATGTTTAATTAGTCGCCTGTGGTGAGCCGCCCTCACTTATTATAACACTCACATAATTCATGGAGCGCTGACTGAATGTCCCTCTGGCCTCCAGTCTGCATTTCCTTGCAGAGCTTGGAATGCAGGAGGAATAGAGGACCTGCGGGTGTCGATGATCGTGTGCCGGGTCTCCTCATCCTCCTTTTGACGTCACGAGGCGCCAGGACAGATCTATCTATAGCCAGGTTTAGAAGTGAGTTAAGGTCTGGATCGGTAGAAAATTTATTTTGGTTGGGGAGTTGGTGCGTGACGTCCTGTAAAGGTTGAGAGTCTGCAACCCGAGACACGCAGACTAACCGTGGTGCTGTCTTCGTTTTCTATGTTTGCGTAATATGACAAGTCAGTGATTATAGTCTTAACATAGAAACGTTTGACACAAGTTTTGGGATGGTATATTAAACTGTTTTAAACAAGTGAAAGGAAAACATTCTATACAATTTGCTAGCAATATTTGGATGTAATAAATTTAATAGCTGCTATAGTTTTACTATGTTAAAATGTCATCCGTGCGCTTAAGCTTCCACCGTGTAAAAATCTAAATGCTATGCTTAGGTGTGAGACCCGAGGAAGTTTCAAAAATACAAAAACTGTCTCGTTTTCCGATTTTGAAAGTTTTAAAGATGTGGATGTTTCGATAAGTGTGAAGTCATGTTTTTAATATTTATCTTTAAAGAGTTTTATCATTAAACACTAAAGATATATTTTGTGTGTTTTTATGACATCATTCTACCATAACATTTTGGAGTATTTTATCTTTTCATATGTAATCACAACAGCCTACTTTATGTTATTGTTATTATGATTATCATTATTATTATTATTATTATTATTATTATTATTATTATTATTATTATTATTATTATTATTATTATTATTATTATTATTATTATTATTATTATTATTATTATTATTATTATTATTAGTGGTAGTAGTAGTAGTAGTAGTAGTAGTAGTAGTAGTAGTAGTAGTAGTAGTAGTAGTAGTAGTAGTAGTAGTAGTAGTAGTAGTAGTAGTAGTAGTAGTAGTAGTAGTAGTAGTAGTATTGTTATTATTATTATCATGCTATTATTAGTAGTGGTATTGCTCGCTGAAAAGCCGCTCTACGAACGGGACCTTGGTGTCAATTTGCCAGGGCTAGGGTGAATGTGTATATTAAATAGGCTTATAAATGGTCTTGATTTCTATCCTTGTACTTACATGATTCCGATATATGCCTCCACCTATCTATCTTTACCTAGAATATATATATATATATATATATATATATATATATATATATATATATATATATATATATAAATTTTGAACACTGACTCGAGATCTAGAACTTAAATCCTTTTGAAATTCTAAGCCTATGAATACAATCCAGATCGAGATCTTAAACTTTTGATTTGAGTCTAGCTGCTGTAAATATATAGGCCGTACATCTAGAACCTATGTCCAAGCAACTTTTTTTCAGATTCTTTATCCAGATTACGCTATAACGTGAAGATCTGTTCCGAGTTTTAGATCTGCCGCCGTCTACTTTGTATGCGTACTTTCAGTTTCATTCCTGCCATCTCTGCCAAGGTTTGCTTACAGGAAGTAGTTCGCACATTCACCTTTTTCTTTTGAGAAAATAATAATCACATTTTCACCTTTAAATTTCCAAAAGCACAGTTTTGGTAAAAAAAAAAATAATGTTACCACTCCAATCTGTAGGGTAATGGACAACTTAATGCCAAGTTTGACGTGTATGGGTGGTCTAGATATGCTCGGTTACATGATCCTCATTTTTCGCCTATCTCCATTATTTATAAATTGTTTTTGTTATTATTCCTTTTCTTATTCTTATTAAGTAGTAAGTTATCGAAATAATGCTCTAAACAGCAATTGAACAGAGAAACACAAATTTTATAGACAAGGAAACAAGAAAAAATCCAAAATAGATAAAATAAATCAGGCTAAATTGCAGGCCAATTCTATTGATCGATGTAAAAGGAATGACGTACATGTATGATTTCATCTCTTAGTCTCCCCACGCTAACACTGCTAAAAGGGGGCAGAATGTCGTTACCTTGTGATTAAAGGTTTTCTTGTTCTATCCACAATCTCTCAAAAATCCTGAATCAAGAAGCGAGTTCCCGTTCGATAATAACATGGCTAGACTTTTTCAAACGGAAACTTTGATTTAGCCATTATTTTTTTTTTTTTTTTTTTGAGAGTCATTGATCGATTTGTGAAGTGTGGAACGTGCGGTAGAGACGACCAGACGCACACAAGCCTTTAACATACAACTCGGTTTTTTTCTTGAGCACGCGTTATTTTTCTCAATGTTTTTGCTCTTTTCGATCAAGAAATTTACAGCTTAGTGTTGCAACGCTCAGTTTATCTTTACATGGATTTTTTTTTTTCATTTTTAATGAAAGGCTGGACAGCACGTTTGACATCATTCTCTTTTTTGAAAAATATTATTGCACGAGTATTAATTTTAAATTTGGACTTTTGAAAGATAATGTACTGTTACCTCTCAAACTAGTTCATAGAACCATATAACTGCAGCTTAATTCCCACATAAACAAAAGGAAAATCTTTTTCAGATCAGTAGTCAAAGGAAACATTAACTAAGATGAAAATAGAATAACTGACGTGAAGAATAAATCAGGAAATCTGAACGTTTTTCTTCATTGTATGGAACATTAAAACAGTTGTGTACAGGCTCTTTAACAATGAATTTTCATCGCTAAATCTTTTGTATTCAAAATTAATATCTTTGCTACGTTTGGGCCATTCTTTTGACTAATTTATGAACTACCCACTGACCAGCATGAAATTTTAATATACAGAATCAAGTTAGTTGAAGGTATGTACGCAACAGCTCTGTTAGATTAACTGGACATTGGTGTGACAAAATTGTGTAAAATCATTAGCAATCCTGAGAAAAGCCAAAGTTACGACCAGATGGGTGTTGTGAAATATTATTCGATTCATGCGAAAAGGAGAGTTGCAATAATACGATTGTAGAAACCAGCGTTTACAAGAATGTTATAATATCTTACGTTTCCTTTTAAGATAACCGGTATATACGTTCTCAAAAATAAATGCAAAGGCTTAAAAAAGCAACCATTGTTTCAAAGAAGGAAAAAGGTCCAATTAGTCTTATCTTTTTCAGATTCCTAAAAGAAATATTCTTCATGTAGCATGCAAAACCGATTGCTTGCCGTCTTTTCCGTGCCTCACAGCCTGCGGTATAATAACATCTAAAGGTGAGTACGAATTGAACGATTTCTGTGGCATTAGAGACATTCAAATGTCGAGTATGACGCTCTTGAAACTCTCTCCTGAATGTTAGAAAAACAAGAACAGTAAACATATTAAGGAATTAAGCTCTCAGGCCTTCTTAAGTCGAAACAAAGGTTTTTAATGTGATCCTGCTGCGGTGATAGGAAGAGTTCACGCCAAAGGTCCGGTATTTCCTGGAAAGTAAGACTCACCTTTTCAGAGAGAGAGATAGATAGATAGATAGATAGATAGATAGACAAGGATATAGAGAGATAGAGAACGATAGTGAGAGATACAGAGAGAAAAAAATAGTATGAGAGATAGATAGATAGATAGAGAGAGAGAGAGAGAGAGAGAGAGAGAGAGAGAGAGAGGGAGGGGGGAGGGAGGGAGGAGATAGGGTCTGCAATCTTACCGTCAGCAGTGCCGACCGTATTAGAAATGTCTCTCTTTGAATTGGAAACATTTATTGCTTTTAACAATTCAAAATCAAAGTTTAATCAAACTTATCTTTACAAGTAATCCTTTGTTTCCGCTTTAGTTATTTTTTTTCCCCAATACAGTTAAAGTGCCAGATACCTTCCATAAATAAGAAAGTAAGTGGATATATGTGCCTTTGTAAATCTTGAAAATGCAATAGCAGTCACGAAACTATACATAGTCATGTATATATATATATATATATATATATATATATATATATATATATATATATATATATAAATGAGTACCACCAGGTTTGCATTTTTTATAGTCAAAATTAAGATATCATAAGATGAAGGAGTCAAGAGAAGTTAAAGATCCCACGGTCATAACAACAATAGCGTAATTAACGTATTCCAGAGGGCGATTCACGCATCGGTGATAGCGGTATGCCATTATCTCAATAAGCGAGAGTAATGAGGTTATGAAGATTCTAACCGAGCCGAGACGGTAATGCAGCCACTTTGTGTTGTCGCACAAAATAAAGCAATCTCCAATAATAGTCATCTCCATCGCACCAAGTAAGGCAGTCACCTGTCCAAAATGACTGCTTCCTCATCCGTAATAATGACAGGTGGCGCCCGCATTAGGTCTTAGAATGCATGGCATTAGACAACGGGGGGACTCCAGGAGTTCACGTTCTATCAGCTTAGCAACACGGGGCAAACTGAGATCCTTTCTTTGCCTGTCATTTCCGGTACTTTCACATAGTTCAGAGAGGTCCTTTCAAGTAAACATTATCATCATGCAAACTACTACCACTACTATTGCTCTTGTAACTTCATTTCTTCTGCTATTATTACTGTTGCTACTGATGCTACCATTTATGACTACAATTGTTACTACTACTACTACTACTACTACTACTACTACTACTACTGCTACTACTACTACTACTACTGATGCTGCTGCTGCTGTTGCTACTACTACTACTACTATACTACTACTACTAATACTGCTACTCCTACTAGTGCTACTACTACTACTACAACTACTACTACTACTGCTACTACTACTACTAATACTACTACAACTACTACTACTAATACTGCTGCTGCTGCTGCTGCTACTACTACTACTACTACTACTACTACTACCACTACTTCTCCCCTACTGCTGCTACTACTACTACTACTACTACTACTACTACTACTACCGCACTGCTGCTGCTGCTGCTGCTACTACTACTACTACTACTACTACTACTACTGCTGCTGCTGCTGCTGCTGCTGCTACTACTACTACTACTACTACTACTACTACTACCACCACCACCACCACCATTATACTGGTTTTATGACTAGTATTTGGAAATTAAATTGTTAAGAGGCAGAATAATTCAACGTAAGAACTATGTAAATCTAAATTTTTAGGTAGTGCTCAGCAGTGGTTAGAAATAGGCTTTAACTGAAAATGTCTTTATATTTTACTCATGCTGAGCACTAACTGAATCATACGCTCATCGTAACTTCTTTGAATAGTCCACTTTTACCACTTCTGCTGTTCCTGTTCATAATATTATTTGTTGACTTGAAATGCAGCAATGCTAAAAGCAAAAACTAGATTCAAAACTATCATGGAAATATGATCAAATCAAGATTGGAGGCGAAATATCTTGAGGTGAAAAAAACACGCGCAATTATTAAGTTGAGACAATGAAGGAATATGACATTCAATACTTTGCTGCGGCATTTTTTTGGCTGTTTTTTTTTATTTTCTATGGCATTTTTTTTTCTTTTACCGCCATTTTATTGTCATGATTGCTGCGCAAGATCCTCGCCTTTTTCCTTAGATATCCATCAGGGATACGAATCAAAGATCAATACCGTTACGCTTCATCTATTATCTATTTCAGTAGAGTGGTTCAGTGATTACTTCTTTAAATGATGCAACAACGTATCTTGGTTGTCGGAATACTTCAGGTTATATATTTCTTTAATAGATGGTCTGGTTAGTTTTCTCAATATTTGTTGTTTGAGCAATTCTTTCGACGTAATTCACATTTTTGGAGAATTTATGTTCGATCTAAGTTTAAGCTTTACAAGGTAAGGTTTAACTACGAAAAGCAGAATGATGCTTTTGTTTTTTCAATTCGATAAATGGATATACTTCAAGACCGGATTTAAGATAATTATTTTCATGTTTGTATCACGATACCAAAAAAAAAAAACAACAAACAAACAAAAAAACTGATTGGCACAGATGATAGAAGTTGGAAAAAAATCTGGGTTGTGAAGACCATCATAATGCACGAGAAATATGAGATTCAGTGGACACCTTAACAGACACGACTTATATACTTGACTTACATGACTTTGCGTTCCAGTTCAGTCTCAACTCGGAACACCTCTTCTCTTTCCTATTGATTAGAAATAAAGCCTGCTCTCTTTGTGCTTTATGGTTTTGAGTCATGTACCGAATCTTCTCAAATCGACTCCATTTTTTTAGTTTCGATCTGTCACTAGGCCGAAGCAAAGAAATTCTTAACCTTTTTTGCAAGATTTCTGCTCTGCGATTACTAAGCCTAAATTAGCTTCATTTGTTCTTTATAATGCCTTTGCATTTTTGGTAATGTGATTTTTTTTTCATAATATTAGAGACATATGTGATGTTAGAACTTTTTTCGAATGCGTTATAATGCTCTAATGCGTCTTTACTCTCCGATCATTATGGGCATCACTGTGCCATTGTGACAGTGAAATTACAATTTTTGTTTTAATAAGAAAGCTGTTTCTTTACTTGGACATATTTTTCTCACCATACATTTATGAATGGACTTTCCTTTTGTCAGAGAGGCATGGAGTTTCAAGTATGTAAAGTTGCAAGGAGCTTAAGGTCGTGAATCTTTCTAGAAGAAGGTTGTGCCATAACTTTTCAAGGTTTATTCAGTACCATCCGTAGGCTGAATGAATGTTTGGGTCAAAACTGTTTGTTTTCGGCAGGCGACACGCCACCTAGAAGAACTGACAGGCATTCTCCTCTGCAGTGACCGCTTACTGTGCAAAGTAAAATTTAACTCGAAAGGAATTCACGTAATATCAAATAAAATCATGACAATGTATATAATTTTAATCCTACTTTAATTCTGATCGTTCTGAACATGGAATATCTCAGTAAAGTTTATTTAAAAAAATTGACTTTCTCCTGTAAGCCATGATAATTCAAGCGGGTAACTGTCATCTTTTCCTCTTAATGCCGCCTTGTTACAGTTTAAATAAACGATGATTCTCACAAAAGTTGTCATTTTTTTCCACGGTTCTAAAACATAGAAGTATTTTAGAGGCATATGGTTTGTTAAAATGCATTCACTGAGAGGATGTGACGCTTATAGGGATGTGGCAGGTTGGAATCCTATCCCTATTGTGCTGAAGATGTTTCGAACCTGCAGGAAAATCACACTTTTTCATACTTTGGTTTAGGGAAGAGAAAAATTGATATTCGGGTTTATCTATCATTTATTATTATTGTTATTGTTATTATTGTTATTATTGTTATTATTATTATTATTATTATTATTATTATTATTATTATTATTATTATTATTATTATTATTATTATTAGTATTAGTAGTAGTAGTAGTAGTAGTAGTAGTAGTAGTAGTAGTAGTAGTAGTAGTAGTAGTAGTAGTAGTAGTAGTAGTAGTAGTAGTAGTAGTAGTAGTAGTAGTAGTAGTAGTGGTAGCAGTAGTAGTAGTAGTAGTAGTAGTAGTAGTAGTAGTAGTAGTAGTAGTAGTAGTAGTAGTAGTAGTAGTAGTAGTAGTAGTAGTAGTAGTAGTAGTAATAGTAGTAGTAGTAGTAGTAGTACTTTATATCAGATTCTTAAGAAGACAATCTTGACTTTCCGTTAAGCTCCCTGATGAGAACTACTGCAAGAATGATTGTCTGAACGACATTTTGACATTAGGTGTGACAACTATTTATATTTTCCGTCACAGTTGAGGTGAACTGACAATCTAATGATTTAATCTTTAACAATCAAAACGGAAACAGAAAGGACTTGGAAATCGCCCAATCTTTCGCTGAATGAGCTTAGCCTCTAACGAGCAAAGATAAAAACTTCTCTTTACTGCCTGCTTTACCTTTGAGGTGGTTCCTTTTCGCGTGACAAGGAACTTGTAGCTTGACCGCAATGCAGTGCCAATCTTGCACCCAGACATCCAGCATGACAGAGAGTCAGCTGTCTTCTCTACTGGATTTCCCAACGGTCCGGTACAGCCTGCTGAGGGACAATGAGTCTGACATGTGAGTACATCATTGTGGATTTGTGGAGATGTTTGATCTTTTAGTGCAATCTCAATATCTTTTTTTTTTTTTTTGACACATATTTGTCACAAGCATGATTGCCCCTTCAAATCAACAAGTGGGGAAGACAGCCACATTGAAGAAATATTTAGATGGGGAAGACTACAACAATAAAGGAAAGCAAATTTTACAACAATAACAGATATATCTACTCCAGAGCCATACAACTACAGTAAAGAAAAGCAAAATTTACAACATCAAGTTTTTATCTCCGCCAGAGCCACCCATAGTACAGTTTTAAAATATATACATGTATAACCTTGAAACATTAAAATTCTTTTCACATTGTCATAACACATTCTTTAAATAAAGAAAGTAAACAAAATTTGGGTGCTATCTTTTAAGTAACCCTCTTTTCAGTGTATCTCTTTACTAATACCATAATGTGATGCTGATGACCCACACAATGTAGTCCTCGACCTGATGAGGTGAAAAATTTCTCTCAAATACAAAGTAAAAACATGCAACTTCTCAGACAATATTACACGGAAAAGAATTTTAAGGTTCCGAATTTTTTGAAAAATTTATTCTAGATCTTGTCACAACCTGTACAAGGAAGAGAAATTAACAGTGGCAAGTAAATAAAATGGCTTAACTTGAATGTTTCTAGGGTTCTTTGTTGACAATTCGTGGATCTGGTCGATATCTAAGATATAAAGCAGTATAGAAGTACAAAACGCGCACAAAAAGCAGAAGTGGTTCTTACATTTGCAACCGCCACTCCGAAAGAAAAGGCGACAATGACAGTTGTTTTTAAAATACTGACCAATCAGATCACTACTTCTCTCTAATACAGAACGCCATATTTTTCATGACGTTTTTGTCTTTACACTGGAGGAGGTAAAATGTTTTTTATTTTTATATTTTTCAATCTTTCACTCCATGAAAGTAAAAAAAAAACATGTTTTCTCTGTATGTTTTTATTTGAAAAAAATAAGAATTTATTTTAAAGAGTCTTCCGTTTGAAAATTGGAAAACACTGAGAACAGTCTTGTAAAGCTTTTTGCTTCACCATAACAAATTTGGCACCAAAAACTAATGAAAGTACTTACAATAGATATATAATGATTTTTCAAATGCATTTTTAAATACTTAACACTTCTTCATTTTTTAAACGACTCGTAATGTTGATCTAGGCAAATCAAAATTCAGTAAACTTCATTACTGTACATTTGGAGGAGATAGGGCAAAACGAATCCAAAGTTGCCTTTATGATATAGATTACGTCAGGTGATCTTGCTTTTTCTGAAGCTTGACATTACACTGATGATATATCGTTCCTTAATGTGCACAATGTTCTTAATCTAAAATTTTAAAAATTCACATCTGAATTGCACTTGTTATCTAACATGCAGAGCGCAGCTTGGCCAATGAGACTGAAGGGCTTAAATGCTATACCTTTTCTCGAGTTAAGTAGTTTTTCTAGCCCACATAGCTCTGTCGGTAGAGTCGAGGACTGATGTTTATCAGGAAATGATTCCTTCGAAGGTTTACAAGTGGTTGGGGTCGTATCCCATCTGACCAGCCTTAATATGACTCAAAGCTGCTATCTCCGCGTTGGATTTATAATGGAAACTAACAAAAAAAAAAAAAACCATATACCTCCCAAAATCACGGTCTTTTCCATCTGCTGTCGTCATTTCCCGCCTTTTTCACCTATTATCCATTGTCTTTCTACTTCTGAGTATAGGTTGGTGATTGCCGCTATAAGGGCGGGGGGCTTAGGAACGCGATAATAATTTACATCGTACATTTTGAATCATTATTATGAAAACTTTTTTTTTAAATGGGGGA
Organism: Elysia crispata; assembly: GCA_033675545.1. Classification (NCBI taxonomy): domain Eukaryota; kingdom Metazoa; phylum Mollusca; class Gastropoda; family Plakobranchidae; genus Elysia; species Elysia crispata. The sequence goes on along the minus strand of JAWDGP010007062.1, from coordinate 614,960 downwards.
CGAACAGGGAGGGGGAGGGATGTAACAACTGTTATGTTTTGGGGTTTTTAGTATTCGGGTTGATTATCTTTTCGGTATTTTGTTAGATCAACAGTTACACTTCCTGTATGCACCTCGTTGAGGGACAATTTGACATAGTGATTAACACAATAGACTCTTGGTCCAAGGGTTGCCAGCTGGACCCCAATAACAGCTCATGTTGTTACATCGCTCTCAGACCATTCGTTTGTAAAATGGGTATATGACTATAGTTAGTGAAGTTTGTGGCATGTTCGAAATAATTGGTGGCTGGAGTGTTATGCTCTGACATATAAGTTGAATTTGCTCTTGTGTTAAGACATCTCACGGGAAGGATGCGGAGTCTTGAAGCCTAAAACCCTTTTTATAAACCAAATAGTTCATCAGTTGGACTACGATGGTGCTGTTGTAGTGATCGTAACATACGTGTCCTGATAAGTGTTTATACAGAGCATGACGAAAAAGAGGCAACGGGGAAGACATAATAAGATCTTGTTTTAATTGAATCGAAGAATATGTGGAATGAACGATAACACTAGTCGACAACAATCAACATCTTCACACAATGAGAAATATGAAGATCCTACATTTCAGTTTAGCACATTTTAAATACTTAATTTTTCATATTACAAAGGAGCCAGTGCAGTCATTAAGACATTAACTTACTTAAATACGATATTTAAAATTAGATCTATTGGATGTCTTGAAAGTTTCTGTGGCTAAGAGATTGCGATAGCGCTGAAGGCATATTGCTGTAAATAGGCAACTTATTTTTTTAATTTTTTGGCAAATTGCGCGGACACAGTCTTCATGTGATGGCATAGTTTGTGTCTTTTTTAACTGTGTCCAATTCAGCCAAACAAAGAATTATATCTTTTAGATCTGACGTTACCATCTCCACACTAGTTGCGATTTTCAGAAAAAAGAAATGATACGCAACGAAAAGGGAATAAGGAAAAAAGAATACCCAAAGGATTGATTAATTATCTCTGATTGATAGATTTTACTTATTGAATATGTTTACTTGGAGCACAATAGCAAGAAAGGGCAGGTAAAATGTCAAAAGTAAGGGTAAAACAACAAGAATAGTAATAATAATGGCAATGAGCACTCTTACGAGCATCTAATATATTGCAAAGAAATCAGGGTGCGTGTCGTTATGACCTCAATATTTCGGGAGGTGCACAACATACTGACGGTAGTAGTAAAACTATATCGACAATAATGTAGATAGTGCTATTTATGCAGAAGATATTATTGGCACTATTATTGTATTACAAGATACAGTTTATTACCGTATAAAAGGATATGGTGGTTAGAACTGCGTTACAGGACAGGATGGCATATAACTGCATTATAGGATATAAAGGTTTATAACTGCAATACAAGATATAATAGCTTATTAATGGATTTTAGGATATGAAAGCGAATTACTGAATTAAGGGATATGAATGTCACTGCATTGCAGCTATGATGGCTCATTAGTGTATTACAGAATATGATAACTTATTACTCATTACAAGAAAGAATCATAACCATACATATCTGCATAGTCAACGTAACACAAGACGCTTATCACAAGAAAGAAATGGAGGTCCCAAACAGTAATAAAATACTACTGATACTACTGATACACAAGAAAAAATCAATTTACAACCGGAACAACACCACAATGGTGATGAAACAAATAAATCAGAATCCACTTTAGAGACCAGGGTATCTGATCTGCATAGTATGTTTTATAGTGGAATTTTTTTCTAGGTGGAAAATGTAGCAAAGACAAGGAAAAAGAGAGAATGCGAAGGATTTAAAAGAGAAAAGTAGAAAATGATGGAGGGTCAGTTGTGTTAGACTTCAAGGCCACAGACAAAAAAAGAAGGAGCAGTAACAAAAACACCCACACAATCAGTAACAATTACCTTAGTTGTTGACAAAGACTGTAACCTCTAAAATATACAACTGCTAACAATCAAGGATCAAGTTTATTTAGCAATTGACTTAATTTTCATTTGAGCATCAAGACTGGCATCACTCTAATACAATTAATGTGGAATGCTGAGAACCATGTTTCTAACTACTTTGTAACTTTATTAATTGGGCGGCATTTAAACTTTCGAAGATCGTTCTATGTAGCTACTAGTGTTTTGAGGTACCCTTAATTTCTCTTCTTATTTTACTAGTTGTTTTTTTCCCTCCTTATTCGATCAATTTCTACAGTTTTTAGAGCCTAGACCCAAGTGTTTTAAAGATTTATCTGCCAAAAGACGACATGGAGAGTATTTCGGAAAGAAACTAATTCAGAATCAAGTTTTAGTTTGATTCACTCTCATAGCAAGAAACAATGGGGTGTTGCAAATAGACATGGTGAGTTCTCTCTATAGAGGAACCTAAACCATTCTAAAGATTTGACGCTGCTTCTGAAATTTAGAAACTTAGAAATGGGAAAAATATCTAAAATGTACAAACTGAAAAGCAAAAATGAATCTTCGGCTTTCTCAATATGACCATATCAATTTATACAAAAAGTAATAGGAAAATTGAGGTCACCTTGGCTTTTTTCATGATTTCTATAAATATCATAACAGTTATCCCAGTGATTGCAATTTCGAGAATGTTTAGGTCCAATGTTTTTCTTTTTTCCTTTCTGCAAGAAATGACAATATAAGTTGTGACATTTATTCTTATTCTCTTTTGAATGTGGACTCAGTTACATCTGGCAGAGGAATTTTCTCAATCACGTAATTAGTCTTTTCCAAATTTTTGTTTTGTTTTTCTTCTTAAAATTTGTTTTAATATTTGAAGTGTGCCTAAAGTGACAATGTCCACATTAGCTTCAAATGTATGAGAAATTTAGAGCAGATTATGTCTTAAATTATTGACTGTATTCATTGTCAAACTTAGCTTGATATGACTACGTCCAAAAAATATGTTTGCTATAATTTTACAGCAAATCAGTTTATGCCTAGACAGTACTTTTCTTGACAGCTTTTATGATTCTATCAACATTTATTGTCCTCGTGCGCTGGAGATTATGTTGAAATCAAAACTAATCCCCCCCTCCCTCTCTCTCTCTCTCTCTCTCTCTCTCTCTCTCTCTCTCTCTCTCTCTCTCTCTCACACACACACACACATTATCGTTATTTTTTATTTTTTTGTCATTACGGGCAATATAACGTGTTAGAATCTTTCGACTGGATTAATCATTGTTTCATGAATTTTTAACAGTCTTGTGAATTTCATAAATTCGTGTATAGTGGGTCAGTTTTCGTCCAAAGAGCTAATGTATGTTACGATCTGGCAGGCTGAGAATGAGTATTTGAATACTTTTCTTTCCATCGGCGCTGAAAATTAAACTATATTTTACATCGGATAAGGAGATATTATGAAACTTATTTAGTCATCTATTGGTTTACAGAATGAAGGATAAAGGCACAAATGGATTAAAAAATAAAAATGCTGGCATATAATTAAGGCTGATAATATTGAAGTAAAGCTTAATAATGCAAGGAAGAATTTAATTGTTAGTCCCATTTATTCGAAACTAAACTATATCTTTCCTGAAACCCCAGATTATAACTTAAAGCTGTTTACACAGAACTGCCCTATAATGTAATGAGTGTAACATGTGATCATGTGAACAGGGCCAGCGCCCATTAATTCCGTGTGAGCAGGGAATCGGTCGATCTGTGGTCGGTTCAAACTTGGCCCGGTAATGAGATCGATAATGATAGCCGGATGATTATGAGGGCACTTACAAGTCTGGTACATAATGATTAGTCGGCAGGCATTCAACTCTGTAGCCGTGTCGATGCACATAATTCTCCTCATGTAGGAAATTGTGAGTCCAGTGAGTAGCGAGCAAGTATGGTTAGGAAGTGAAAGAAGGGGAGGGTAGGGGAAGGAGGTAGTAGGGTAAAGGAAAAGCGAGAGAGAGAGAGAGAGAGAGAGAGAGAGAGAGAGAGAGAGAGAGAGAGAGAGAGAGAGAGAGAGAGAGTATGTGTTTGTATAGGATAGCAGTGGGTTGTTTAGTGTAGTAAACATGTGAAGAAGGGTTCCCTTAATGTTAATTGGACATGAAATGAAATTGTGATAACATAAAATGCTGATAAGTGGATATGAAAATTTAATATTTTAAGTAATCTGGATAAAAAGATGGACACTTATACAGATAGAGAGCTTCATAGATATGTCGTTAAATAGATTAATAGATAGATAGATAGATAGATAGATAGATAGATAGATAGATAGATAGATAGATAGATAGATAGATAGATAGATAGATAGATAGATAGATAGACAAAACATAAATGTCTACAAACATACACACATACATACACAAATACTTGCATACGTGCATACACCATACAGGCAAACATGCCTTTAAAGATAAATGGATCGACAGATGAAGATAGATAGGTAGATGCACACACTCACAAAAAAAGGCAGAATCACCACCAAAAAAAAATTATGCAAGAATTAAATACATTTGTTTGTTTGTTATTTTTTTAATTACTCTCCGTTCTTTTAATTAAAAAAACTTTACGTGTTTTATGTTTGGTGGGATTTTTATAGTTCTTCCCCTCGCGGTTAAAAGAATACATTTTAAAAGATCCTCGTTGAATGAAAGATAAATAGATAGTTCTATAGATAGAAAAAGTACAGAGGCCAATAGAGAAGAAGATATATAGATAGAAAGAAAGACAGATAGAGAGTTGGATACATAGGTAGATGTATAGATAGATAGATAGATATTATAATAATTGAGAACAGTGTTAACATATTGATAGATAGATAGATAGTTAGATCTACATAGATAGATAGATAAATTTACAGAAAGTCAGATGCAAACAATACGATAGAAAGAGAAAGACAAAGAGGGGAAGACCAAGGCAAAGAGGGACAAAAAAGAGGTGGATAGATATAAAGAAAGATAGATAGAGGAAAGACACAAAAAGATTTAAAAAAAAGGGGGGGAGGGGTTCTTAAACTTTAAGAATTCCAGAGTGATGGATGGATAAAGGCAAAAAAAATAATAATAATTCTCAAAGGTTCCTTGAGGTAAAGTGTACAAGTAGAGAAAATCGCCAGAGGACGAAATAAATCAATAGCGCGTAAAGATGAGTTTTCATGTAAATCGAAACACGCTGTCATCATTAATTGATTGATATGTCTAAGAAACTCAGGAAAATCAGGGAGACAGGCACAGAGGGAGAGAGAAAAACAGACAGAGAGGAGATGGAGAGAGATTTGGTAAGGGTGGAGATCAAAGAGAGGGCAGAGAGGGTGCTTGAAGTCGCCATGCCCTTCTAGATCGATGAGCGTAATGAATTGATATTGATGTTGGTCTGCACAGGAGAGGCATCACTGGAGCCCTGTACTAATCAACCATCGCAAACAAGTTTTGCTGAATGGCTGGGTTTTTTTTTCAAGTTGCACAGGTTGGAGAAGGGGTGCGCGACGTGTTTTGATGGTTTATCGACTGAATGCAATGATGCAGTTCAACAGACCGTTTCATTTGTTTCTTTTATATCTGAGACGCATTCTGCAGGGAGGTTTAGTTTAGCTACAGAAACCTTAATTTTTGCTGGTGCATGCTTTTTGTTCATGCATCTAGGGTAAAAAACTGTGTTTATTCCACACTTTCTAAACACAAAGGGAATGTTATTTTGAACGTTAGTTTAATGACGGTATGGCGCGTCTTCTATTTTATGAATAAGGAAAAGCCTAATCTCCCAATCATTTTTGTACTCTTTTTTTTTTAAATCTATGAAGAGGTATGGCCGATTAAGCAATCTAATTCCCTATAAATAACACAAAAAACTGTCTTTGGCAAAGAACACTTTCGCATTGGTTTGGTAACTGCAGTTTTATTTGGTATTATATATCTCATTTTGTACATTTATCTGTGATATTCTGGTCTTCTCAAGCTCCAACCAATACCAGGCTTGTCTTTCAATCTTTGAATATCTGCTCGTTTTGTTTTTTTGAAGACTCAGTGAGCGCTTGATCATAGGCACCGGTTTTGCTAAAACCCTGTCTTCAGTTTTGTTGGGTTTTTTGTTTTTGTTTTCGTTTTTGTTTTGTTTTGTTTTTTGTTTTTTTAACAATGGCTTTTCTTCCTGATTTCTGCGAATTCCATGAGTATGGTGTCCATTTCCTTTGCTTTTCTGCAATACTAGTTTATTTTTCTTTCTTTGAAAGCTTACATTTAACATATCGTCTGGTTAGCCACACATAAATCATCAGTACAGCTCATGGCTGACGCCGGCTCTTCCAAGGATAAGCACAGTATTGGGTTTGAGCTATGGCTTTGGAGGTTTTTAAGTCCAAAAAAAATACATTTGCAACTCGTGAGATATTTTCGATACTACTGTATTGTGATGTGATTCTAATAAGTCTCCCAGTCAAGTACAGGTTTTTATACTATTGAAAAAGATATATCATTGATAATTAGAACAATGTTTATCTTCGTTTATTATTAGCTTTGCTTGTCTTTGTTTATGATTAGCTTTGCTTGCATGCTTCATTTGGCTATTGAAATTATTCTCTTGTCTTAAATAAAAACAAGAAAAAATTATCTCATCTGAGAAATTTATAATGTGTATGCTGAACAGGAGACCCAGAACGAACTCAAACTGTTATGTGCAGATATAATTCCTGATACAAAGCATATACGCTTATGCACAAATGGGATGTGTTCCAGACAAAAACAGAAACTCTATTTTTACCTGAACGGTACAGAAGCCAAAGAAAAGTTTTTTGCAATAAAATACAAGGAAATATGCATGTTTGGAATTACTTGCGTTTTTGTTAGTCACATAAGTCTAAAGATTTGCTTTCATCATTAAAGGCTCTCAGGATTGCCTCGTTTTTTTTTTTCTTTTCTTATTATAGTTTTATTTCTTTACATTTTTTTCCAACCCGTCAAAAACTCTATATAGCGTCATCATACCTTCTAAGGACAAGGGAAAAAAGGAAGAAAAGTGAAAAAAAGAAAATACGGTAGCATTGAAAAAGTAACCTTTTCTCTTTTATTTTTGTCTCGCTTGTGCAGTTTGAGAAAATATTAGTAATTTTTTTCATATTTTTCTCCTAAGAAAATTATATTTTTCTAATACAATTACCTCTTTAAAAAAAAATAGAGAAAAAAAACCATCCTTATTTCCTTTTTTGCCCGTTTCCCGCCTTCAGCTAACCCTCTCACGGCACGGCGCGATGTAATCTCGAGGATGCTTCTTGTGACATAATGCTGAGATCATCCAAGGGCAAGAGTTATTAAAAGTTTGCTGAAGGAGAGAGAGAGATGGAGGGAGGAAGGGAGAGAGACAAAGAAAACGAGACAGAGGAAGACAGAGAGTATGAGAGAAATACACACACAAAGAAAAAGACAGAGAAAGAGAGAGAGAGAGAGAGAGAGAGAGAGAGAGAGAGAGAGAGAGAGAGAGAGAGAGAGAGAGAGACAGACAGACAGACAGACAGACAGACAGACAGACGGACAGACAGTCAAACAGATAAACAGACAAATAGACGATATGGCGGACAGACAGACAGAAACAGAGACAGAGTATAAGAGACAGAGACGGAGGGAGAGAGAGAAAGAAAACGAGAAAAAGAGGAAGGCAGAGAGTATGAGAGAAATACACACACAACAAGAAAAAGACAGAGAGAGAGAGAGAGAGAGAGAGAGAGAGAGAGAGAGAGAGAGAGAGAGAGAAACAGAGACAGAGACAGAGACAGAGACAGAGACAGAGACAGAGAGACAGACAGTCAGGCAGACAAACAGACAGACGAACGGACGGACAGACAGTCAGAAACAGAGACAGAGAAAGGCAGATAGTGAGCATGAAAGAAACACACATAGAGAAAAAGACAGAGCGACAAGAAGAGAAAGCTTGTAGTTTCAAAGACCCAATCTTCTTGAATGAAATCGTCTGGATCAGACAGCGCGAAGTGACCATCAGGGGGAGAGAGTGTATGCAGTATGAATCATTGTAAGCAGATGAACCAGAAATGTTGCAACATCGAAATTTTGTGGTGTTTGCTTCTGGAGATGGTGTAAAGATCAGAGGTTAATTAAATCGCGTGGGTTTTTTTCTAGGGTAATAGTTTGTTGTTTTGTAGTTTTGGTTTTTTTTTGTTTTTGTTTTTGTTTTTTTTTTTGCTTGATTGTTTGCTGGGGTTTTTTTACAGCTCGTCTCATTGCGTGATTTAAAGAAAACATTTTTAAAAGATCCGCCCAGATAGATAGATAAATAGATGACTAGATAGCAAGAACACAGAGGCCAACAGAGTTTTTATGTATATAAATAGATCGAAAGACAGATAGATGGATAAATAAATGAACAGAAAGATAGATGCATCCAATACGATAGAAAGAGAATATCAGAGAACGGAGTGCGGGACAACTGCAATAGCCATAGTGATTTCTAACATTCTCCTCTAATTATGTCTCTAGAGAAAAATATCCGTGAAGTGTTTGTTGCCTCCTGAAATTATATCAAGAACTTAAACATTTGAAAAATCCACTTAAAGTGTTATTCATAATTCGAATTCTTTTTTTTTTCCCAAAATTTTCTAGAGTATAAATAGGGAGGAATTTAAGATTGCTCATTTTACAATTTCAATAGGCTTTGAACGTGAAACTCACTGCACATTTGAAAACATCAACTTGCGCGCATTATTGAATTATTTAGTGAAAAAATTTCCTATCTTGAATATTTCATGTGCCTTTTAATTGTTATGGAATTAATAAGACAATAGATGCATTTTAAGAAATTTAAGAAATCTGTTGGGTGTTTTTTTTTCAGCAAAAACAAATAAATAAACAGTAAGCAAAATGAGCGAAATCGAGTCTAAAAATGTTCTGCCTGTCATTCCCTATCCACGATCATCTTTGCGTGGAAGAAGAAACGGAATATACTGAAAAAAGTACAGAATTGAAAAGAAAATCTTGTTTATTTTCTTGTTTTTTTTTTTAAACAAATTCCCGATGATGGAACATTTTTTTTCCCAACAAGATGTTTTAAACAATAGAAACACCTACGAAATTTCGCCCATGTCTCTAAATTTGTTTAAGTTTAGATCTATTCGTTAGCAGCGGGTAATAAAAGATTTAACTCTATTACTAAAAAACAGAAGAGGAAAACAATATGTAAAGGGTCGTAGTATCTCGGCTTCTTCAATTCCTCTAATCATAGTAGAGTCACCTGTGGAAATCATTTGCAATAAGAATTTGGAGAATCGGGCCAATCGCTGCAGGTGCGGCATGCTAGAAATCACGATTTAACAATTTGGCTTACCATGATACATATTAGTGCCAACCATTTGCAGATCCTGATTTCTTGGCAAATTCGATTTGTATTGGAAGTCAATACTTAGAATCTAGGAGTTGGAAGGCAAAGAAAATGATCATATTGAAGAAAACTTCAAATTAGTGCAATTATATGTCCCCCTCTGTCACGGTCTGTTGTTTTCTTGTTCTCTATCATGGTATTTAAATCTAACTGCCTTTAAGTGTCTGTCTCCATCTCATTTCAGTCTGTCTGTTTTTGCCTATGTGGCTGTCTGCCTGCTTGCCTGTCTGTCTGTCTGTCTGCTCCCCCGCCTCTCTCTCTCTTATTATTATTATTATTATTATTATTATTATTATTATTATTATTATTATTATTATTATTATTATTATTATTATTATTATTTCCTTTTCTCTCCGTTTTGTTGATTTTTATAATAACAAAGTAAAATGCTACTAGGAAATTGATAGTCTTGATGAAACTGAAGAATCATTAAAGCTATAGTTTTTGTTGTAACCTGACCCGCACGGAGACTTTAATCTTTCTTTCTCTCTCACTACTCCTTTTTTTTTGTTTTATACTGGAATCAGTAGTTGACATCAGACATGCAGAATTAAGAATGAAAATCTTTTTATTTCAATCTATAGTTTTATTAATAAGTTTATACATGCATTGATTATCCAATTATCTGCCTGTCGGTTTCTTTTCTTCATAATTATTTACCACTTATTTGATTTTTAATGTATATATTTATGAAATCACCTCTCCAGTGTATCCATTGTTTTCTGCGATACTATTTAAAAACTTACTTGCTAGACCGCGGCGTACTACTTCCTGGTCTAGTGGTCTAGGCACTTGCCTTTCGTATCAAGAGGTGAGGAGTTTAACTCTGCCCAGGGTGACATTGAATCTTTGTGAAATTATTATCTATCTCGCCTCACTCCTGTGTTTGAAGAGAAGTCAACTAAAGACAGAGTAAGATTTTGTCAGGGTGTTAGAGGTGACGCGCTGTCTTTAATAGCTGCTATATTGTGAGTTCATAAAGACCTCTTGGTTGATATTTGTGTTTTATATTGTACTTAAACCATATGAACAGGAAAACGTTATATAAAATGCTCAACACTTTTTGAGCTTATTTCCTTTTTTTTTAAGGCAATTATTTCAAATAACCTACAGAACTAACCAACTTTTCTAAGTTGGAAAAAGGAGAAAAAAAAATGGAATTTTCCCGGAGAGATGCACTTGCAAACAGAAATAAGAGAGAGGTTGGAAAAATTGTAGAGGGGGAAGAAATTCTAAAGAAAGAGTTAAGTAGGGAGAGACAGATAGATAGCTAGACACTCAGAGAGAAAGAGAGAGAGAGAGAGAGAGAGAGAGAGAGAGAGAGAGAGAGATGTACTGAGGCAGATGAAAAGAAAGGAAAAAAAGAAAAGGAGAAAGAGAGAGGATACACTGTCGCACACCATCCCTACAAGGAGAGACAGGGAGCTCCTCGTAGAGAGGCCTCAGAAGTAGTACTTGGAGAAAGACAGGCAAGAACAGCTCCAGCTGCCGGGCGACCACTGGACACGACGGAGCACAGACAAGATAGATCGGAGTAAGTTCCCAGCCATGAAGTATTGATTTTTGGATGATTTCCCCCCTGAAGAACCACCGGTTTCATATCACCAAATAGCCACACTTTTGTTATTTTTTTATGTCATGAAAAACTTTATTTAAAAAATGTAGGAGAGAGAGAGAGGAAGATTAATTTGTCTCATGCACAGCAAAGCCAGCTCTGTTCTGAAGAATGGTGGATAGTAAAGTTGAATTTCATACCTTAATATTTCTTATCTGAGCAGAAAAAATACTTTTGGTGCTATATTTGCTTCACAGGCAGTTTTCATTTATGCAACATGGTTTATCAAGGGAAAGAAAGATTTAAACATTTCATCGTGGAAATTCAAAAGCAAGAAAAAATCAATGAAAATAATATAGATTTAAGGACTTAGAAATACTTTTTTACCTGAAAATATTATTGAAATATTAAATATGAAATAAATTTCTAATTGACCAAAACCAGTTGATATCGTGAACTGTGTACCATGTATGTTTCAAGTATATAACTTTTGCTTCCACAAGGTAGTATTTTTTTATAATTGAGAAATACGAATGATATAAGAGAAAAAAAAACAGAAGATCTATGACAATCTCAGCCTTTTAGGAAAGATTCGCTCTAGACAAATACGTTTAAACCACGTGATTATTATCTTCGAGTGAAATCAGTGCTCGGAGCTTCGGAACTGTTGATTTATGGTGCATTGATGAGAAACTCAGTATTGGGAGGCTATGGGATGGCGATAACACTACGCTAATTGCAGAGTTAGAGAAGGGCATGCAAACATTATCATCGTAGTATTATAAGAAAGAAAGCTAGAATGAGCTGAGAAAAATATTAAGAAATCTATGAGAACTTTCATTCTGAGTGGTTAAGTCCTTAAATATCAAAAGTTTTTACGTATTTTTGTTTATATTAGTTGGGCGATTCGTCGAAAAATAGAAAATATTATTTATCCAAAAATTTCCTAGGAAAGTAGCCCTAATGTTAAAAGAAAAACTAGTATAAAGTCTAAGCTATAGGTACTAAAGCACAATATTATTTATCTCTGTAAATGCTAAACTTAAGTAAAAGCTGTAAGGACGTAAAAGATGAAACAATAGAAATAAACTTTCTCAGGCGTCAAATTTCCCTCATGGATGAATAGTAAATGCAATTCATAACAGAGCCTAAAAGGATTTTAGCTTTGGGAGAATGGCAGTAAAATAACATAAAAGCGAATGGTGAAAGTTTGTGCCATGTCATAAGGGGATGTAAATACGTGAATAGCTGCACATAGATGTAAGTATTACCAAGGAAATTCAAGGGGAAGCAGAGGCGAAAAGACAGAACTACTCTGACCGAAAATAGTATCTATCTGACTTTCAACAAAATTATCAACAGTTGTGCCTATATAGGATATCACATTTCAGATCTGAGTTTACAATATTTGGCTGATGGTGTTTACAAAGGATGAGGTAAAAAAACAACCGATGGTGTTGCAGTGACTACCACATCTCCAACTTGCCGCCCTAACACCGACGACGTGAGCGCCCTGCCTGGTATGAGGTGAACAATCTCAGACAGGGTGGGTCTACAGTATCCTCCGACTTCCCCCTGAGACCGAACCAAATGAAAAATCAATGTGAATTTCACATCAAATTAAGAGCGTTGCGCGCCGCTGTGCTAGAGGAGCACTGCCCCGACAGGCCAATCGATCGGCAAGGTTCAATCTACGTCTTATAGACTTAGAGTTGGGATCATGTCTCATGTAGAGAGCGTTTTGGAGAAGATTTTGTAACCTTTCAATGCAATTGTAACGACGTGCTACCGAATGTGATCCCCTGGATAAATCTATCGTTAGTTCTCCTGATGCTAAAGCAGAGAGCATTTCTTTTAAATTTGCAGAGCAAAGGTTTCTTATTGAAAAAAAAAAAAAAAAAAAAAAACTAATTTCTTTGTTTTTCTTTGTTTCCTCTCTTGACCTTCTTCGATTATCCACTGACACGGGCCACACTAATTACATTTACAGAGGGAAGAATAGGCTATTTTACTCGCCATGAAAGCGTAGCACTGCTCTGCTCCATTCCAAATACAATGATCGACATGTTGAGAGTGAATGTGACCCTATAAAAGAAAATTTGGAATGAACTGTAAATACAGGATTCAAGGCCTTAGGACCTAGTATGAGCTCCAAAGTCACGACAATTATGTTTTCGTAATACTGAGTTCATAAAAAGATGGTATCCAATCTTGTTTTAACTAGGTTTTGATTTCAGTTGATAAATTGGCTTGATCCACATACAATCTATGGTTCAATATCTACCATTTTATCGTGCAGCGTGGAAATCCCTTTTTTTACTTACAAACGGGAAGAAGACAAAAAGTCCATGTCTAGAAAGTTGTTGTTGAATAAATTTCCTCATTGATAATTATGTTTTAAGAATATTACTGTTTGAATGATACAACAGAAACACAATATAGATGTTCCGGGATAGTCAACCAAAAGAGCGATGAATAATTTTGTTTAGAAGTTTTGATAATATTCATTCATCGTTATTGTTGTGTTTAATTTTGTGTCATTCTTATCTCCGGTATCATTATTACTGTTTATTTTAAATATCTCAAGTTTCACCCATAAAATTCAAAGTTCACTTATTTCCGTCCTAAGTTCTATATTCACACCGACCTGTGACATAGATAACGTCATTAAAAAAGTATTGAACAAAGACAAACATTTTGCATAGGATTTCTTATTAGTGATATTTCATTCTGTGCGTGCCCTAGCACTTTTCGTTGTTTATATTTAATAATTTACAATTATTCATTATGTTTGCCCACTTTTGAAGGACTTTAAAAGAAACTTACAATCTCTGTCGAAGTACAACTAAAACACAATTTAATAAAAATGTATTTAATGCTTTTGTAATCGATTATTTTGATGGAATTATAAGCATGGACGAGGAAGGAATATCCATAAAAATGATATTTGAGCTGGTTTTTTATTTTTACGCGAACAGTTGAAACAGACCTTAAAATAAAGCTTCTCTTCTGTGACCTTAGACATGGGCAACGCTCTCGTGGGTTACAGTCACTACCTATACCAAGTGGATGAGAAGGAGAAGCTAACTAGACGTACTACTCTTCTTGCGATCAACAGTTCTTTACCGTTTGCAACATTCTTTGGTGTATATATTTTACAGTTAATTAGATTGCAATGCCACACTATGTGCTGAGGAATCTGAGCATTGAGTTTCATGACATCTAGCCTAAGTTTGGCATGATCTTGGCTTTACATTTTTGTATGTTCTTTATAAAATCGCCTTATATTTATATCATCCTAAAGCTGTTTTGTTGCAAACTCAAGCAAATTTCTATCGGCATCAATGTCAGAGATAACCAGAGTTAAACGTTCTTGTTGCCCTAAAAATAACATCGTTTAGATATAGCTCTCCATTTTTTGAAATTCTCTTGCCCTTGCCTCATAGCTGATCACAACATCTCCCGCAAGGAGGGCTGTGTTTAGAATCCGTGACATCAGACACTTCAGTGTTGACTGTTGACGGGGGTCTCCAGGGAGCTCCTTTGGAATGGGATGGTCCACAATGGCGTCTCTTTCAAAACACAGCTCTGTTGGGAAATTTCGCTCATCACTACATTTTTTCCCCTCTCTAGATGATCGATACAACCGTTTGATTGCCTGATCTTCTGCAATGTTGGTACGTCTAAGGGGCTTTCCCACAAATTTTCTAGCCAGTTTTCATTACGTGATCTAATTCTGTTTTTCTTTTCTTTTTTTTTCTTTGTTTTTGTTCTTTAGCTATCTCTGAGGATGAGAATTAATGATAAGAAAAGCAATCTGCCTCGTGGTGAGGTAAACATCTCAGGTTCCAATGAAAGATAAATTTTCTCAAGAGAAACTTTTATGAATACACAGTGCGATAAATTCTTTGACTCAAAAAGAGGAGTGTAAATAAGAAAATGATTCTATTCGATTCAATCTTAACACAGGTTTCAAATTCTGCAGAGACAGCCACATCTATGGAGGCTGACAGTCAGGAAAAGTGGAGGATGAGACCGAGGTTTAGAATGAGGTACAGAATTAGGTCGACGTTCTAGAGAAAGGCAAACAAAAGGCGGAAAGCAAGGGGAGGAAATAGAAAGCCGGCAGAGAGATGGGGAAAGGGGATTGTGGAAACACAGGATAGAGAGAATAGAAAAAGATAGACCGCCAGCGACATAGAAAGAGATAGAGAGAGAGAGAGAGAGAGATAGAAAGAGATAGAGAGAAGTCCTATAACCTCATTGCTTCTAGGATTGAAATCGATGGCGATAATGAATGACCTTTCCCCACGATGTTCACGAGGTTAGGTGGTGCTAGTATAACACAGAAAAGATGACTTTGAAAACCCAGCACAATTTGTTAGACAATCTGCAAGTCCAAGCGTTAATGCGTTTGTGTCCTCGACATCTATTCAGACTGTTACATTTCACCTCTCTCTCTCTCTCTCTCTCTCTCTCTCTCTCTCTCTCTCTCTCTCTCTCTCTCTCTCTCTCTCTCTCTCTCTCTCTCTCTCTCTCTCTCTCTCTCTCTCTCTCTACTATCTATCTATCTATCTATCTCTGCCTTCCACATCCCGGTCCCTCTCTTATTTCGGGGACTCTGTTTCCCATGCATTGGTTAGCTCTCTCTCTCTCTCTCTCTCTCTCTCTCTCTCTCTCTCTCTCTCTCTCTCTCTCTCTCTCTCTCTCTCTCTCTCTCTCTCTTCCTTTCTCTCTCTCTCTCGTTATCTCTCCCTCTCTTTTTATCTCACTCCTTCCCTATAAATATCTACTATTTTTTCTATTTTGCAAATACACAGCATTTCCCGACATCAGGTCAAAGTAAAGTGGTTTTTTTTTTAATTATGTCTTTTTCAAGCTACTAAACAGCAAATGAGCTTCATTTATTAAGGGCGTCATGGAAAAGTTTGCCATCAAGGAAGATTTCAAGATTTGGAACAGTCACCAATGCTTCTACAGCCTCTTTCAAGGGAGTCCATTTCATTGTTTCTCTACAGATTGGTCGGGTGCAAAGTATTTTAGATAACTAAAAACCTCTTGGCTGTCCGGTGAACATTGTCATATTGTATTACTGATATACCCTTTAGCAGTTTTTTCAAAATCTTCCACTTTGGAATTTCTGGATAGACAAACCAGCTTCTTCAACAACAGCAGCTGTACTGTGAAGCTTCACCAGGCTGCTGTGCTTTCTTTCCTCGGTTCTTTGCAGTCGCCTTCACATATCATAATTGGACCATAATCATGGTTCCCCCCCACCCACCCGATTGTCCCACTAACTGATTTGAAAATATGGCAGATATCGCTATTGGTTTGTCTATTGTCTTAAAAGAAATCCCTCATTTAATACGTCCATCACCTTCTATTGAGAGGTTTTGCTGTTGATTTGACTCTATTTTCTGATTGCTTTATAGGGTTGTTTTTTTGAATTGTCATTTACTAAAACATTTGCATTTCGTCCATGAGAACACACTTGCTATCAAAAGGGCTGCACTTAAGAAGTGATTTTATAAGTAATTTCAAGTTAAATATTTTTTTTTGCCTCAAACTTTTATTATTTTCAAATGTTGATGACATTATACCAAATATGGAAAACAATAAATGTTCGACCTTTTATTGAAAAAAAACCCACAAAAAACCATTTGCTGCTTTTTTATAATCTATAAGAAGTTCAATAACAGCAAGTTGGTGGAAGCGTAATTGTTTGGAGGTTTCTATTTTAGTTAAAAACGAGGCCTTCAATCACCAATCGTTTCGCTATACTTTGAGTGACGTCAATAGAAGCAGAACTCTCTATGGTTACAACCAAAATCTTTGTGTCGATAATTCAACCTTTAGTGTGTGTGTGTGTGTATATATATATATATATATTTATAATCACACACACACTCAGACACATACGCATTGTAAGGCATAAGTACTGCGTTTTATTTCTTGTGATTTCCGATCTTTATATCAATCAATTTTGTTTTCATGTTTGCTTTTCTTAAATACCAACTTTATTCATCTTTTCACCATTCCACTCCTCTTCTCTTCTTTCTGACTCACTTGCGACCACACCTTTAACATTCTTCCTTCCTCTCATCTGTCTTTTCTGTTATTTCCACTCCGCTCTCTGTCTGTCTGTCTGTCTATCTCTCTCTCTGTGTCTCTCTCTTTGTCTCTCTCTGTCTCTCTCAATAATTTTATATAGCCGTGATGAAATAAAAATTATTGCACAATCTTATGTCAAACAAACTGTGAAACACGTATCATAGTTCTATATTAACGCATGATTAATGAAATTAAATTTGATACAAATGGAAAGAAATATCTCCGTATATTATTAGGAAATTCTCATAACGTGCTTGAAAGTTTACTATATATTTAGAATATCCTGCAGATTCTTTTTAAATGAAGCTTTAGATCAGCTCACACATGCTCCAATAGAATGCTCTGTTTCTTTGTAACTGGACCGGCTTGTAGATCTTAAGAGCAATTTAAGGTGGTTACAGCACCTTCTAGGCTTTCCTTTGCAGGAACTAGACTCGAGGCTGCCATAGACCCATGGCTGCACATATGTAATCGAAGCTTTGATTACTCTTCTCTGAAGCTCTTCTTATATCTCCAAATTCAGATTATTTTGTGTTTGTATTGAGGATGGCGGGTGCGGTGGGATAAAGGTAGCATTTTGTATAAAGAGAGGGAGTATCCACAGCTAGAAAACAGATAAAAAATGAGACAAAAGATATAAAGAAGGAAAGGGAGGAAAGAACCTTGAAGAGGCAAAATATTCTATAACACAATAATCATGCCATCTAAATTTCTGGTTCCGCGCTGCCTTTCTCTCTGATATGTTTTTGTGCAGCTGTCCTGGCTGTGTTTGTGTGCGACATCACTCGAATTCCTCATCGATCTTACAGAGCAAGTCTATCAACGCCGTGGTTGCTTCCCTGTCTAAACAGTTTCTCTTCCTAATGTCTTCGATCCGTCAACTTGCCTTTTGTTTCACCCTCCATGGTCTTTGGTTTCTTTAATAATAATGTCTTGCTTGGGATTCTTATCTTCGTGACTCAGTTGAAGCGCTTTTTTGTCGGCGTTATCTTGTCTTCGAGCATTCAGGCCTGATCAAACTAAGAAAAAAGAGAGAAAGGTAATTTCCCCCTGGCTACTACTGATACATCTCTACACCCTCGAAATCACGCCCACTCTATTCCCCACCCCAATCCAGTCCCTTGCACACACTCTGTCACTCTCTCTTTCTCTCTTATTCGCTCTCTCTCTCTTTATCTCTCTGTATCTCCCTCCCACACCCCTTTCTCGCTCTCTTTTTTCTTTCCCCTCTCTCTCACTCCACGCTCCCTCCTCTCTCTCTCTCTCTCTCTCTCTCTCTCTCTCTCTCTCTCTCTCTCTCTCTCTCTCTCTCTGTTCATTTTGCTCTTTCCCTCTCTTTTTAATCTGTCTAAAGTCAAAGAGTCACACAACGACAGGACTTCTAAGGGATATTTTGACACAATCACCACCCCCTATATTTAATATTTGTTCTTCCATCTGATCTCGTCTATCTCTTCCAAAAGCAATCTAATTGTACCAAGAGAGCTGCTCTGTGCCAACACGCAAGTGCGTGACCAAATGTATTTTTTGTCCGTGTTCACACACGTTCTATCGATGCGTTTGCGCGAGTGAGATAGTGTGAGTAATAACAAAATAAGAGTGAGTGCTCCCTCTCTTGTCTCAACCCCTCCCTCTTTTTCTTTTTCC
The DNA here is from genome assembly GCA_033675545.1 of Elysia crispata. Lineage (NCBI taxonomy): Eukaryota > Metazoa > Mollusca > Gastropoda > Plakobranchidae > Elysia > Elysia crispata. Next base: position 596,276 of record JAWDGP010007062.1, on the reverse strand, counting down.
AAATTCAGTGAGTCCCGTTATAAACGATGCAAGCAGCCTCTTCTTCTCTTCACTTCGTCGCTCCTCACTCATCCTTGTTCCTTTTTGAAACCTTTCATTAATTCTAAGGTGTACCTTACGTCTGTCCGGCTAGCGTGCTTTTCTAGCAGGGGGTCCGGGGAAGGGGAGGTAAGCAGGCCTCGTGTTCTTGGATGGGAAGAGCTTACAACAGAGTCACGGAGCGACTCCCAGCTTCTATTCGTGAGTCTTGTAGTAAATCTGGACTAACCTCCCAGACTTGCGGAGACAGGCGTCTGTCCTGGCAGAAGGAGCGAGAAGCTGCAGGCTGAACTCTGGCAGCAAGGCTAAATTAGACAAACACAGTTCTGATCAAGATGTAGATCCAGATCAGCTTCACAGCTGGGAGCGTTTCTTATTTGTCGGTGAGTTGGAAACACGAGATAATAGAGTTATTGTAATTTCATCTAAAACATAATACATGCTTTTCATATCTGTTAGTTTCTTTTTTTAAATTTTATTCTATTTTCGTTGATTTATTTTAACCTCAAAATGTTATAGTCGCCGTCTTGATTCAATTTATGAGTGTTGTTGTTATTGTTAGAAGTCTTAATTAAAAACTGAGTTCGATTGACAAGGTGACAAGGTAGATATACTCAAATCTTCTTTAATAGATAACAGATTTGATGAAGTATTAACATCCATTTTATGTAACTTTGGACAAAATGAAAGACTTCATAAACTAAATCTAGAATGTAAAACATTCTGCTTCTATTGGTTTTATTAGCATTTTTTTTAGTTACGATTTACTTATGTGTAAAAGGCATCTATCATTTTTGCTCTTGCGTCGTGTCTTATCTGTGTCAATAAAGTAGTGAAACGAGCTCTTCATGACAAGCGAACGACTTTAGTGCCCCTGAGATAATAGAAAGTCTGGCTTCGGCTAGAATTAATGACTTGGTCCGCTGTCTAAAATCTGCGGGCCAGCTTCGCTGTTATCTTAACGTTCGATTTTCTTGAAATGCGTAGAATCTCAAGGGTGAGACAAAATGGGACTAGCTCCTGCTGCATTTTTGTTTTGTCATTACAGTGATGCTGCACTACACAAAAAAATCTTTCTTTGAGTCTTTATCAGAACAGTGAAACTGGAATCTTTAAATACAAATAAAGAGTTTTAGCCATTTTGATGATATCAGACGATAAAGACTTTTCTCACAAAGAAAAATATCTTTGACTGCATGAAAATTTTAGTAGAGAAATGAGTTCAACCACATAGGAAAATGTGTCCCTTTCTCAGTTTAATGCATATAAAAAACTGAGTTGTCTGAAGAGTTGTTTTGATCCACTTCTTTTGTCGCCTGACTTCTCATAAATCACACATAACGATAAATATTAACGAGAGAAGATTGGAGTACTGAGGTTCCTATGGCTTGCATGGATTAAGCCATTCTAATAATTGGAATTCAAATTGCAAAACAATAATGTTTCGTGCAATAGTGATGTTTGGTTAAATCCTCTGCGTTAATTTTTTTTTCATTTATTAAGCAAACAGAAATCTTTCCTCCTGCTAAGTGGTATGTCACCTCTCTACATTCTGCAGTTGCTCTATGTTGAATCTACCGTTTGAATTGTGGTATGTCACCTCTCTACATTCTGCAGTTGCTCTATGTTGAATCTACCGTTTGAATTGTGGTATGTCACCTCTCTACATTCTGCAGTTGCTCTATGTTGAATCTACCGTTTGAATTGTGGTATGTCACCTCTCTACATTCTGCAGTTGCTCGATGTTGAATCTACCGTTTGAATTGTGGTATGTCACCTCTCTACATTCTGCAGTTGCTCTATGTTGAATCTACCGTTTGAATTGTGGTATGTCACCTCTCTACATTCTGCAGTTGCTCTATGTTGAATCTACCGTTTGAATTGTGGTATGTCACCTCTCTACATTCTGCAGTTGCTCTATGTTGAATCTACCGTTTGAATTGTGGTATGTCACCTCTCTACATTCTGCAGTTGCTCTATGTTGAATCTACCGTTTGAATTGTGGTATGTCACCTCTCTACATTCTGCAGTTGCTCTATGTTGAATCTACCGTTTGAATTGCACATATTTTTAAAAATCTTTGAATCATAATTCTAATTGCCGACGAATTTTGCCAATATTCCCAATGCATTCGAGAAATTATTTGGTTTTTACAGAAAAGGCATTCGACCTGTGCACATACAACTATACAAGCTTTACAATAGTGACCTGTGTTCAATGAAGGGTATTGGACATGCTTTGTTTTTTGTTTTTTATTAGATGCTTTGTATTCTCCCCAACTTTTCCTCGTTTCCTTCTTTCTCAACTTGTTTCCCACGCTCAAACTCCAATGTGAGAATGATAGTAATAAATGATACTTATATTGTATATTCTCAGAGGAAATTCAGTGCTTCATACCCTATAAGCAATGCTATACAAATATTTAAAGTAAACATCCATAATGAATTTGTAATGTATAATCATATGTACAGTTTAGTTTTAAGCACAAAAAGCAAGAAAAGTAAAGAAAGTTTTAGGTTAAGGGTAACAAAAATCAGCTGGGAGGTTTTTTGAGCCGCTATTAATCTGTTACTTGCCGTTTGCTTTTGTTTTGAAATTGTCATTGAAGTTATTTTAATATGTATATATATATAAATATTTTATGTTAACTTAATGTCGATATGTTTGCCTAATGTGTTGACGTCACCCCCGACGAGGATTTTTATTTTCATACTTGCACACTGTAGATCTCATAAATTAAGCGTTCAATTTTTTTCTTATTCAGTGCGATATATAGTTCTGTCATTTTAGTAACAATTCCATAGCTATAACCTTAAACGTTATTTTCATTGCGCCTTTTGCAGTTTATTTAATTCATAAATTTGTTTTTAATCTTACGCGGTGTGTAGCTTTTTTTCCTTTCTTCCACACCCTTTACCTGTTTCATACACAATCTTGCTTGCGCCTCCAGTTATTTTCAAACCTTGAGGGTTTGCAATCGCAGAGGCATTCTCGAATGAAAGTTTGTGTATTGATTAAGACAAAAAAAATATTTGAAATAGAAAAAAAAATTAATATAACAATCGAATTTTGCTTACAGACGTCTGCGAGTATTGCCTAATATTTGGTTATTTCAATGGCATCTATAAGTTAAAGCAAACATACACCCACACGCACCTATCGTGTTCTCTATCACTATATCAATGCTTTAGTATAGTTTCTGAAACAAAATTTCACTCGAAAAAAAAAATCCAGCCGTGTTGTTTGTTACTGCTTATCATTAGTTTATATCATGAAAAGACTCAAATGTGGGAGAATATTTCGGCAGAGATTTATCTCAGACCCCAGGGAAATCTTCAGATGAGAGGAAGCTGCTATCTCTCGTGGGTAAAGGGCATGAAACTACTCATCAAGAAAACGTGACATTGACAAAAATAACCATGCTTTACGTCTTCGACCGTCTTGAGTACACTGACATTTTTTATATTCTCTCTTTATATTAAATTCTCTTTTGCATTATATCGGTTCGGAAACATTAGAAAACGTTTCCTTGTAAAAAAAACATATTGGCTCATAAAAAGAATGCTTTCCTATTGAGCTGCCTGCAAAGTCCCCGAATTTCTACGATTATGATACACATTCATATTTCAAACCTAATTATAAGAATTCTTAAAGCAAGCCTTATTTTCTTCCCTCTGTCCTTCTCTTTTCGGCTTATCATTCACACACTCTTACTATCTTTCGTTGTCCATCTTTATCTCCCTGCAAATGGTCTTATCTGTCTATTGATCTATCTATCTCTCTATCTTTCTATCTTTCTATCTATCCATCCATCTATCTATCTATCTATCTATCTATCTATCTATCTATCTATCTATCTATCGATCTATTTATTTCCATGCCTATCAAAACTTGTGAAAATGTATTTTCCTTCCCTCACCTGGACTATCTCCCTTTTGTCTTTTTTTTTCTTAATATGCTATCTAAAAAATTCTCTCCTACCTGTCTTCAGTCCTCAATCACTTAACTCTAGTTTTGGAACGAAGATAGTATCTCCTCTTACATTGCCTTTTTTTCCATATGTTGAAGTTTATTGAGAGGAAAATAGTACACTGATTTAGATAACAAAATAAAGACTGTGAATATTGCTCAAAATGATGGGTTTTGAAAAAGGTTTTAAAAAAGTTCATAACTATTATTTGCTTCAATAAGCTAATCACGAGTAAAATATCCTACTACAGCAATAATACATCTTAAATAGGCCCTTGTTAAATATCTTTTACACAATAGGAAAGACTTTGCCTATACCATTTAAAAATAAGCAGGTGAAAATATCGAAGAATCTATCGTTAGAAAAAAAAAATTTGCATACATTTTATTCAATTGATTCAGATAGCTCTTATTTCAAATACACAGGATTTTAAAAAAAATCATGTTTGCTCTATCGTGTTTTACGATACAAATCACAGTTAAATAAGAGCATTTCCAACGCGCTTTTTTGCTCCTGATTCTCAATTTTTAATTCTAATAAGAATATTTAACTGGTTTCGTTAAATCTCATACGATTTACTATTTGTAAAGTGATACACTTGAAAGTGTACAGATAATATGAAACTGGTCATTAAATTGCGCTCTTTGCCCTGTACCTCTTTTGGCTTTGACATTCATTGCCCTTTACGATTTGAAATTTAAACATTGCCTAAGCTGTGATCTATAGTATTGTTTACCACTTGCAATCACCAACTTTAAAAGCAAGTTTCTAATTTTTTTTAAATTTATATTGATCAACACAAAATTTAATACATGCATATTTCTTAACCAAAGAGTTTTTAAATCACTCTATATATAAGTTTCGACGTTCTTGATAAATAATTTTATCAACAAATTTTCAGTTCACTGCAGAGTTTAGAGAAGATAATACACGGGCGCATAATGTTGAATTGGTACTTAAGGTGTCAGCATTACCTCATTTATCCGCGAAAGCGGAAAACATGGCATAAAAAAAGAAAGAATCGCATAAATCTACCTCTTGATTCAACCTAGATTAAGAGCCCGAGTGTTCTAAGTTTGTTTATTGGTTGTTTTTGGTGTATGTCTTTTTTCACATCCTTTAGGGAACTTTGATTTAGATGTAGAATGAAAAATATTCCATATTTTCTTTCAAACTCAAGCCAGTTTCATGATCATATTTTCTATTATATCCGTTTCACAAAATAAGACCTTAAAAACCGCAGCTCAGTATCTGAAAGAAATTAATACATGATTATCAAGCTATTTTGCTCTATAAATATTGAAAAAAAATTGTCAAACAAACCAGCGTTGTCCGAATTAATAAGGGTGTTAGAGGCTGCAATCTAGGAGATTCTTCATGAAATCATCTCCGCTTCACTGGATTGCCACGCAAGGTAGATTATATCCTCTGGTAAATTCGATACGAGTTTTGAAAGAAACAGAGTTAGTATGTTTGAGCTGAAAAAAAAAGTGTACAAGCTTCCTTCAACTCCTCATGCAGTTTATCTTCATTCCAGGAAAAACACCATCTTTTAAAGTTTGCTTATCACCTCCCCTCCACCTCCACACACACACACACACACATTTATTTTTGAAAGCATTCTTCATTTCATTAATAACGGGCGAAAAAGATTTCAAAAGCTATCCAAACATGTATAGTGTTTGAATTCTAAAATACAGTTCATTCACCAAAGTTTCGTAGATACAAGTATTATGCCTCAAGAACAAACAGAGGATGCCTCCTGTTCCTCATCTATTTGAGTTACGGCTCTTTTTCTTTTTAGATATTATTTCGTTTCTCAAATCTATAAAATTAGATGTGCCTGGAGGTGCGGATAAATTTTTTTCAAGGGATTTTGTTACGCTTAAGAGATGTAGCATCTATGCTGCTTGTGTTGAAATGTTTTGAAAATTCATACTGACATACGCGAGTCCACAACAGGCACAAAATCATCCCTTTGAATATTTACATAAATCTCATTAGATATGATGGTTATCTCACAAGCTCATCTACTCAATCATTTTCGAGAATCGGAATAAAAAAAATTGCAGGATAAACAGAAAAAGATCGGGAAAAAAGAACAAAAATCGTCTATAGGGGTGGTATTTTAACACTGTCCTCTCAATAACTTTTTCCCCATTATTTTAAAATTGAAAAAAATATGACTCTTTCTCTTCCTCCCTTCCTCTCTCTTATCCTCTTACTGTCTCCCCTTTTTATCTTTCCATTTATATCTTCTACCCCTTTCACTCCTCCCTTTCTCTTAATCTCCATCTTATTACCTATTCATCTGCGCCTCTCTCTGTCTCTCTCTGTCTCTCTGTCTCTCTCTCTCTCTGTCTGTCTCTCTCTCTCTCTCTCTCTCTCTCTCTCTCTCTCTCTCTCTCTCTCTCTCTCTTCTGATAGATTTAATTCTGAATTTTGTGATCCTTTCAAAAGCAAGATATTCAATGTATTTCACTATAATAATAATAATTTTTTTGTGTTATTTTTGAAATACGGAAGATGAGCTTTAGATAGGATCGACTATTTTCTAAAGAAATCATCAAGTGCAATATTGTAATAAATAATACCGGTCTAAACACCATTGCTTTCTTGTTTGTTTGTTTGTTGTTGTTTTTATCGTTTTTCGTTTTTTTAAATTCATTTTCCTGTTGCAGTTAGGATATAGCTTTTTCCCCCCTTTTTCCCATTTACGTATACATATGGTTCATTAGTTAATATTATGCTCTTGAAATATGATTGTCGCAATACTTTCCCAATCAATGAAAGATACACATAATATATCTCGGACTTTTGGTGTTATATTCGAATCCAATATTATTAAAAGCCCCCACATAGCTTTTTTAATGTAAAAATCACTTTTAAATTGATATCAATATTCTGACTTCAAATTTAAAGCTAGAATTTTTTCGTACACTTAGTAGAGACCATATTGCAGAGTATTTTTTTCTTGAAACAGATATCTTGATATGTAAATCGAAAACGTTGAAGCCTAAAAATGAAGAAACGATTACATACGATTCAAAATAAAGAAAAAATGTTGTCTCCAACTTTTTCGCAAAAATAGTGGAAAACCATAGAAAAATCTTGGTTTGGAGGTTCATTTTGTGACTCTCTTGCGACTCACCAGATTTGATAGAATCGGTTGATCATTATGACGTTTACAGAATTCAGGAAATGGGTTTGTTTATTGAAAGATACACCAAGAAGAACACGCCTAGGACGTGAGAGACACAATAAAAGGTTGTCTGTGAAGCAGTTTCAAGACACGTCTACTGCATTTAAAAAAATAGTTAAAAAATATATGTATGTATATATATATGTATGTGTATATATATATATATATATATATATATATATATATATATATATATATATATATATATATATATATAAATGTGTGTGCGAACATAACAGAATTATAATTCATCTTTGCCAAGAATTTTATAACACATGTATGTACTCTTTGAAATTGAGGCACAAATGTACCCTTTATCAAACAAAATATTCCTCTCCACATACTAGGCAAGGACCCTTTCCCCATGCTCTTATATTATTTTTAACATTAAAGAGGTACTGATGCGGGTAGCGTTTTAAGTGACAAGAATAAAATTCCGAACATACCCGCAGATGGGGACTCTAGAAAAAGGCATGGCATTAGAAAAAGAGATAAAAGAGAAAAAAGAGGATATTTCTTTGTTTGATTGCTGAAAAAGGTGAATGACAGATTCACAAGACAGAAAATTATATGGCACAGAGATAGCTAGAAATTAAGGAAAAAGGGGGGGGGGGGAGAAGCAAAAAAGAGGAGAGCAAGTTATGGAACTAGGAAGATCGAGGAGAAAAAAGGAGAAAGAGTGAACGATGGAGAAAAGACTGAAAAAAAATGAAATAGGGTATGTCGAGCAAAATTATTAGGAAGACAAAGAGATAAGAGCGGCCGGAAGATAAATATATTAGATACTGAGAGGAGGAGGAGGAGGAGGAGGAGGAGGAGGAGGAAGGAGACAGATAGAAAGGGCTAGTGACGGAAGCATTTGGCAATTATATCATTTTCTTTTTTTTTTTTTTAACAAAAAAAGTGAATTAAAGCTGAGCGAGGTTGAAGTGGATGGCAAATAATCCGCATGGCCTCATGATGATCGATAACATTGTGATTCCTCGGCAGTTTGGAGGCCCGGTCGATAGACACCTGTTAAAGCTGACAATGGATCGAAGAATCAGACCAGCCACTGGAAAAATAAGCCGGGCGAACAGGGGAAGTAATCGAGAGAAGCGCAGAGTAAGAAATGATGGCCTGAGAAGAGAGCGAGAGAGAGGGAGCAAGAGAGAGAAAGAGAGAGATAGAGAGAGAGAGAGAGAGAGAGAGAGAGAGAGAGAGAGAGAGATAGGGAGAGCGGGGAATAGGAGGAAGGGGGTAAGAAAAAGTGCTCAAACAAGAAATTATTGCCTGAAGAGGGGAAGAGAGAGATAGAGTGAAAGGACGGTTTAGAAAGAGAGAAGCAGAGAGAGAGAGAGAGAGAGAGAGAGAGAGAGAGAGACAGACAGACAGACAGACAGATGGAGACAGAGAAGGGGAGAAAATATAGTAAAGGTAGTCGCATAAGTTTAAAAGAGAACTAGAGAAGAGGAAAGATAGACACATAGACAAATGAGAGGGAGGAGAGAGAGAGAGAGAGAGAGAGAGAGAGAGAGAGAGAGAGAGAGAGAGAGAGAGAGAGACAAACAGACAGACAGAGAGTAAAATCGAGCAACTTTTAGTAAAATGTCGATAAGTTTATGGAGGCAGGAAATGGAACGAGAAAATCACATAACAACTGAGATAATAGCCAACCTCTTATATAATTATTTTCTCAGTGTGATAGAAGATAAGAACAATCGATGGGGAGGTAGATAGAGACAAAGTCAGAAAGATGAACAAGCATTAGATAGAGACATAAAAAAGATGAACAAGCATATCAATTGTATGGAATAGATAGACAGGCAGTTAGGTAGATACAAAGAACAAATTTGGCAGACTGATATTAACAGGTAGATCGAAAGACAGATATTGATAGAAAGAGAGATAAAGAAACCAAAAGTGGAACTTGAAATAATTGACACATACATTTAGGTCTTTGATTATTTGAACCATAAAATTGCCTAGCCGCAATTACAATAACGCACGATATTTTGTCAGACGTTCGGTTATTACAAACATTAACTACCAAGATTTCCGTCAACATTAATTTCATCTGAAAATTCATCCTGTGGTCTATATTAGCCAATTTAAAGGCGATTTAATTTTTCTACTAGCCGCAATTACAATAAGGCACGATATTTTGTCAGATGTTCGGTTATTACAAACATTAACTACCAAGATTTCCGTCAACAGTAGTTTCATCTGAAAATTCATCCTGTGGTCTATATTAGCCAATTTAAAGGCGATTTAATTTTTCTACTTCATTAAATCGGAGGAGAGTTAGAAAGAGGAGGCGGAGAAGAGGGGAAGAAGGTGGGAGAAGGTTCAGATGCACAGATATAGAGACAGAGAAACTGTGAAAGACAAACAGAGACAGATAGTGGGAAAGAGAGAACTGACATCATGAGATGATTAGAGGAAAAGAAAATTCTATGAAAATTAAAAAATCAGAGAGCAGGACGAAAGAGAGAAATATTTAACCAATGTTATTTGGCCTCAGCACATTTTGAGAACCAGTTTAAAAATCTAATGTTGAACCTTTGACCCCCTTATTCACAATATTATACTTTTGAATGTCTCTGCACAGTTGACATTAGCAGAAGATGCAAGTTTTACAAAAATCTAAAAAGGTTGTTAACACTCATAGATCTGAAATATGTAATCATGTGCAAAATAGAGCGGAAATTCGTCTCGGGTGGTTTTACACATTAGCCTATTTCTTATGAAAAAGTGTGCAGCAATCTGATAGTTTGAAACCCTTTGGCTTTTTATTATTTTATAATTATTCTACTTGCAGTAAACTCAGGCGGATATTTTGTGTACTTTGTACTCTAAGCGTCATTTAAAACAACAGAACGTCTATATGAAGAACAAAAAAGAAAGGTGGTCAGAAAGAGAGAAACAACACTATTCTTTCGCATTAAATTAAGAAAAAACTATAAATGCAGGGTATGATAAACTTTGCCAATATCTTAGAAAGAACAGGATTTCGCTATGCTAAAAAAAATATGCTCTAAAACCTCTCACAGTAAATAATGTGAGCATACATTCTCATGTGAGTGAGGATTTGGAGGAACATAAAGCCGCCGAATCAGACATAACTGATTACAGCAGCTGAGCAGGGAATACTCGCAGCTTGAGACGGGCTGCCTGGACAGAAAACCAGTTCCGATGAATTGCGTAATCTAAATCTTTTCTTTAAGAAAAAAAATTATATATATATATATATATATATATATATGAACAAAATAGCCAAAGTTCTGATTCAGTAAATTAATATAGTGTATGGCGCCCCACTGGCTAGACTAATAGAGAATGTAAGTCGAGACGATCAGGATTGCTGAAAAAACTGCAAAGTTCCAAGACATCCCCGCCATGGTTGCCAAAGATTCCACCGGAAAATAATTACAATAAAGTAAGCATTCAGCCTGGTTTAAGAGTCGTGCTGCGCGCGCTAAGAACATGATATGTTACAGCAAGAGTTGAAAGAAATCTTAACTACGGTTTTTTCTGTTTTTGTTTTTGCTTTTTGGATTTTTTTGGGGTCGTTTTGGTTCGTTTAGGGGGGGGGGGGGAGTAAGGAAATATTTAATATATTTTTAATTGTTTGAAACCGCTATACACCGACGTAAAAGATCTAAATTTTGGGTGGATGAAGCCGAAATATCTTCCACCTCGGATGTCAAAATTGAAATCTTTTCAATTGAAAACAGTCATTTTATCTTCATTTCTATATCAGAAATCACTAACACGATTAGCAATATATTTGCGCCGAAATATTGTGGGAAAGTATCTCTCTCTCTCTCTCTCTCTCTCTCTCTCTCTCTCTCTCTCTCTCTCTCTCTCTCTCTCTCTCTCTCTCTCTCTCTCTCTCTCTCTCTCTCTCCTTCTCTCTCTCTTTCTCTCTCTCTAACTCTCTGTCTTTCTATGTGTCCTCTCTCTCTCTTTCTCTTTTATTCTCTCTCTATAATATGTATGTATGTATGTGTGTGTCTATATATACATATATATATATATATATATATATATATATATATATATATATATGTATATCGCTCCTTCTTACTCTTTCTTTCGTTTAATATACCTCTCCTTCTCTCACTTTCTCTGTCGCCTTGATTAGACTCCCTTTAAATTAAGCTCGGATATCTATTTCCGGAATGTGTCCAATGTGTCCAAAGGCCATAATTAAGACGGACGGTTGCTCTCATCTGTCTACGTGATCTACTTGAGACGTGGATATGTCCACAACTGAAGCCAATATACAGCTCCAAGCGCCCCACAGTCATTCACCTATAACCCTTTTCGCTTCTACTTATGCCTGAAGAGGTTGTCCGAGTCATTCCACCCACGACTTTGAACCAGGTATTATTTATGTTCCTATCATAACGCTCTTTAAAAAGGTGCAACTTTGTCAGTCTGTTATTACCGCCAAAGAACTGGCTAAAGGGAGAGAATTTGTGGTCTAGTGGTACTTTGATGCCTCAGGACCTGCCCAGTATCTTAGCAAAAGTTATTTCTTTGAAGAGAAAAGATAAAAATAATTTACTTTCTTAAAATTTCTTGCACCCTAGGCCATTAATCAGTTACATCTGGTTTTTTTTTTATTTATATTTATTTAAATTCATTTTATACCTTTACTAAGCCTTAGTGTAACCTTTCTAAATATCCAACTATTTTGACCTTTAGTACGAAGTTATTTAAGGAAGTTCCTTTATATAACTGACTCAAAATACCTAGAAAAATTGTAACAACTGCATGACTTTGTAAATACAGCCAAAAAGCCGCTGGAGAAATGAGTTTACACTTCGAATCGCACGTTGATTTAACCTCTTCATTTTGATGGCTTGAAGCAATTTTTTTTTTCATTTTTTCAGCGTAAGGGCGTGGTTGTGTGATTTCTACAATTCGTCTTTAACTGAAAATTAGCGTAAATTGAAATAGTAGCAGACTGCATAGAAAAATCAGAAATATGAAACGAAATTGATCGTTACCAATTTGAACCCCTGAATTTTAGTGAAATCAACGGTGACTAGACCAAAGCCTCTTTGTAGCCAGTAGCAAGGGCGAAAGCCCTGTAATCTACACCAGATACAAGTCAATGCCATAGCAATGTTTACTGGTGCTATTATCACTTGCGGGGATTCCTCCCCTTAGTAAATGTTTTTTTTTTCTGTTAAACAAACATTCGTGTGAAATTGCAACAAAAGTTAGATTTTTCCTTATAATACGTTTCCTAAATCCCAGAGCTGGTTATATTGAAGTGACCATATGTCTCAGCCGAGAATCAAATCCAGTTTAGTGACTATTAAGCGTATATAAAGGTAAGATTCTTTACTGCAGGTCCACTTTATTTTTTGTATTGGAAAAAAGTGAAAAGCGATATTCTGAGCTCCGGATCCCAACAGCATAATTTTTTTTCGTCATGAGTACGAACAGTATGATTCCTAACTCCAAAACAAAAGTTATAGTGTCACCCTCTAAAAAATAGGCTGACTTATGAAGCAAAGCTTCGTGTTTTCCACACACACACACACACACACACACGCGCGCGCGCGCTACATTGTGAGCTGACTTTCCAAAAGTGCTTTGTTTCTAAACAAGCACCCAGTCTAGTAATCTTATTTGGACGAGTGTAAAGCGAATTTGAGACGCTACTAACACAATAACGCTAAAACGTCGATAACACAATAACATAAAAAATGTGAATAATACAATAACAGGGAAACCTTTTTCCTCTGTTATTTGATAAGAGAGGGAATAGAGATTATATAAGAGGACTTTTGAAACGGTATTCTTTGTTGTATGAGCGTAGAAATATCATGGCAGTGGTTGCATTCTCCACTAAGTTTCCACTTTTTTTGGAGGGCGTTTTTCTCTTGTCGGTCAACGTAAATAAGTCGATGAAAAAGTTGAAGAGCATTTTTCTAATCAAAGCTTCGACGTCTTAAGTTTTGGTCTCCTTGAACGTGAAAGATTTCATGATTCAAACTAAATTCTTTCAGATTTACCTAGATCTTTAATGAGCATCTAATTGATGACTTTCATCCAATAATTATAAATTTCTTAAAGGCTAAAGAAATTTAATCAACACTACTAATTTATGTTGATCAATGAAATAGCTCCTTCTGTCCGTAAATATAATGGGGCCATCCTACCCTGTTTAGACCAATTTTTCATGTTTTAATTGTCAATGTGTCATTTTATTTATCCTTTCATGCCATTTTTTCTCATCTGACATTTAACTCTTCTTGGCTGCTTCTCCTCCTCACTTTTTTCAGTTCCATCCTCTTTATCTTCTTCTCTCTTTTTTAACCCCATTTTTTTCCATTTTTCTCTACATCATGATCATCATTCTATTTCATCCTCATAACGGTACTCATCAAATATGTTTTTGCCCCTGGTACTCATTTTCTTGAGTAGTTCTTCTCATTGATTTCTGCATCGCTTGCAGAGAACAATCTTCTTCTTACACTTAATTTCCTGATTAGAAGTCGGAGGGTTTGCTCTGGTGCTTGCCCTCCTCGCTGATTCTTTCACGTATTCCCATCTTTTTTTTGTGAAACATTTAGTCATTATATCTCACTTTTCATTAAATTTGTATCTACATATCTATCCATCTATAAAGACACCTAAACTGCTTCTTCAATATTTTATCTGGTACTACTCCTTCTTCTTCTTCTTCTTCTTCTACTACTACTCCTTCTTCTTCTTCTTCTACTACTACTACAACTACTACTACTACTACTACTACTACTACTACTACTACTACTACTACTACTACTACTACTACTACTACTACTACAACTACTACTACTACTACTCCCTATTCTTCTTGTACTACTACTACTACTACTACTACGAGTACTACTACTACTATTACTACTATTACTACTACTACTACTACTACTACTACTACTACTACTACTACTACTACTACTACTACTACTACTACTACTACTACTACTACTACTACTACTAAATACATTCCCTATGTTTGTAATGTTACCGTATTGATGATGAAGCGGAAACGTCTATATGTAATCTTTGTTCATATAAGTATAGGTTGGGTGATTTTAAAATTCAGTGATTTCTTTATTAAATATCCAAGAAATATAGGTCACATGATTATAATAGAAGGCAAAGTTCAAGACGTCATCTTCCTATGTTGCATAGTAAACAAATTCATAACCAGCAAGCAATATATATCAAGCATATAGAAAAGAATCTATGTTTAACAGTTTTGTGTCTCTGGGGTATGTGCTCTACAAGGCAATGAAGAATCAGTAATGACTAATGATTGAGTTATTAAGCACCATTGAAAAATGTCATAAAACTGTAATAGTGAAACCTTTATCACTATCGACTTGCTGTTCAACAAGTAAAATCTCACAGCAGAATTCATTGCTATTTAAACTTGAACATATACTGCATCATGAAATTTAAAATTATTTGACTGAAAATGTAGGATCTAGAATCAATAATAAATCTTCCACTGGAAACTAGTCTAGAGGACTAAAAAATACTCTCTCTCTCTCTCTCTCTCTCTCTCTCTCTCTCTCTCTCTCTCTCTCTCTCTCTCTCTCTCTCTCTCTCTCTCTCTCTCTCTCTCTCTCTCTCTCTCTCTCTCTCTCTCTCTCTCTGACATATAGGTGAAATATTATGTGCAGTGTAGAACTCAAAAGTACCAAAGAACTATTTCTGTTATTAGTCTCTTCTTTAATTCTGACTGTCGTCCTCAAGAGTTTTAAGTGCACTGACTTAGTTTTCTATCTCAACTTTTCATGAGTTCTCTCTCTCTCTCTCTCTCTCTCTCTCTCTCTCTCTCTCTCTCTCTCTCTCTCTCTCTCTCTCTCTCTCTCTCTCTCAGCTTAGATCGCCCATGATTGATTGCTCTCTTCTCAAACAAGCAAACAATATAAATGTTCAAGTGTAATATGATTTCGATTAAAAATTTAAATAAGTATATAGTTCAATAGATTATGTGATTAAAATACAATCTATAAGATCGTTATATATAGATGACCAACGACGTGTGCTGACCACGACAATACTACTACTACTACTACTACTACTACTACTACTACTACTACTACTACTACTACTACTACTACTACTACTACTACTACTACTACTACTACTACTACTACTACTACTACTACTACTAA
The DNA here is from genome assembly GCA_033675545.1 of Elysia crispata. Taxonomy (NCBI): domain Eukaryota; kingdom Metazoa; phylum Mollusca; class Gastropoda; family Plakobranchidae; genus Elysia; species Elysia crispata. The sequence goes on along the minus strand of JAWDGP010007062.1, from coordinate 580,894 downwards.
TAATAATAATAATAATAATAATAATAATAAGAATAAGAATAATAATAATAAGAAGAAGAAGAAGAAGAAGAAGAAGAAGAAGAAGAAGAAGAAGAAGAAGAAGAAGAAGAAGAAGAAGAAGAAGAATGATAAAGAAAAATACATAAGCAGTCCACACAACGATGGGAAGGTGGTAAATGAATTAGATGGAAGATACTAATAAGATGTATAATTATAATGACTGAAAATGAACAGGAAAAAGGTGCAGCTATCTAAGAATGGAAATAAAACATCGCTATGGACGGGAATCGAACCCGCACTCTTACACGGCATCAATCACCTTGCCGAGATATCATTTTCAACTCATACGTTCGAGTATTGAAGAAATATAAGATAAAGAGAGGAAGTTAAAAAAGCCCTAAGCATTGTACTGGAATAAGTTTAAAAGATATCCCAATCCCAATGTAAAGAAAATTGTGATAATAGACTGATGCCAACAGGGTTGCCTCTCCTAGAAGAAGCTCAAATGAATGTACATGATATTGAGTGAGGCGATTGAAAAAAAAAAACATTTCACGAATTTCCTAATGAAATTGATTGATTAAAATAAACAAATATAGACCCATTTAAATCCAGGCTGAGGGTTCTCTGCACAAGAAAATGTGCTTCCAGATTGCCATAGTGAGTAATAATTTTTTTTTTGTCAGTATTTCCCTCCCTCAGCTTGGTACACTCTTTAAGACAACTCGTTTGACTCCTGCGTGCTGGAAACAATCAACGGTCTGAGTGCGCTGCTTGCTCCGCCCAGACCAACCGGGCTGCCGGGATCCCGGCTCAGTGTGGCACTCTCGGAAATGAGGATGTGGACAAGATGGCGTAAGCCTTGGGCTGGACACGCCTGTGTCAACTTGTCCACACTCCATGACGTGCCGCCCTGAACTAAGCACAAACATGGAAAAGGGATCATTGCGTTCAGTAGAAAAAAAAAAAAGGAAATGAAAAGGAAACGACCAGCAATTAATACGGCCTCAATATTACAAGCAAACAGAAAGGCAGAAAAATCAATATTCAAACTATGAACAGGGCACCGTTTTCTAAGAGCACCTTTCAACGCAACTTAGAGAACGCCTCTTTTCAGAAATGACGACGTAAACCATATCCTTAATCATTGGAACATTTTTATCCATAGTGTGCTTTTTTTAAGTGATTATTTCTAAGAATTTTTTAATAAGGCACACGGTAAAAGTTCTTTACGGATGAGAACAAGAGAGGAATAAATTATATGTCTTCACTAAATGGAAGTTGTCAAGGAAGAGAAGATATCGGATCGTAGTTCCCTTACTAACCAAGTTTATTTGGGAAATCATGAGTGTCCAAACACTGCATTCAGATGAAAGATTATATATTAAGCTCAACAAAAAATTAATTTCAATAATGTTACGGTTGATGTATTTATCCAGATGAACCGATAAATACTATAGACCGACCAATATTTGCATGAACAAAACAAAATATAAAGTAAACCACAACATTCAACACAAATAACCAATAAAAATTCATATGTAAAGATATAAAACATTAAAAAAATTAAAGACCGTCCATAAGATCGGATAAATTTTCAAGCACAAAATTCTGAAATAAACAATTGATCGCCTTTCATAGCATTACGCTAGAATTTCACGGGGAAAGATATGACTTTAAACTGGCCAATAAAGGATTTAAAAGCAACAAAAACTTTGTCTATTAGTTAAAATTTGCATAATGATTTGAGCCATAATAATTATTTGAAAAATTTTTGCCCATCAAATTTTGCAGGTCAGGAAAAAAAACAAATTAAAGAAAGTGTGCATAAATTAATTTAGCTTAGTTTTGTCATCCAGTAAAACTGGGAGGGTGAGTTGACCTTTACAAAAAAAAAAAAAGTCGAATGTGTTAGCTGAATATATTTTTGAAATAAAAAGATACATGCATATGTTTAACAAAAGAAATAAGGAGAATTTATAAATCGAAGAAATACGTTAAAATAAATTGATGATTTCTACAACCACACAAATATTAAATTTCAAAAATTCCAAAGCGCTTTTCTGCTTTTATTAATATTAGGTGTATTTTGAGAAAAGTTTGAAATCCTCCATGGCTTATGTAATGGCTACTTTCAGTTCTAGTCAGTATTACTTCACGCTACGTTAAAGCAGGTTTATGATGAATACTGTCCAACGAAAACCAGAGATTCATTGCGCAAAGTCAAACGTGTGAAAAGGCATTTAATTGGATATTTAAACTTTGTGTGGGCGCTTTTCTAGAATGCACAGAAGACAACTAGATCTGTGTAAAAACACATTTTGCTATTTTGGATACTTGTGAGAACATTCACTTAGTTCGATGCTTATAACAGATTATTTGCAAAAAAATCTTAGCGCCTTTTAACAATGTCCAACAATATTTATATCATTTAATCCTAATTCACTGGAGTGGCTTCTACGATCGAGCTGAATGGTTTTAAGGGTAAGCTACAAAAGCAGTTCATTTTTTTAATCTATAGAGATGGTTGACTACTTGATCAATTGTCACAACCTTGCCGGTGTGTTTCCTTCTTTTAGATAATCCAAAAAAAAAAAAATAAATAAATAAGAGAGATAACTTGACCAAAAAAAAAAAAAAGTTATCTTTTGCTGTACCTAATGGGTTTTTTTTTCTCCATTATATAACACTTCCCATTATTTTCCTTCAAAAGGTTACAGAACCATCAGATATATAACATTGCGTTCCAGCCATCTTATTTGATATAAAGTCTAAAATAAGACCAGCTTTATTTCTAATTATTTCTAAAGCCGCAATAAAATTTTCAGGAAGGTAGAGTACAAAGAGGAAACTCTATAGTAAATGAATTTTGCTAATTGTCTCCCTTTATACTCAACCGCTAAATGTGGTACGTAGTCAGAAGAGGGAAAGCTTAGTGCACGGCAACAATGGCGGGATCGATATCACAATACGTTCAATTTTTCCTACATATCTCTTAATACACTTCTGCATTCGTTGCACTGCTTCATCTACAGCATTTTTCTTCCTGAATCATTTACGGTACATGTCTTTAAAAATGAGAAAAAAAAAACAACTCATCTCTTTGTTCAATATCTGTAAACAACCACATTTGGTACTGTTATTGCTGACGGTATCATTTTCAATGTTTTTTCTTTTTGGAGACGGGGGTTTCCTGATTTATTAGTTCATCTTTTGAAGTGAAAACATAATCTGATGCTCTTAGCTTTCTGTTTTTCATGTAAGAGTATTTATTTAATAAGGTCCAAGTGAGAAGATGCATTAAAAATGTATACAATAGATCATATTTAACTTAGGGTCACTCAATGAATTAAATATAATTGCGGGATTGACAGTTGTGAAAAATATATTTCATTCCAAAACAACAAAAGGATTACATATTAAGTGTTTTGAATTATCCAGAACAAGCTACCAATCCTAGCGCCTGAGGAAAAAGAAAAAAAACCGTCGGGTCAAAGATGATTATGCTAAGATGCTCAGGAGAGAAGAGAACCTTGTGAAACTGGGAGCGCTGCAAAGCGATGAGAATCTTGAAGATAGTGAGGCTCGAGAAGGAAAAAAATAAACACTCATGTAGCGAAAAAACAATAGCTTGCGAATAGTGTAAGGTTAGAATCAGATAGAACGACAGCAAATGGAAGTGTAGAGGGTGGGTTTTAAAATATTAGATTAAAAAATAGGAAAGTCTCGAGAAAAACAAACTGGAAAAAGACAGAGAAAGAACATGAAATAAAGCTAAGGGGGGAGGGGGGGGGGAGGGAGAGAGAGAGAGAGAGAGAGAGAGAGAGAGAGAGAGAGAGAGAGAGAGAGAGAGAGAGAGAGAGAGAGAGAGAGAGGAGAGGGGACTAAGATATGATCAGGCTTTGTCCAACCAGGACAGCAGGCGACACGCGGGCCCCAGCTAGCCGTGCTCTCAGCGCACACCGCTCGGCCCCAAGGCCTGGAGACTATCGATTTTTTAAGACATTTCAAAACATACCTTTTTAGTTTTTTCAGTGATAAGCTTGCCGTCTTTCTCTCTCCCTCTATATTCTCTCTTTAAGTCTCTCTGTTTCTCCATCTCTCTCTATTTTTTTAAACTTTTTATATATCGGACAGTTCAACAATTTACCCTTCTACTTGTCTTTTGACGCAACAGTTGTCCAATAAATAGAGGACAAATTGCGTCATAAATTGTTTTATATACCACGATATCTAAAAAGAAAGCCATCTTCAACGACTCTAATATCTTTATCTTCTCAAAGATGTCTAAGAGTTAAATCTACTCAGAGTTTAGAAAGCAGAATTATTTGGTATTTTCTTCTATTTTTCTTTCTTGCATTGGCCTCTAAAGAAGATAACATTTACCGTTCAAAGATTTGGAATTTGGAAAATTGGGTCATGATTAGTTGGATCGATAAACAGAGGTCCAGAGATTGGTTGCTTCAAGAGCGGCTTGAAATTTTGAATCGGGATGATTTCTCCCTCATTAACTTTTTAATGCACTTTTCCTTCTGCGCAATCTCAAGGATATTGCAAGAAGCCCGCGTAGAACTAGAATCTTGTCCTGCTCTGAGTTTCTCAGTTTTTTAGTCTCCAAATTCCATTTTGTGACTAGTATTTTTAGACCAGTAAATACCATTATCGAAGAAAAAGGGTGAGGAAATAAAAGCTGATAGAGAGAACAATACAGAACTCATGCATTTCACCTTGAAAAACAAAATTAGAAGCAAGCCTAATGGTGGATTGATATGGTCCTTTAAAGAAAACGGCATTGAGGAATTGAAAAGAGTGAGGAATGGCCAATAAAGCCTCTTTTGACGAAGTTTCTTAACAATAATTGTAGTAAAAAAAAAATCACATTTCCCTAGCATGGACCTTCACTTCACTCCATTTATCTCATAGTGTTCATAAATGTCTGATCACCAATGCTGATCGAGCAACCACATTTCTCCATCTGTCTATATTTTGGGTCTTACAAAAAGTTTCATGGGACTTACCATTCCGTCAAGTCTAACCTTATCTCAGGCTGAAAAAAAAATGCAAATGTAGCGGTTATATCCCAAACAAGACATTGCACAAATAAAAGTAAAATGTATTTGCGAGCTTTCCACAAGGCGAAAGTTAACAGAAACAAACCTTCAAGCCATACAAAGATTCTCGAACCAGAGTCCATTAGCCAAGACTGGCATCTGGTATTCGCAGTTTAAATAATGCAGGAGACAGACGATTGTTGGGCCACCACACATTATGAGAGCAGCGGTGATGGACAAAATGAACTCTCATGCTAGTTTAAAAAAATATTCATATAACAAAAAAAGAGTAAAATCCAACGTCGCTGTTTCCCCTCTATGGTGATCTAGTTTACACCAGGAGATCCAGCATTGCAATCTTGGCCGTGCTAGTTGTAACACTGAGTGCCCAGGATAAGCTCTTTACTCAGCTTTCTTTGTCCCCTCTGCATTATTTAGTTGTAAAGCTGTGTTAAACGTTTTTATAGAATGCAAGTTCTTGTCCTTCGACAAGTTTTTAGATTTTGAGCGAATAGGATGAACTGAATGGTAAAAACAGTCGAAAACATTTTCTCCTTTCCGGCGATTGTTGAAAATGGGCAATTTTTATCTACCTTTGTAATATCACTTCTTAATCTCTGGGATGATTGTGAGTTTGTTGTTAGTTATGATCTTGCACCGCCTCTTGGCGATTAGCCATTTGATGCCATATAGCAGAAGATTGCAAGAGCCTCATAGGCAAAGACTCAGTAGAGTATCTTTATAACCTATACAGTCACAGAGACTCTCAGGGTTCCGTCACGCCTCAAGATAGCGTTGGTTAGAGTTTACTGACTTAGCAATCCTGGATAAAGAAATGTAAAAACTTCTAAAAATATGTGTAACATAGTATAGAAATATTAGGAATATCAAGTGCTGTAAGCATTCGTAACCCAGGTGATGTGTTTCTCGTATGCCTCTTCTCATTGTTGACTAAAACTATCTCATTTTTTTTGAGCGTTGTTGAACAGAGTAAGTTCCCGTACTTTAGTCTAGGCTAACCACTTCGTGTGTTTCATAGATAATATTTTATATCAGTTTTCTTCCTCCTCTCTTTTGTCCACTAAACTGGTCTAGGAAAGAATTGGATTCTATTGCTCTCTTTATGATGTAACTTTTGAGTGTCCTTAGGCAAAGAGCAGGAATAAAAGACAACAATTGGATTTTTGGTTAGTAATCTGGGAGGTAACAGTTTTTTTAAGCTTTCTATAATTTTTACCCAACAGAACTTTGATATTTTAAAGGTAAGCATTAAACATTGAAAGAAAAATCTGGAAATATGAGATGGGTAATTGGGCAACATTTTAGATTTTCGGTACAGGCGAATTCGCTTTCCACAAAGGCAAGATCAACGATCATATTAGGATCCATGATTTAACTTTTGAGTGTCCTTAGGCAAAGAGCAGGAATAAAAGACAACAATTGGATTTTTGGTTAGTAAACTGGGAGGTAACAGTTTTTTAAGCTTCCTATAATTTTTACCCAACAGAACTTTGATATTTTAAAGGTAAGCATTAAACATTGAAAGAAAAATCTGGAAATATGAGATGGGTAATTGGGCAACATTTTAGATTTTCGGTACAGGCGAATTCGCTTTCCACAAAGGCAAGTTCAACGATCATATTAGGATCCAAATCCTATGTTGGGCCACACTCCAACCTTAAGCCTCTGATAAAATTAAAAACGTACTCCAGGGATAGTTTGTGAAGACGAAGACCTCCACAGACGCTACCTATTTAGACAGGCTGTACACTTGCTCCTATTTAGAAATGTATCTGTCTCTCCCCTCGTGGCGACAGTTCACCGGATTCCTCTCCCGGGAATCTTCTTGCCCTGATCGATTGCGCGGGCCAACCACCAGAATGATTGGGTTCGAGAAAGAGAAAATCTGGGAGTCGGGAGGGTGGTGCCACAACCTACTCTAGAGAATACCGCCAGGAGCAGTGGGGTTGGGTAGGGGAGGATGGTAATGAAATGGGAGAAAGCTTTAAGAGGCTGAGGATGTCACTACTGTTGGAGATATTTAATTGAAAATGGTAAAGAGAGAGAGACAGAGAGAGAGAGAGAGAGAGAGAGAGAGACAGACAGACAGACAGACAGACAGACAGACAGACAGAGAGAGAGAGAGCGAGCGGGTCTGTGTGTGTGTGTGTGCCTGTGTTGGATGTGTGATTTTAAGACGATAGTGAGGAGTTGCGATGGTCTGAGGATTTTGGTGGGAAAAGTGTGACATAAACTTTATTCAGAGAAAATGGCGTCGCTGTGAGTGTGTTCGTGTATTTGTGTAGGGCATAAAAAAAGAAGAAGGGTTGGAAGGATGGTGAGGACGGGAGCCGTAATTTGTAATCTTTAGAGGGAGAGGGTAGGGGAGAAAAATACAATATTCCAGCGACATGATGAATCTTCTGTTAGGCAAGAAAACTTGAAATTGCTCTACATCCTGAGGAGGGTAATGGTCCTACATGAGAAGATTGATGCACGAGGCTGGTATTGTTGGACGTTTGTGTACGCGGACGATTTTAGTGTATGAGAAGGTCCATCGATCAGTGGCAATTAGAGTGAAACTTGGTTGGGAAAGGATGCATTCAGGAATCAAAGCTGACATAGATTGTTGTGCAGTGTTGCAGAGGGTTGAGGTAAAGAGACACATCAGAACCGAAAGAGAAGGCAGACAGATAGAGGTGGGGCAGAAAGTATGAAACAGATCAGTCATGATGGTAAGAGATGGGTCTGATCTCGAGTGAGCAATGTACTCTTAACCTAAGTTGGAAAAGTAGTACTAAAATATAAAGACAACAAAGAAATTATATCATAATGCGAAGGTGCAATTTCAGACAGGGCAAAATTAGAAATCTGAAAATAAACGTTTAATGGTGACCTAATTTTTGTTTTTTGCAATAAATGTTACTTTTGTTTAAAAAAAAGACAACTTTATTCTTCACATAATGCGTTGTATTTACGAGTGTATATTTGCACTGAATTTTGGACTTGAAAAATAAGATCATTTTTTTGTGATTTCAAAAGGTTTTAGGTACCCGTATTGGTTAGAAAAGCAACCTATTAGAGACTCCCTAGTTATACTGGCCATATTTGGGGGAGTTCTCATCATTTTACTGCATCGGATTCTCTAGAGTTCGATTATATCTTCGAATGGTCTTTTCTTTGGCGTTGTAAAGCGCCATTCGTCCCATAAGTAGACCATATCACCTAGATCTCTGGCAGGGTTCTTTAATACATCGTTGGCAGAATTTTTCCATTCTATAGAAAGCGCTCTATTGCAGCGCTCTATTACTATTTTCTCCTCTTTCCTAGATAAATTGGCTTTCTCAAACACCCCACTTTAAAAATTCAAGTGTTCGTAGACAATACAAGAAAGTGAAGCGAAGCAATGCAAAATTTAAAAGGTAAAAGAAAAATAAAACACGGTAAGCTAATACAGTAAAGTTGTGCTTCTTTTGTACTCCAAATTCATTAAATTCTAATTGCCTCAAAGTTAATAATAATAATAATAATAATAATAATAATAATAATAATAATAATAATAATAATAATAATAATAATAATAATAATAATAATAATAATAAAGAAGATCATTTTTACTGCGCCTTCTCTCTAAAAGGCGAAAGGCGCTTCACAGTAATAAGCAAGTTTCAGTATTAAAATATTTCATATCCGTCGACCTAAAGCATTTGATTTCTAAGTACCTCTTTATTCAAAAGTAAGAACATAGACACCTATCATGTAGATATAAATGTCTAGCATATCAAGAAATACGTAGTCTTAACTTTATGAAGCAATACTTAGGTAGGAGAGTAATTTAAAAATGTGTTTTTCAATGGAACGGGCTCATCTGTAGAAGTATTTACTATCCGAAAAATGAATAAAAAGAAATAAGCTCTTATAACTCTCTCTCTCTCTCTCTCTCTCTCTCTCTCTCTCTCTCTCTCTCTCTCTCTCTCTCTCTCTCTCTCTCTCTCTCAACCTTTCTTTACTTTTGTATTGTAACTGTCTTTAAAGTTCTTAGGCGTCTTTTAAATTTGCAATTTTTTAATTCACAAGGCTTGTTAGAACAAAGAGTGATTTTTTCTATTTAATTTAGAAAGTTAAAAACGAATCTGCGGATTTTTTATATGAAATTAAGATTGTTCCCAATGCCATCATTCTGATATGATAAGGCTGATTGATCATAGTTTTTAAGGTTTAATTTCGGCTTAAGCAGCACTTGATGTAAACAGTCTGTTAGGCACATAAGACTTAGATATTTTAGATATACAGAAAACTTTGTTTCATTTATACTTTAAAATGTTACGGTTGCAACATTTTTATATGACCGATTTCATTTCGCTCCATACGCAACAATACAAGGAAGGTCAAGGCGGTTGTATGCATTTAATATTTATGTTGACATGTTACGAAAGAAATAAAAGACATCTGGCTGATTGACGTTACAGACAAGTTTTACTTCATTATTAGTATGATTAGTCACGGTCTAGTGTTGTCTCTAGGCGTTTAGATGGACATTGGCTGGACTATAGAAACCATCACAGGCTGGTGATTGGTGGTGAATGCATAAGCTGGGAAAGATTATCTGCTACCGTGACATTCACCGCATCATGAAGAGACGCATCGCACCTATCTTCAAAATAACTTGATATGGCACTTCTATAATAATGGTGATAAAATCACACAAAAGTTGCTCCCTACTTACTTTTTTTATTTAGATTTTTTTCGTATTTTTATGTGTTTTTGTCTTAGCTTATGTATTTTTCTTTGATTAGTTATTTTGTGTTCTTTTCCCACACAGTTATTGTTATCAGGGAGATTTATTTATGCCAGTGATCACACAGTAAACGTTTTGTTATCAATGTATCAATATTTAACAAGAGTTTAAAAAATAAGCTACAATTATAAGACGCCATTGCTGTGCTGCCTTCAATAATAAACTATTATGTTAATGGTAACTTTATCATGAAAATGAGATGACAAAAACAAAACACAAGAAGAAAGCTTTATGAATTTTTCACCAAGCGTGTTTATAATGCTCATATCAGCTTGCTGGTCGTTGTTCCCCTCTCATGTAGTGAAGAAAATATCGTCTTTGTTTACATAATTATATTGGATGTTATCTTCAATCTATTCCTTACTTCTTGGGATTTTACTGCATGTTAGATCATTTTTTTTTTGTTTTTAGCCCTTGTTTTGAGTTTAATAACCCATTAATCCAGAGATATTTTACATCAATCCCTTATGATAGCCATTCAAATCCATTTTCTTATGCAGAAACTTTAAGCGGTGCATATCTTTTGCAAGATAACGGAAGTCATAAAGACCTGGCGGTAGTTATCGTGAAGAATCGAGGGATGGATAAATAAGTGTCTGCGTTGAAAGCGAGGAGGATATGAGCGTAAGAGAGGAGGCTGTGAGGGTAAGAGTAGGAGGAAGCAAGCTCTAAGAGAGCTGGGGCCTGGAACTGGTTCTAACTTTCAATCGATCGCAGCCAGGGCACCTCGGATTTATGTGCTAGTCTGGGCTAGATGTAGATTTCGGAATCACCATGGGCCTACTTCGAATCGACTGAAATGATTTTAAAACTTATTACATCGTAAACGTGTATATCGTTAAGACCAGAATATTGCATAATTTGTCTTTTTTTTTTTTTTTTTTTTGTTTCTTTCTTTGGTTGCCTTTTTCTTCTTTTTTTTCTGTAGAAGATTTCAATACTTGAATACCATCGCGATAATTATCTTTCCGAAAAATATAGATAACTTAGATTGCCCATTCTTCTATTTTATTTCTTTACTTAACGATAAAAAAAAGTACCCGCTGTTCTTCTTTGTTTAAGTTATTAAAGAAAAAAAAATCACACTACAAACTTTTGTTTCCTCTCAAAAAACTACAGTTGATTGCCCGGCTGGTGCGGGATTAGTTTTGGTTTGTTTTTGTTTTTTTTCACGAATTGGAAACACAATTTTTGAAAATTTGATGTACTAAAATAATCATTTTACTGGAGCACAGATATCTATGGCTCACCACCCCCACCTTCAACCCAGACATTATATAAATTGTATTAAGGATCAGCGACATTTAAAACATGCCTAGTCTTTAAGGGAAAATATAGAGGGTCAAAGTTAAAAAAAAGAAACAGAAAAAGGTATGGAAGCTCATCGAGGCAATCACATTTTCTAGCAGTTCCTGTTCTTCCGCAGTTCAGCTGTTTCTTCTCTGTTACAGGAAATATGACATATTATGTTTGAAATATATTAAAATAAAGTAGTTGCGTTAAAAATAATTTACTTCTTATAATTCCTGGAAGAAATCCATCCCACAGCGCTAACCCAGTCTCAGCGTATAGACCGTGCGGTTGATCTGGCCATCCGCAGCTACTCGGAAGGGCGCGAGTTGAGGGTAACGGAGGGAAGTGAGAAAGAAAGATAGAGAGATGAAGAGAAAGAAGAGGCATTAAAAGATTTAAAATTGCTCTAAATGTTGACGGAAAGAGCAGCCCATTATTTTCTTTTACTCGGCCTGCCTGCCAATCCTTTTCCATCTTCATAATATACATAGTTTTAGAGTTCGCCTCCTGTTCCGTAAAATTTATTTAATTTTGTGTCTCCACTTTTTCTTGTAACTTCTTGCTGATTTTATCGAACACCCCCACCTCCCCCCCCCCCCTTTTTTTCCAGGCAACCATTCTCTTTCGCTCTCCACCCTCTCTCCTCCCCACCTCCTCCAACCTCTTTTTTCCCCTAGGTTCCAGCGTTCACATTAGGCTGGTAGTAACATTGGTGTTTATCGCCGCGGCTCCATGGCTCGCATAGAACTGTCCAGGCTGCGAAAAACAAGCTTGGTGCTTATACTCTCTCTCTCTCTCTCTCTCTCTCTCTCTCTCTCTCTCTCTCTCTCTCTCTCTCTCTCTCTCTCTCTCTCTCTCTCTCTCTCTCTCTCTCTCTCTCTCTCTTTTCTTCCCTCCACGACCATGCCCCATCTTTCCATATCGATTGGTTGCTGTAGCCTCAGCCGCCAAATCTGGACAACTCGCTGGGATCTCACTTGGAGATTTGGTCAAGTTCTTGGTACCTCTTTGAAAATAAATGATTTATTTCAGGTTATCTTTTTCGCAGTAGCTTTCAGGTTTTGAATCTGAGGACAACTATTTAATGTAAATGTTGAGCAAGGTCCAAGAACAGAGAGAGAGAGAGAGAGAGAGAGAGAGAGAGAGAGAGAGAGAGAGAGAGAGGGGAGGGAGAGAGAGAGAAAGAATGACAGAGAGATTGACAGAGAGGAGCGGAAGACAGAGAGAGAGAGAGAGAGAGAGAGAGAGAGAGAGAGAGAGAGAGAGAGAGAGGGAGAGAGACGGTGCTCGTGGAGAGGAATAACAGATAGTGGGAAGCGTATGATAAATGAAAGAGAATGTTTGGTTGATTCCTTTTACTTTTATTTCGGGTTTTAGGCAGGGGGGAATAACAAGAGAATTAAATCGCTTTCGTTTTAGCTTGAGAAGTATCTGGTCTAAATTGTTTGGATGTTGAAAACCCAGAGGGATCTCGTGCACTGTAATTTGAATCAGCTATATTTTTTTTTATCGTGCTCTTGTGCAATTTATTGCATTGTTTGAATCTCATTTATTGCCTCTGCAATACAACTCGAATTATTCTTGATCCCCTCAGGAATAAAAATGTAGGAGGCTTAATGTAATTTTGTTTTTCTGATACATACAGACAATCTTTTTAAGGGTTTGAAAGAGTTATAAGCATGCTGTACATTCATCAGAATGAAACAAAAAAAAACCCTCAAAATATCTGCCGGTCTGTGAGTTCTTATAACTTCGGAAATGAGACAATGATTTGCGCCCTGCGATAACGAAAATATAATGCTTAATAAAACCTTTTGGCGCATCTAATACTAACGGTGCTCGAAAGATATTAACGTCCCTGTGTCGATCGAAGCAAGTTAAGGTCAGACTGAGATCTTGGAGTTGCATATATTATCACCAGTAGATAGTCCGAGCCTCTCTCTCTCTCTCTCTCTCTCTCTCTCTCTCTCTCTCTCTCTCTCTCTCTCTCTCTCTCTCTCTCTCTCTCTTTATCTCTTTCTTTGTCTTTCTCTGTCGGTCTGTCTGTCTGTCTGTCTCTGTCTGTCGGTCTCTCTGTCTGTCTGTCTGTCTGTCTGTCTGTCTCTGTCTCTTTGTCTGTCTGTCTGTCTGTCTGTCTGTCTCTCTCTGTCTCTCTCTGTCTGTCTCTCTCTGTCTGTCTGTCTCTCTCTCTCTCTCTCTCTCTCTCTCTCTCTCTCTCTCTCTCTCTCTCTCTCTTTCTGCCTCTTTCTCTTTACTAAAAGTAGTCATGCCGGAAATCAAATCATTATTTTTGTCGTTTCTTTTCTAGATTGATCTTTTCCGTCAACTTGGAAAGGTTTGTGCTCAGAATGTTTGGCCCTTCTCGATCTGAAAATGCTGGATATTGTGGGTTGTTTTTTTAGTTGTTTTTTTTTAATTATTTTTTTGGTCTGGAGATGTATAAAGAAGAGGCAAGAATGAGCCAAAATTAGCTTCAAGAATTTATATTCGGTCAATTACTGCCAGGCGTTTTAAACTCCATTCTCTATGAATGAGGCTTTCTACTTTACTTTTGGTTTTCCAAATATCCTGTTGAAAGCGATCATGTTTTATCATGTTCCCTGATAATTAAGAAATTAAAGAAGGTAAGAGATAGTGGGCTTAGTCTTTAGCATAATACAATGAGATACAGAAATGATTTGAAGCAAGAGGGAATGGGTTGTATAATATACTCACTTATATGAAATATTTATTACTGAAAATAAGTATTTGCAATATTAGTAATGGAGTCTTTTTTACAAATGTTTCAATCGTAACAGATGTTAGATTCAACTGTTCATTATTCGATTTGCTTCCGTAATACATGAGACATTAACTTCAAGAATTAAAGGAACTGTTAAGTTCATAAATATAGATACTCCTCTTTACTTTCTTTAGATGCATAATTATGAGACTGACATAGACGAGTAAGTCAAGTATTCAAAGTGAGTCATAACTAATCCGAAGCGGTGTGAGTCCAACGAAAAATTTACGAGGTTAGCGGAATCTTTAGTTCCGAAGGTCCAGGGCATTCACAAGACTTAAAAACACTGTCTTTGTTACTCAACATCGCAGGTCCTTTGAGACTCTCCTCTTGGACGACTAAGTCCTTGGATGATATATTGGCTTCTGTATAGACGCAGACATCTAGTCCAGTACAGTGCGTCCAGAAATATATAATTATTGAAAGCAAAGCCTTTAAAAAATAAAGTTGGCTCCTAATTCTTTGGAAAGCAAATGCAGTTCTTCGATTTTTCTATATGTGTATTAAAGCAGTGCCATTATTTCAGTGAGAAACTCATAAGTGATTCGAATATCTTGTTATTTAAAAGCATTATAACAATGTAATTCTTAACTCCATTTAAATATTATCAGTGTACGCAGCTAATGGTCGCCAGCAGCGGAAAGTGTAAAACGAGAAGTAGGAGAATATTTTCATTGTCATTTGGCCTACTAATACTTCGATGTTTTACAATCATTAGAATTTGCCTAAATGCACAGCATCATTGAGGCTTTTATCTTAGATGACGGTTTGGGCTCTTAATCAGACTGTATATTTTTGACAACCTTGATCTTATTTTTTTACATTCTGGTTTGAGATTAATGGTTACTAACAAGCCATAGCTTGATTGCCTTGTGGAGCAGAACTTGTTTGCTTTAGAGGACATAATTTATGAGCAGGAAGGCAGCTGCCCCATAAGAGCCCAGCCCAGTTCAGTGGCTTGGAGCAAACCATGTTCGCGAGAGTGCACTTCACCCAATGTGGAGAAAAAGTGTTATGCCACGATTGGTTCTAACAACCTTAAAGCAATAGAGACCAGTTCTAATGTTATCTCTAGACTTTCAGAAATGCTACACCAAAAATTAAGTTTTACATATGGCTTTTGACGCTCATTAAGAGCAAGATTAGGCTCTTAGTGCTCTGGGAATACTTTTGCTGTTGAGTGGTGGTTACATTTAGAACCATGAACGAAGCGGTTTCATTAGAAACGAAATCATGGCTTTTTCTCCCTATAATATAAAACAGCTGATTTTGCACTTTTCGATCTTTCTCAAGGACCATCATAAGGGCAAGTGCCTAGAGCTGTACTGCCTTTTGGAACACATTGCTGCCCAGATTTTTGTACCTACATAAGTTATAAATAGATTGGGACTTAATACAATAAGTTAACTATTCTAATTACAGGAAAGCTTACTCATTATGGGATTGGAAAGATTTACCCCTGGGATATTAGCGAGAACCATTTCTCAGCTAGCTAAGTCTGTTGTGACGTAATGAGGACATTTTCCTTCTAGGACAAACATTACTTGATCCCAACAAAAATCTTAACGGTAAAAAAGTGTAAATAAAGAAGAAGAAACGTCTACAAAAATAAGGGAATAAGAGATTGCTACGTACTTATTGCTTAGTAAAAAAAAAAAACAGGCCAGCTATAATTGAGACTGGGAGAGGCTGGAATTATCATATTACACACACCCCCATTAGCGCACACTGTCCCCCAAACTATCCTTGTGGACAAGAACCTCGCCTGTGTAATCCTGTTAAACCCAACTTGTGGGAGACTGCCCGGTCTGCAGCCGTCTCTCTCAATAATCTAATATACAAGCAGCTGGTTTGCCGTCTATCTAATGTAGACTCTCAGCGCTGCTGACAATCACATTTTTGCTAGTTTTTTTCTTTCTTTTATTCCTCTTTTTGCCTCGACCGAAAATGGACAAAGGGCTGGTGTATATTATATGGCACAAGTGACCCAACATAAAGAAAGAATCTCGAGGTCCTCTTTCTCTAATGCCAGAGAACCAGATCTTGGTAGCTGGAAAAGCTGTTTAGCGAATTAGAATGGATTTTTCCCGAAACGTTCTTGTTTCTTCTCTCCAGGTCGTCTTTTTCTTGCAGATTCTACTGTACTCAGCTCGCCAGATGTCCACTTATTTTTCCCCAATGGAGTCTTCACTTTTTTCTACAGTTTTGCCTTTGCTTTCACAGATTAACCAATTCGCCTTGCTTTGGCATTGATTAGACCCAAAAGTTCTAGCCAATAATTTTGGCTGACAATGTATCCGAAAGTAGTCAGCTTGTTCACCACTTTACTGTGCCCGATGAGTGTTTCCAGCGAGAGAATTTCTATGCCAATTAAAGTTTACCTACGCTTTTTAATTCAATTCTATGGCGTGAGTAGTTATTGAATTTTTTGCCTTGTTTCTGAGGACAGATTCCTACGGCACTGTGATATTGAACCTTGACTTAGTTTCCGGTATCTTATTTAAAGAGGAAATCTCCTTTGGTCCAGTAATGAATCTTCTAAATCGTCTGCGGATATATGCGGTATACACAAAGGTAATCCATTTACCTCCGCGTAATGGGTTGTTCTGATCTTATGTTTCTTTGGGCGGTTTCATTCATGATCGAACTAATGCCGACTAACCGATCTTTCCTCCTCCCTCTGTAGCGATGTTTGTGATTCAGAGGCCCAAGGTTAGCTGGGCTTCGATTACATTCTTTCTCAGAGTCAATTGCTTTTCTGTAAGTTTTTAGGTCCTCTCTGAAATTCAACCTGCTTACTGTTGTAAGTCAATGGAAACTACACATAGTTTTAGTCACAAAATACATATTAGGGAGCTTGAAAGGGTAGGAAATCGTCAGAGAAGATCGAGAAGCTGTTATCACTGTATGTGTTTCGGCCATGGACTCCCGACATTGTTTCTTTAGCTCTCCAAGCATTTGTTAGACTTATCCGATGTGCTTTCACAGGGATAACTGATTTATTCAAAAATATCTTTCCAGTCTCCACAATGGTTTAGAATTTCATTATTTTAGTTTTTCGCTTTGACCGTTCTTAAGATCCATGATCTGATGCCCTCTTCTGTGACGTAAAGGGCAGCCCTAGAACTACTCTGATGATCTTTGAGATGCAAGGTCCTTTGAGAACTTAAGATGATCAGTTTCTTCGTCAGATTATTGTTTAATATCCTTGTGTACATGAGAAAGAGGATGACACTCGCTGTGTCAAAGAAGACAGACTACAGATCAAGTTCTGAGCTGATGACATATAGTAATCTTGCAAACACGAAGCACTTGGAAACACAACAAAGCACTTCAAGAACTTGCCTCGGTGAGAATATAGTTCAAGTACGGGGAATTCTGCCTGAGGTAAATTTACTGATAATCACTCAAGAAGAAGGTCCGTCCACCTAGCATTAGGCATTATGTTCATGTATTTTACTAATGGAAGTGACTTCACTTACAAAAGGAAATGACTTCACAGACTCCATAACCCAAGTATTGTATTCTTCCGATAGTTTTCTGCTTGGAGTTTGCAGAAATATCCTGGTTTCGCTGGCACTACATCATAAATTTCTTAAGTTTATCTAAGGCATTGTTACGACTAGGGAATATCGGAGCAAGTAAGCTTAGCCACATTAAACTCTTAGGGCTTTCTATCTGTTGCAATAGATATTCATAGCAAAAGAGTACTCTCGTAGATCTAGGCACACACCTCAGTATAAAATGAGGTTAAGGAAATAAACTATCCCAAAGTAAGAGAGAGAGAGAGAGAGAGAGAGAGAGAGAGAGAGAGAGAGAGAGAGAGAGAGAGAGAGAGAGAGAGAGAGAGAGAGAGAGAGAATTAGAGGCACAGAGAGAAAGAGAGAACGAGAAGGAGTTTAACTGTGGGAGAGAGAGAAGGAAAAAGATATGAAGGAAAAAACTTTAAGGAGATTTTGGAGAAAAGGTAACCGAATGATTTATTTAAAAAAAAAGGTATTTTTTTACTAATTCATGTGATTTTGCGGTCCGTAACTGAGAACTCTATTGTTTAGCTAGTAAAGCTCTAATCCATTGAAGGTACCCATGGTTTCTCTATCAGGTGCTTTAAACGTGTGTGTTTTTATTGCCTCAGCTCTTGCTATGGATATGGTTTATGCATCAAAGCATTTAAGAGAATGCTTTACTGTTATGATTTCGGTGATAAGGGATGAGAATTCTAATTGTAAAACTTCGAAAGCATTATGAAATCCTAGGGAAAATCCAAAAGCTATTTTTCAGTGGAAAGAATAGAACATGGGACTTATTTTGTTTTTTAAATTAATACTGTTATATGTAAGTTTGTTTTGTTTTGTTTTTTTTTTTGAAGTTTTTTCCGTGAATCGTCTATCAACGGAAACAAAAATGACTTTTTTTTTTACACCGTAACAGTTATCTATTCCTGATGTAGAGCTATGAGCTACTGTAAGATTCAGAAGTATCTACAATATTCATATTGAAATGGTTTTTGCGATATTCCTTCTTTAGCTATGAAGAAAGCTATTTTCGTCGACGCATTTGGAAAAGCCGCTTAGACGGAGTATGATAGAGTGCAAATCTCAGTTCTGTAGCCGTCAAAATATTTAAACAAAAAAGTAATCGGATAGAAGTATCGAGCCCAATGAAAACCGATAGATGTCCCGAAATTTTAAGGGATCAGACCGGATTGGAGAATGAGATAGAGAGAAGAGAGAATGGATGGAAAAGAGAGATAAATGCGAATCAAAGACAGATAGCTAGAGACAAAGCGCGAAAATGTGTGTGTGTGTGTAAGAGAGAGAAAGAGAGAGAGAGAGAGAGAGAGAGAGAGAGAGAGAGAGAGAGAGAGAGAGAGAAAGAGAAGACAGACAGACATACAGCGGGGAAGGTGGAGAGAGAGGGATTACAGGAATGGGAATGAGATGAAAAATAATAAGACAAGCAGTAAGTCAGACATGGGAGATAGAATTAAAAAGATCGACAGAATAATTTAAAACTCAGAAAAAAATAGCAGTATGTGAATTTTCGGGGAACTTTCTCTGAACAATAACTCACATTAAAGCTTCCTTTATACAGAGAAGATTCAATGACCTAGGTAGTAGCTGCAGTGAGTCGATATCCACAAATCCCTTTTTAATCTTGTTTGAGACTTGTATTTTCTTGCTACCCCATCACCTCAACCTTCCTGTTCCTTCCCTCCTATTTCAAGCCCATGACACCTTATTTTTTTTATCTTTGTCTTTCTCCCACTTTTTTTTTTTACATCTGCATTTATCACTCATTTTCTCATCTCCTATCATTTCTTTCTATTTCTATTTCTCATATAAACCACTTCAGTCCCACGCCATTTTCAACTGTTCGCCCTTTAATCTTTTTTTTTGGTTTGTTTGTTTTTGTTTTAGCTTATTTGCCTTTTTATACTCGTCTTTCGCTCTCTTTGATCTATTCTGCGTTCTCATAATTATATTAATCAAGTAGGGCCTGTAAGGAACGAATTCCGCTTCTATTTTTTTTCTCTAATATATTGCTTGTCTTTTTTTATATTATCACTTACAGATAGACAAATGTAATTATGGCTATAAAATTTTCGTGTTTCACAATACATGCATTTTACCGCATTTTTTCTAAATTTTATTCAACACGTCATAAAGGCATCTGGAGCTTTCATTGAAAGATCAACATACATACAGTTTAAGTTTTATGAGTAAGTGTGTGCTTTTTTTATCGATACAGATTTCAATATGTTATGGGGTCCTTTTTTCAGATTTCTTCTTGGTCTTTGTGTTTTCTCTCATTTACATTGAAATAACACTCTACTTCTAATGACCTTGAAGGTCTTCCTCTTCCTCTTTTTTTTCGGAACCCATTCATATATTTATTTTATATCCCATAAACTACATTTTTTGACCCATTATTGCACATTGAGAACGCCGGTTTCAGTATTGATTTCTTTAAAGCAAGGACTCCCTTATCGTTAATAGAAATATCTTTGCTTCCAGCACCCCACACTATCTTACTGAACTAGTTAAGCCTATATACAGTTTTTGGCTTGTATTTTTATCGGTCACTTCACTCAACCTGATGACGCAATCTTCTTTGACGCACAGTTACTCTCGTGTTGAGATTACATAAGTGTCCCGCGTTTATGAACTTGGCTGAATTTGTGCAAAAATGATCAATCCCTCACAATGTGTACCCACCCGACCCACGCCCTAAATAGGCCTTTGTCTCTGCAGAGTGGGACAGAATTATCGGCGTTGCGTCATCGCAGGTCAGTCCAGCGATTGAGGAGACCTGTTTTAGATTGACCCTCTTGTTACGACAGATTTGATCGGTGATCAAAGCCCTAGACCTTAGATATCAAAATCGAAGGACAGATTGCTCGGTGCTTCAGACGCTCAAGTGTAACTGGGATTATGTAAAGCATTGCGTAAGACTTCCTTCACTCAATTGAATTTGTAACACAATGTCGTATGTTGTAGTTCACATTGAAAGAAAAATATACACATAAAACAGCCACCAGGTAATATTTATCATCACCCATAGCCTCGCTGAAATTATTAAATTCCAGGTACCAGTATTAGGAATAATTGTGCTGTTGTTCTTGTCTGGGAAGAAGACATTGCTTGATGAACTTGAAGTCTAACCTGATTGTTTAGGAACGTATTGATTTTATTATGGAGTGCTACGTTTATTATGTATGCATGTCGATGTTTTCATCTCTCTTTCACCTTACATGAGTTCACCCAAAATTCTAACTATCAGCCCCTGAAAGAAACTTATAGGACTTTCAGAAATTCCACCATTGGTTTATACAAAGTCAGCGCAGTTGGAACAAATACAAAAACAGGTAAATATACAGGCTGTCCGATAATGGCATTGCAATATAAAATTCTTTTAAGGCGCTCTCTCAATCTGTCTCTTTCTTTCTCTCTCTCCTTCTCTCTCTCTC
>JAWDGP010007062.1:337500-555000 GCA_033675545.1 Elysia crispata | reverse complement strand
CCGTCAGAGAAGTTAATTTATTTTAACACCTTTATTTATTTCTTTTAAATATGAAATTTGAAAAATTGAAAAAATCGGTGTAGATTGCTAAGAAAAAAAAATAACCTCACCAAACACAGTCTTAAATCGACGAAATCTTGCACACGAAATACTTAAGATCGACTATGATTCAAAAGTAACAAACAGCAATGTGTGAAGGCTCTTCTCGTGCCATTTCTTCCATTATTTTCCACAAATTTTCTTTCTGATTATTTTGAAAAATATATTATTCATAGAGTTGTCAGCAACGGTGGTCGGTTCTTAGGAAATGGTATATTCCTGTTCAATATCATTTAAGTATGCAGTTGGCAATAATTCTAATCTAGGTTCCGCATACATCTTTTTAAACTATTACTCAGGGAATGCCATGAAATTAGAGATCTAAAATGAAGTTTTAATTTTACCAATCACCAACTTTGTTCCGCTACAATTTAAGTTGTTCATATTTATTTCTCCATGCTTAAAACGTATGATACTTTCTTACAATAAGCTTTCTTTTACACTCAAATTTAAGCAAATAGAGACGTTCTTAGGTATTGATGCAGACGAAGGGAATAGTCTTTCCCCATTTATACAGAATTTAAAACATATATACCAAAACTGGTAAGACTTCTGAATACAAGTTGGAAGCAAAGAATCGCGGAGGTTTATGTTATGAGTGGTAATTTAATTCTTCGATTGCTGTTCAATTTCCATTCTGCTATAATTATAACGTACTGTTTTGGCAACTTAATCAGTTTGCCACTTAGTGGTGCATGATCCATCCCATTCGTTGGAAAGCAGCTACGCAGAGAAATAAAAAAATAAGTATCGGTTGTAGCTTATCAATATTTCCACCAATGTACGAGAAAGAGCATCCTCATAGATGATTCAAGTAGGAACGTGTGCAGTCGCAAATGAGTAAGTTTATTTTTTTTTATATGTATATATTCAATCATTACAAACAATTATTATAAATCTATCTTTTGTTTCGAAATTTCATGCTTTTTCTTTCCTTGCTGATTGAAAGGGAACCAGAAAAATGTTTCTTTAAAGTTTATGAGATTTCCAATTCACTCATGGGCGAACAGTAAAAATGTGGATGCTTACTGTAATAATTGTTTCAATGTCAGAAATCAACGCACTTGGCCTGCATTATTTTATTTTTACATCTTGTTCTGTTCCTCATAAAAAATGTTTTACTTATATTTAAGTTATTATTCTTACTACTACTAATATTTATATTATATTGGTTACTACTTCTACTTCTACTACTACTACTACTACTACTACTACTACTACTACTACTACTACTACTACTACTACTACTACTACTACTACTACTACTACTACTACTACTACTACTACTACTACTACTACTACTACTACTACTACTACTACTACTACTACTACTACTACTACTACTACTACTACTACTACTACTACTACTTCTGCTACTACTACTACTAATATTACTTCTACTACTACTACTACTACTACTACTACTACTACTACTACTACTACTACTACTTCTTCTACTTCTTCTTCTACTACTACTACTACTACTACTACTACTACTACTACTACTACTACTACTACTACTACTACTACTACTACTACTACTACTACTAATACTAATACTACTAATACTACTTTTACTACTACTACTACTACTATTGCTGTTGCTGTTACTACTACTACTACTACTATTTACTACTACTGCTGTTGCTGTTGCTACTACTACTACTTCTAGAAGTTAATCCAGGCACTCGAGAATGTTTAGCTTTCCACTTATGTATTTATAGAATTAGCAAGCAGTATCTTCCATCCATCTTTGAATCTTTATACCTCGACTTACACTCTCTAACTATAATCTGTCACGTGTAATGAGTCTGAAGTTGGTATCTTCTCTTGATGTATTTTCGTTTCATATTGAGAAAAGTATCGAGAGAGTTAAGGGTGTCTGGTTTCATGGTTCTCCTTTTAAATAATTATTATTATTATAATAATAATCTTTTCTTAAAACCATTGAAGAACTTCCATTATGAATAATGCGAAGATTAATAATTCCGTATATATTTATCATAGGTCTGGGGTCTGGGGGGTGGGGGGTCATCTCCCCTAAGCTATATGGAGTTAAGTATGCCTGGCAAAGTCAGAACTGAACTGCAAGGCCATTGCAATTAACTCAGCCCTTGCTGTCACTTTCAATAAACAGGAGGGAAAAAGCGTAGCTGAGGAACAAGTGAACATTATTATATTATCCTAGGTCCTTAGGTTTAAGACTTAGGTCCTCGTATTTGATCAATCAGTTTAAGAACGCTTAAAATAGACTAGACTTATGAATTATTAATGATCCGACTACTTACCTGAAAGACTTAGACTACAAAACTCATTTGGGGAATCTCAAACTAGTCTTACATTTCTCTATGATGGTCAATTAAAAATCTATTCTTACTCAAAAGCTTCCATTTAAAGCAACAGAAAGTTGTTCAGCTTTATCACAACCGAACCCCCTCTCGAAATTGTCTGTCTCCACCATTAAAAGCTTGTCTTTAACTTTTAAACCCCCATTCCTATCGCTATTTTTCTTGGAACATAATTTTAATCAGAGTGCTTATAAAATGGGACAAAATGCGACATTCTGTTTCAAGGGCAAGTCTGTTTCTAGATCTAAATATGGAGCTTTTAGAGTTCAGAGACATGGGGAAAATTGAATCTGTACAAATTGCGCAATGCCACTGATGTGTGATGGTGAAAGGCAATGCAAATTTGAAAGAATCGACGACTTCTTCATTCAACGAAGATTTGTTGCTATTTTTTAGATCTCTTTGGTGTTTTTTTTTTCTTGTTAAAGAAGGTATTGCGTTGCTTAATTCCTTTTTTTTTTTTTTGTTTATTTTTGTTGCTTTTTTTTAGTTTATTTTCGTTGCTTTTTTTTCTTTCATTTTGGTTTTGTTTTGTTTTCGTTTCACTATGTTTTGTGTTTTGGTTGTTTTTGTTATTTTTGTTTTTGGCGTTTTCTTTTTCATACTTCATATTTTTCAACTCTGAATCTTTTTCATTTTTGACCTTCTTTCAACTTCACCTCCTTCCATCAACAAATCTTCGTTCTTATCCTTTTTTCTGCTTTTCAAATTTTTTATGTGTTTTTTCTTTCCTACTTTTTCTTCGTCGTTTTCTTTTCATTATCGATGCACCACCTCTTTTCTTTCTGCTTTATCTTCAAAAAGGAAAAGAGAAAGAGAGAAAAAGAGAATCTTAAAAATTCAGTTTGGAATATATTTCTTATTAGACCATTTTCCAGCAACAAATATACCAGGTTAATAGCATAAACGCTTGCTGATGTGTGGAGAATGAGAAAGATAGATAGAGAGTGAGAGAATGGGGCAGGGAAGAGGGGGGGGGGAGAGAGAGCGAGAGAGAGAGAGAGAAGGAGGGAGAGAAATAAGGAGGGGGAGAGATAGAGAGAGGGACAAGTATCCTTTTCTTTGAGGATTCAGAGGTAGATTTAAATGCAGTGGTAAGAAAGAGAACTAATGTTCGAGAGAATGAAGACAGCGATTGAGAACAAAACTCAGCAAAAACAGGACGGATTATTATGAAACGGCAGGAAAAATTTAATACCATATGTCATCGCTAGATAAGCCAACTGCGGTTATTTAAGAAAAGCAGAACGCTCTCTCCTCTTCAGATTTAGATATCCTATAGGCCACTGCGTTTTCATATGAGTTTAACATAATATTTAGAAGCAATTTTTAAGTCTTAATAAGGGATTGGGGCGAGGCAGAGGGCGCTGAGTGAGGGTTGGCTGCTCTTACTGAGCTACGGCGGAAATTAATTGCTTGCGAGTGGGAAACCTACAGAGTGGATGGGATTTATACATAGAGGTATTTTAGTACTTTTGAAGTATTTACCTTCCTTTGGACGTGTATTACTTACGGGAATGTTCGAATTTGTTTGTTTATTTGGGTTACACCTGCCGACATGTGTATTTTGAGTCGATATACCATAAATCTCTTCTCTCTCTCTCTCTCTCTCTCTCTCTCTCTCTCTCTCTCTCTCTCTCTCTCTCTCTCTCTCTCTCTCTCTCTCTCTCTCTCTCTCTCTCTCTCTCTCACCGATGAGAATGATCGCTCGAAATTCTAAGTAATGGCTTAGGACCGGGAAGACTAAGAAATACTATATCCACCTACCTATCAAACTATCTGTAAGCTAGGTGGTTTGTCCTTACACAGGATACAACATTTCATAGGACAGGAAAATGTAAAGAAAGAAAGTTTGAGAAAGAGGGTGTGTGTGTGTGTGTGTAAGGGAGAGGAGAGGACAATTTTCTACAAGACCCAATAAGGTTTTGTTACTTTAGGCGACTCAAATTTAAAATTTTGCGAGGCGTTTTAGCTATTTTCACTTGCTATTTTCACTTGATGATTTCAATCCGGTTACAATGATATTTGTAATTTACACAAAGTAAACAAAACAAGATTCTGAGCATTTTTCATTTGAAAAGAGTTCGAGACAAAACATCTGCGTGTGGTGATAAACTACATCCGCTGTAATTTATGGTTTATAGTTTTGGGATGTTGTTGGGTTGAATAGATAAACTCCCAAAGCTATTACCACCAATTGCATGGCTTCAATCCCTTTGAATATGTTCATAAAAATAATTAAAGTTGATTCGAAAGCCACAAAACACATCGGATAGTTTCACATCTTGCATAATATTGACATTTTGGTATTACTATTTTAATTGAATAACATTAAATTCTGGTTATTTAATCTAAATTGAGTTAGGATAAACTATTCCCCATAGGTCAAATAAGGAAGAAAAATGTGTCTTTATTAAAGTTATTAGCTCTTGAAAGCACCCAATTAAATCCATATTAAAGACTAAATTCTTCTCCTTTGTTTTATCAAAGACGCATCGATTTGGGCTATCCTATTTTGCAACAACATATTATTTTGGCTCTTATATTGAAGAAACCAATCCAGCCAGAATAATAACAAAGACAACGGGATCAAACCTAGTAAAAATAAACGTTTACAGGGCGTGAAGGACATTGACTGGCCAATGAAGGAGTAGAAGATGATGATGATGATGAAGAAGAAGAAGAAGAAGAAGAAGAAGAAGAAGAAGAAGAAGAAGAAGAAGAAGAAGAAGAAGAAGAAGAAGAAGAAGAAGAAGAAGAAGAAGAAGAAGAAGAAGAAGAAGGAGGAGGAGGAGGAGGAGGAGGAGGAGGTAAAGGATGTTTAACTCAGGAAAAGAAAAAGATCGAGTGAGAATTAGAGAGGGAGAAGGGTTAAGTGAGGGGGAACGAGAAACATAGAAGTGGGGAAAGAAGATGGAAACGATTAAGGCAGAGAGGCATTTGGATCGAGCGAAAAAGCTGCGAGTCAGGCTCTAGCAGTCGAGCAAGCATCAAGCCCGCTCACGCAGGGTTTTTATCGCGTCGATGTGGACGATAATCTCTTGACTTGTGAGTTTGAGAGTTAGCTAGAAGAGAGCTCACACCGACCTCACCTCGCTTGCAGGTAAAAAGTACCCTCTGATAGATCTATCTGAACAATCGAGGATAAATTTCCTAAACTCTGTTTGCTCGTGTGTATGTTCAGTATGTCTCTTGATCTGTCTTTGTGGTCCAGCAGGGGAGGAGGAAATCGCTGGTAGGGATGAGGATAAAAAAACAAAGTACACCTAGCTGGGAGATGCGAGTACTTACTGGCTGACTTAGCAGCGTTTACATGAGCACACCTCTTATATCGCAACGCTGAGGTTTGATTTTTTTCTAATGGGCTGGCTGTGCCTAGATTTAGCAAGCAGGCCTGTTGAAAAGAGGGCTGTGAAAGCAATGTATGAGATACTACGAAGCAGCAATGCTGGCGGTTTTCCTCTGAAAGGCTAGATCTAGTACCGGTAACGTGTTGGATTACGTTTGTTGATCTAAGTGCTGTTTTGCCCTCGTGCTAACATTGATTCCTTTATTTGGAGGGTAATTAATACTTAATATAAGTGTGGTTTAAAAAAAAGCAAATAATAGCAAATTTTAACACGTTTTAAGTTGTTCTAAATTAAAACTATGACCTAACATAAAGTATTGCATGTGAATCTAAAAAAATCTGTTATTTACATACACATCTTGAGAGTTTTAAATAACTTGTTTATTTCGGTATTTAGAGAATGGAGGAAAAAATTTTTTCGACTGTAAATAGAGAATGTATTACATTATCTATGTTTTTGCATTTATCGATGTCTGTATTGCTATGAATCTGCTTTGGAAATCTTTCAATTTACTTTCAAATATACAAACTGATTATAGAAACCTGAATCTTTAATTTGAGTCAGGAAAAAAATATCCAAAAGGCTAAGGCAGTCGACGATGCTATGTTTTCAATTTTACAAGTAATGTGGCAGTTTACAAAAAATTAGGGAGAAAACTGTACATCAATACAAGTTAAATTATTTTGTACATTATAATCTTGATCAAATTTAATTTGCTCGAGTTACTAGCTGCTGAAATCAAAGAATACATATATGATATATGTTTATCATATATGTTGACACTTGATAAATCATAGCAACACTCTGCAAGTCAAAAGGAGTTTGATAGATCGTCTATATTGTACTGGCTTTACTTTGATTTTCATCATCACATAATAGAAATAGAGGACTATTACTGTCATAAAAAGTGTTCGAAGCTTTGATGAAGAATTAAAAACGGTAGGTGTCAGTATTCGTAAAATCTCCATTTAAAAAGAGGCTTTGAGACAACACAATACTTTCATAACTCTTGCTGATATGGCGAAAAATGTAGGTCTATATTTGAATAATTTGCTCTCAAATTTCCCTTTCAATCGAGGGCAACCGATTTTTAAGACCTCTAATGGTTCCACTCAATGGGTTTCTCTACATCCTGAAAATTGAAAAAATATTGCGGAAGTAAAATTTAAAATAAAAATTCAAGTATGCCGATCATTTAGTATTTGCATGTGTGGTTTTCCGTTTTCAACACCTACTTCATGCATTAGGTATCGTTGAAAACCTTCCCTTATTGCTTTTCCTTATCCTATTACTTTTTATTGTGAATACTTTGTAAGCTTAAAAGAACTACTTAGTTGGTTTTTTTCTTTTGCTTACCATGTTTCCTTTTAAAGAACAAAATAACTTTTACTTTACTTTCGAAATGTTATTTTTGGTTTGTTAACTTTCAGTCTCTTCAAAACTATTCATTTTTGGCAGCCATGTCCAATCCCTTACACTCGTCCACGATCAACACCACACTGAACGCTACATCACTCACTTCTAGCTCGTCCAACCATTCAACTCCAGTAGCATCTATCTACTTATATTTATCCAGTCCTTCCAACGTCTTCAGATCCTCTCATCTTTTTGAACCTGCACGCCAACCCAACTCAACCCCATTTATCCCTCCATTCCATCAAACTCCGTCAATCTTTCTAACCTTTCTCATCTCCCCAACCAATCCAACTCTACCAACCTCTACAACCGCACAAATTCCTTTAAGCTACCCAAGCATTCTAACTCCACCATTTCCACCAATCCTTCCAAGCTGTCCAATCTCTAGAAACCCCACGAACTCGACCAATTCCTGCAAACTTCCTAAACCTTTAAGTCTCCTACCTTTTACGAACCCCACCAACTCCACCAATCCCTGTAACTCCACTAATCCCTTAAAACACCCCATACCCTCAGAGACGGTTAATTTTCTAACCCCCATCAACCATTCCAAACTCTCCAAATCACTTGATTTCTTATAACCTTCCACACAACCCAACATCGCCAAGCGTTCCAAGTCCTCTTACCCCTTTGATCTCTAAAACTCTCCTTTAAGTTCCTCAAGAATCAGTCCAATCCATCCAAGTGCCCCAGCCTACAACCTTGTCAACCCCTCTATGATAACTTTCAGTCCCTGATGGTCATTTGGTAACTCATATTCTGAGAAGTGGAAAGCCTTTTTCTTGTCTGTTTTAGATCTCACCTTCAACTTTGACCCTGCTTGATTGCAGATTTGTTTGATGATTATAACGTTTTAATATTTTGCAAACAAAGTCGTTGAGATAGTTAAACAATGCGACAAGCGTTTATGATACAACCAAAAGCTTTATTTATGAATATGTTCCTTTTTTCCTGTTTTAAACTTACCTGCATCTCAAAATAAATCCTACCACTGTTTTTGAAACTATGGGGCAAATTTTCCAACTGAAGTAAACCACCTGGTGAGCAAGGTGAGCTTTCTTATGCTGCTGGAATTACAGGTGCCTTTTTGTACTTACTATATCAAGAGTTGATGTTGTTGCGCTATACTGGGCCATGCTGGTCTGTACAGTGTTTTAAGTGCATCATCAGATTAAGTCTCTACAATCGTTTTAAAGTTTTAAAACGCAGATCCTAGTCTGCAGTTTGTTATTCTCAAAATAAAAGAGGTTTTGAAGTTCGATCAAAAGAAAGTTTCGAAATCTCTGGCTCTGACTCTCTGTTTCTGTCTGTTCTTTGTTTATCTCTCTCTTTCTCCCCTTCTCTCTCACTCTCTCTCTCCCTCTCTTTCTCACTCTCTCACTCTCTTTCTCTCTCTCTCTCTCTCTCTCTCTCTCTCTCTCTCTCTTTCTCTCTCTCTCTCTTTCTATCCATCCATCTATCTAAGTATCTATCTATCTATCTATATTTCTTTCTTTCTTTCTTTCCTTTTCTCTTTTATTCCCTGTCCATATTTCTCTCTCCTACCCTGTTTCCCCTTTTCTCCTCTCTTTTGCATTCTTTTCCTTTCTCCCTTCCCTCTCTCTCTCTCTCTCTCTCTCTCTCTCTCTCTCTCTCTCTCTCTCTCTCTCTCTCTCTCTCTCCCTCTTTCTCTATCTATCTGTCTATCTATCTATCTATCTATCTATCTATCTATCTATCTGGTTCTCTCTAGATAGTCAACCCTATATCTGTAAAGGAACTTTGAGATAAAATGAAGTTTTACTCACATATCTATTATATATCTATTTATCTATCTATCTATCTATCTGTATTATATATGTTTCGAGCACTATTCCTGTGTATTTTCATCTGGAGAGAGCACAGAAACTGCTTGAAACAAGCATGTCAAGAGTAGGCCTTTTAATATCTAAATAAAACTACATTACATTTAAAAGTATGTTTTCTTATATTTTTAACTTCTATCTTTAATTCCCTCTTTCTTGTTTTCTGATGCTGATATTCAAACGTCGATCTGTGGCGGCTACAGTCTTCTCTGGTTCTTCAGTTTGTTTTATTTTGCAATCTCTGTTGACTACATGCAAATCATGGCTCTGATTTTATAATTTCCAAATTTTTGCTCATAGATATTTTAACGCTGATGTCCAGTTCTTTTTAGGAAATTATCGTCGGGTTTTGTCTATCCAGGCAAATGGGATGTCTGCTATTGTGTGATTGCCTTATTCACTTCTGTTTTCTCTAGGCTTTCACGATATTTTTGGTCTTCTTGAATGTCGCTTTACTTTTTATTTGATCCACATTCAATTCCATACGGGCTGAAATGTATGCCTTTTTTAATGCCACCAATTTTACAATGTGTAGGAATATCAATGTCAATATGAGTTCAATGCGTTTCTTCCTAGAATCTGAGTATAATACTGAAAGTTTGCGCTGTGAAAAGCAGTTCAAATTCCTTCGTTGATTTCTTTTAATATCATTGTATTCATATATTTTTAAATGACTTGCATGGTTTTTCTATATATATACATTAGTTATGCCCGCATTGTTAACCTCAGAAATGATCATTTCCTCCTTTTTCTTACCTTTTTATGATTCTTAATGCACATTAAACTATCACTAGAACTCTTTGCACATCAATTAGAACAGACCTGAGGCTTTAACTGTGCCAGTATCTGCTTAGCGTATGGCAAGATCTAGTTTCTTGCCTTCTAAATGCTTCTGTTGCATCGAATTCATATTTCTATATTGTACTGTATTTGATAACTCTGTCACGCATTTGCGACAATAGGGATTCTTCGCCTTAAAGCAAAACGTTGGTAATGTAAACGCTTCTATATTGATTAACACCAGCCGCTTTGAGCTATTAATTTGATATTCATGGCTAGCATGTCGATGGGGTGTGTAAATAGGTCCTCCAAAAAGATGAATTCGATGAAGTAGCTTCATGATAGAGCAGCAGGTTGTCCCATGAGCACAACCGTTAAGTCCACTCGATCATTCTCCTTTTTTTTTCAGTGTGTATTACTAATCGCGGAGAATACACAAACAGATTCTTAGCTTTAATGTAGACTTAACTTACATACGTAGCTGCTTTGAAGTCAATGTTCGTGTGCTGCCAAATTGGATAGGTCTACCTGGTCAGGGGCAGGTCGACCGGTGGCAAAGGCTCCTGGCACTTATTCCGGTCGGTTGATGCGTATGTGGTTACATAGGTGTAAGAGTACATTTAGAAATAAAGCAGAACTGTTCATATCAAGGCCGACACATCACCTCAAAACTGGTGGAAAGCTAGTTTAGTTTTTTCCGAGAGAAATTCTTTATTTTAAACGTCTAAACCAGGGAGGCAAAGACAAAGTTAATATACAAGTAATT
Source organism: Elysia crispata (assembly GCA_033675545.1). NCBI lineage: Eukaryota > Metazoa > Mollusca > Gastropoda > Plakobranchidae > Elysia > Elysia crispata. The sequence goes on along the minus strand of JAWDGP010007062.1, from coordinate 544,397 downwards.
ATCCTTCTTGGTTTGTATTACTTTTTCATGATAAAGAAAATAATAAAGCTCGCTGCTTCTTCTTGATCCTTGCCCCTTGTACCTAAAATGGTGTTGCCATGCTTTTATTTTATCTAAAACAGGTTATAAAGCAATACCAGGCCACATTTTAATGTGCGTTTTCTTCACGACTTTTTTTTTCCTTTTTCTTCTACTGTCCAAACTTCTTTGTCTTTATGTACCGGGGAATTTAGGGGACGCATAACTTCTCAAAGAACAAATTTTAAAGCGCTTCTTTTACAAATACTTACCTCTTGGCAAAATGTCCATCTCTGCCTTGAACCTTCTGTAATTACTGCAGGTAGGAAGCGGTGCACTTTTGGCAGGTTGTTGAAGATGCCGCACGTGCAGTGGCAATTACCCGCAGGTAAGAGAGCATTGTGTTGCGTTTCTCCAGCGCTGACTGATTAAGTCGATGTTGTCTCAGTCTGTTTCCTACTTAACGATCTTACTCTCATTTACCTTTGAAAACCTGAAATGCTTTCAAACAAAACAGGTGAGAAAGAGGGAAAAAGGAATATGCTAAGCTAAGCTGAAGTTGAGCTCAAGTTTATGCATTTTTTATTCTTCGAATCATTTTTTTTCCTGCCAATCCAAATCTCTTTTATTCTTATTTTAATCCGTCTGATTTTCATAACGATTCAGAAATTTTAACCTTTTTTTCGTGTTCTTTTTATTCCTCTTTCACCCCTTCCATTTCATTGTATAACTGCTAGTTTTATTCTTCACAGTATTTTCTATTTCTCTCCATTTTACTTGTCCTTAGACAGTTCCTCCGTTTTCATATGCCCTTTGTTATTATTTTTTTTCTCGTCTTTCTCTTTTTACTCCCAACAACAGTGTGCCATTCACTCTCTGCCTCTTTCCATTCTTTCATCTCTATCTATTCTCATAATCATACAGTATTCATCTGCCTGTCATAAATGCTTCGCAGTTTTATTGATTGGATTTTTTTATACAATGAATAATCGATTACCGAACAACCACAAACTTCATGCCGTTAATAATTTCAAGTAATCGTCTGGTGTTGATCTAGAAAAGAGAGAAAGACTGTGAGAGGAAAATGGAAAAGAGAGTTAGGGAGACAATGAGCCTGAGACAGTTATGCTGAGAGGGTGAAGAGAGGGACTTAAACACCAACAGAAAAGAGAGGCAGGAAAAGTGGTAGGTAACTAGAGAGAGAGATAGACAGACAGACACACAGACAGACAAATATACAGAGACATAGAGAGACAGAGAAATAGACAGAGAGACAGGCAGAGGCAGACAAACAGACAGAGAGATATAATTATACTTTTTAGCCAAACACAAAATGTCAAGGTTCAAGTCATTTAATTATAGAGTTGTAATTATCCAGTATTTTGTGATTATTATTTTTTTTTATGTACAGTTGTTACAGTAATCATTTGCTGGGTCTGAAAGAATAGAAACGCTCTACTAGTCTTGCTCACACACTGATATCTGCTTAGCCTAGTCGGTTCGTGTTTTCAAGACAATGAGGGAGCACACTGTCGATTTCTCTTTGTGTTTTATCATACATAATATCTTGCCTTGATGTTTTGTAAAATGTTCTTTGGTTGTTAGGCACAGGTATTACACTTTTCCTTCGAAAAAGTCGAGATTAGATTTTTGTGCATTTCTTCTCAGCCGTGCATTCTGTTAAAAAGACTTGTAAAAGGATAAACACAGACACAAGTGTTGCTACTTAGAATGGGTGTTGGAAAAGGGATAGGGAGAGTCGACAAACTGAAAACTAATGGTACCTCCTTATCAATAAGATATGATAGTTTGGAATATACGGTTGAAAAGAAAGCGGATTCATAAATAATGGTAGGGTCATTCATGCTTTTTTTCCTCAAAGTTTATTGAAAATTTTTGAGTTTTATAAACATGTATCGGCTTAACTGCGGAAAATGACGGGCGGTCTAGAAATGTTTTTTAATGGTAAACAAGAAATACAAACGTACCTATATTTTGTATCACTTATTTTTTATTGTTGTTGATGTAAATTCATATTTATGTTAGTATGAAGGTTTTGCAGCGGTGTGGATTAATATTTATGTGGGATGCATCTTTTTTTATCAAAGTGAGAAAAAAAAAAAACAAAAAAAAAACAACAAGAAAATAGGGCTTGGAGCGGGGATGGATGGTAAAAAAAGGAGATGGCAAGAATTTAATAATATCTCATCAAGAATTCCCCCAAATTATGTAGTCACTGTGGTCCCTAGGGCGTCCTAAACGTATAAAATGCTAGATCTGTGTTTGTGTGTGGGTGTTTACAAAATTAGAAAGCATGAGATGAAAGGAAAGGAACATTGAATATAGAGGACTTGACAACGCCCATGAGGACAACAAACAAAGTCAGGCCGGGCCTTCAAAGTAACTTTATTCCAAGGGGACTGGATTGGTGGAGCTCTTCTTCCTAGGGTGGAGAAAAATCGATGAAGAGTTACTAAGAGATTTTTTAGTCTTCCAGCATCAGACCCTGTTTACATTATTTTAAGCTTGGATGAAACGTATCGATTCTGTGCGGTCAGTTCAGTAAGCTGCCGCCATGGTACGGTAACTCGTATGTGGCTGTATGATTCCCGCGTCTTTAAGACGTGGTCTCTTAGCTTAAAGAATTAGATCTCATCAACTCCGCGGATGGTAAGAAGGCGATGGGGAAACTGATGAGTCTTTGGGGCTACAATTCTTGAAGTCTGTCAAGACTTACATTGCAATATTATTATTAACTGAGCATATAACGTCTGAACCATTGGGTATGCGAAATAATTGTTTTTCTTTCTAGACAGACGGTGTGTGTCCATTGTCTTTTTTTTATTATTGCATAGCACTTGTTCTTGGCTTGCGTGACATTCTTCCACATTTTCCCTTTTGAAGAAATACCGTTTAAAAGATTAAATGTGTATGTTTATGTGGTGGCTTAAAGTATTCTAAGAAGATTGCTAATACCTCAGGGGGCTTATATAATTATCGTATTTAAAAGTTTTGATAGAATAGAACGGAAATAAATAATCCTACGCTTTTGTTTTTAACGTTTAGGGATTGGAGGAGGAGGCAGTAGATGGATAAGTATATCTTAAAAATAAAGCAGAAGTAAGAGACATTGGGGAAAGAAATGAGAGAGAAAGCGAGCGAGATATATATATATATATATATATATATATATATATATATATATATATATATATAAGTAGAATATTTATCGAAGGTAACTATTATGGAGTGCCAATGCTATGTGGCTTGGCTAGGGCGTATTTTCAATTTTCTCATACTCTCAACAAGGATTATGTGCTACACCGTCTTTAACATCACCCTCCTTCTTGGAGATACAAAACTTGGAATATTTCCCCTTCTCTCTCTCTCTCTCTCTCTCTCTCTCTCTCTCTCTCTCTCTCTTTCTCTCTCTCTCACTTTCTCTCTCTCACACACACACTCATTCTCACTCTTTATCACACACACACCCATTCTCACTCTTTATCCGCCCATCTATTTATTTAGTTCTTTATCTATCAATCCATATTATTGGTACAAGAATGTTTAAAATTTTATGCACCAGCATTTGAATTAAAATTTTATTATTGATAAATTTCCTTTTTTCCTGGATAATGAAGTCAGTACAGAGGAACGAGCAATTATTTTGAAGGTCATGCGCTACTTTGAAAATGATGTAGATAAAGTCGTGTCGACGGCATTAGTTTGTAATGTATAAGCCACATTGATTTTGAGTTGCATGTAAAATTTCCCCGCAAATAATTCGTCGGTGATTATATTATTATTTCCAAGATGTTATGTCATGATTTTGACATTAATTGATTAGAACCAAATGCAAAAGGATTTTCCGAGTGAGAGATTGAGTGAGAGAAAGAGATAGAGAGAGAGATGAGATGAGATGAGAAAGCGAGGCAGTGAGCGAGAGTTGGCGGAAACTTAAGACAGACAGACATACACACAGATATGACTTTCTATATAGATACTAGCAGCAAAACCACCAAGGAAATAGTCACAGAAGAAAAGAAACAAGAAAGTGATCAATTTAGGTTGAGAAGGAGTGGCAAGGGAATCAATGGAAATTCTAAGTACTTAACTTGGGATTTTGGTCGAGGGAAATCGTGGAAATCATCTCGATGGGGATTCTTCCATAGATCGATGAGTGGCATAACTGGGCCAGGCCGCGCAGGGGGGCGGGGCTACAAGACCACACAATAATGATTATGTTGATGATAGAGGGATAATAAGGGATGATTGTCCTATTCATTCGGATTCTGCTATTGATCGTTACAATGATGATGCCGGCGATAAAAATGATGGCGGTTATGATGGTGGTGGTATTAACTGTGGTGGTTGTCGGGGTCGTGGACTTGGTAAAGGAGTTGATAAGATGATATTGGTAGAGATGACGCTTGATTTGATGGGGTTTTTTAGGCGAATAATAGTGAGAGTTATAATTATAAATTCTGAAAGCACAAATTAAGATAATATTGATGATATTAATTATGAATGTAATAATGACGGGTGTGATGATTGTTATAATGACCGAGAAGGCGATGATGATATTAGGAGATACTGTGATTAACTTTTTTTTCTTTCTTTAGTGCGCTTTGAAAATTAGAAGCGTTTAAAGAGTCGTATATATTTGACGATCTTTTTTCACTGGCTTTTTTGTGTCCGTCACTAGTCGCATGGTCGGCATTGGCGAGAGAATACCTCGTATTTTCATCTAGCTTACAGTGTTTCAGGCGTGCTTTTCTTTCTCCAGACCGGTGCAGTATACACACACAAAAATCAGGTATTACTATTACTGCCAGCTATGATTAGTCGTGTTTGGTTTATAAGATTTAATTGAAACGTCAGTACCAATGAAAACACGCCGACCAAGTCATGTGCTTGTGTTTGATATAACTTGCTTTCTCTCTCTCTCTCTCTCTCTCTCTCTCTCTCTCTCTCTCTCTCTCTCTCTCTCTCTCTCTCTCTCTCTCTCTCTCTCTATCTATCTATCTATCCATCTATTTATCTCTCTCTCCCTCCCTCTCTTTATTTATTTATTTATTTATTTCTATCTTTCACGCATACACACTCTCTCTCACTCTCCCTCTCTCCCATCTATTTATGTCTTACTTTCCCAGTATTTCTTTCCTCACAGAAACTTCCAAACACTATCCATGTCAAGATCTTTCAACTGCTTTCATAAACCAATGAGGCCGTCTGCATCTTTCATTCGCTAATACACTGTGGCAGCCCAGAAAGCACTGGGTCTAACAGTTAGAAAATGGTGATGGCGTGGGCTGAAGTCAGCCATGCAAGTCTGCAACAATGAATGCATATGTCCCATTAGACTCAGCAGGACGAAAGCTATTCATACTCTGATGCACCAATAAATATGTGATGTCCCGTGGGATTTCATCGAGCGTGCGTTATTTATGAAGTACATAATCTGAGGTGAGAGCAGGGAGCTGCAATGCTGTTTTATGTGAATACAGCACAGTATAAGTATGCGAGAATGTAGAATCCTTTGCTTTACATCCACAAACATTGCTAAAACTCATTCTTGCAATTCCGTCTATCGATCTCTTCAACAACTTTTCTGGGAGCATAAAGTTGTGTATAATATGTAGCTGTATTGCTATCCAATTTGTGTTAAGGATACTAATGAGTCACTGCCTCGAGACTTTTTTAACGCAAAGCGATTTATATATTTCGTGCACCTTACCTTAAGTTTGAATGGATGGATTTACAATAAAGAAAAAAAAATTCGGAAAGTTAAGGCTGCATCTTGCAACCACATTAAAATACTTGTTCTAAGCTAGATAACAAGACATAAAAAATATAGCAGCCACCAGACAGATATATTTCAATAGATAGAAAGAGACATGCTATTACGTTTCAGGGTGTCTTGAAAGTCTGACACTAACAAATATCGATTCAGATATTGTCAAGCTAACTGCAAAATTACTGTCATTCTTCCGCCTAACCAACACTACAATATAAATCAAGGAATTATTTTTTTAGTTACGTATCTTTACACCGACTGTCTCAATGTAAGTGCATCGTGTGCGCAGTTTTTTCAAGGCTTTCTTTGTTTGAAAACATTCACTTTGAATTCTCCAGGAAACTATTTTAATTACCTGTTCAATGAAGACAGGTTGTGGAGTGAAAAAAGTTGAATAGTCACATATGAGAAGATCGCTTTTTTTTTCACCTCCTCTTAAGTGTTTTTTTTTCCTTTTCATCTTTCCTTTGTCCACCCCTCATCTTCCTCCTAAACATCCTTATTATCTTTCTTTTTTTTGTCTTCCATCTTGTAATTCTTTTCCCGATTATTTTTATTACTATTATTATTATAATTACTACTACAACTACTACTACTACTACTACTACTACTACTACTACTACTACTACTACTACTACTACTACTACTACTACTACTACTACTACTACTACTACTACTACTACTTATTATTATTATTATTATTATTATTATTATTATTATTATTATTATTGTTGTTGTTGTTGTTGTTGTTGTTGTTGTTGTTGATGTTGTTGTTATCATGATCGTTGTCGTCGTCCTTGTCATATACATATAAGAAGATCTTTACATCTACCTCGTCAATTTTAGTCTTCATCGCTTATTGTCTTAATCATTGTGATCTCAAGATTTTGCTTAGAGCTAGATGTAAACTGTAGACTGGGGATCTTATAAAAGAGAAAGCTATCTACAAAGAAGAGAAAAATATTGCCTGTGTTCATTCAAATGACTTATAATGATAAACTATGCCTTACAAATGGCACTATTCTTTATAGGGCTACTGGATTCTGATCGAGCCGTTAAGGTTCAGTAATTGTTAAAGAAAAAAATGTACACACACCGAGACAAAGGTTTTCGAAACCTCACCGTAATTTTGGGTTGATTTAAATTTTATATGTTTTACACAAATACTTCTTACCCCTGCTTCTTGGGTTATGATAAGTAAAAATTGCAAAGGAAACCAACAATAGTTGTCATCTATATTCATTATGATTTGGGATAGATCGCTGTATATGATCATGTCCTTACATAAGAGAGAGAGACAGAGAGACAGAGAGAGAGAGAGAGAGAGAGAGAGAGAGAGAGAGAGAGAGAGAGAGAGAAAGCACTAAGAATTACATAGTCATTTATTTTATTTTCACCGACGCATTAAGCTATACTGTTCTAACTTGCTGTTTTATAGGTTTAATAAACGCGATCACAAAGGTGCCATCAATGGAGCCTGGAGCTCGAATAATCGATTTGAGATTAATGGAGAGTGGCAATTCCTTTCGGCTAGAATGATCCTGTGCAAACTACAATCAAGTGTGTACATTGCATAATGGCAGTTTTAAGCAAGGGAATCAATACGAGACACGTAAAGAAATTGGTTTTCATTGTGTAATATAGAGTAATTTGCTATCAGCCCTTTGAATTAGATCTAACATTAACATCTCTACCGTAACATTATAATGCATGATTTTAATTTAGAAACAACTGGTGTGCACACTGATTTTTTATTGCTTATCACAAAAAAAAAAAATGAAATTCTACATTCTTTTTCTAAAATATAAAAGGGTGAAAGGAGAGAAGAGTGAACGGTCTATACAATGGAATGGAAGAAAAGATATATATATATATATATATATATATATATATATATATATATATATATATATATATATATATATATATATATATATATATATGTATATACATATATATATATATATATATATATATATATATATATATATATATATATATATATATATATATATATATATATATATATATATATATATATATATATATATAGAGAGAGAGAGAGAGAGAGAGAGAGAGAGAGAGAGAGAGAGAGAGAGAGAGAGAGAGAGTAGTTACACACAAAAGATGAGGTAAGGAGAGCTGAGAGATTACACAAGAGCGGTAGAAGCAGATCAATCCCACACAATAGATGTTAAACAAACTGTATGAGGCTAGAGAATACGAGCAAAGAAGTGAGACTGGGATGTGTTATTTGAATAACCAATTTAATTTGAAAGCTGATTTGATTGATAAGGAAGAATTATTATTATTATTATTATTATTATTATTATTATTATTATTATTATTATTATTATTATTATTATTATTATTATTATTATTATTATTATTATTATTATTATTATTATTATTATTATTATTATTAATATTATTATTATTATTATTATAGGGGTTGTCTTTTCTTTTTTTTTAATCAAGCATGGTCCTTTTACTTCCCTGAACCTAACATCTGATTTTAAGTATTTTTTAAATTCTAATTCTGGACTTTAATTGATAATAAGAACCCTTACCTATCACTCGTATATGTTATCCGTATTTGAATATTGTAAAGTAAGAAAGGCAAATTAAATAATAATATTTATTTGACTGATTGATTTTTGTGCCAGGTCAGTCTACCATATGCTGTGTTCTTCAAGCTTCTTGAAACTGGCAAAAAGCGAAACTTTCTCTCTGAGCGGTAAAAGGTGCAGAGGAAAAAAAAGTCCAGGCAATATATTATATCAAATTTGAAAAGGGACAGGCGCGAACACACGTTTAGAGTTCAAACTAAATCTCGGATAAACCAATTGCCGACAAAGCATCTTTGCATATTAAACACAAGCAAAACTTAAAGACAAAATAATAGTCTACAGTAATATTCAAAGAAACATGTAAAAACTTCACATTTCATTTTTCTCGTATCGAAAACAAACTGTTGTTGTTTGTTTGGTTTTTATCTTTTTTTTTTTATTTTCAAGTACTGCTGTTATCTTATTTAAATGTGACTCACAAACCTAATTTTTTTTGTCGGAGATAGAGTTGAGTTCGAGATAGGCAATGGAGCATTATAGATTCAAAGTTCACAATTATCTGGAGAATAGAGAACTTGGGAATTTAGTGACTTTTACATAAAAAAAAGGTTTTTAATTTTTTTTAAAAAGACTCCTAAGAAAGAATGTTCCCTGTGCTGCAAGGTGTTTATGGTAAAATGTAACTGTAAAAGAAAAGGCAATAGAAAAACCTTTCTGGAATTTGCATGAAATGTGTAAACACAAGATTGATTTGAAGGCGTTACGTAATTTATCGAGTATGTTACCCATCAGCTTGCAAACAAGTGAAGAAAAACAGGACAAAGAGGAAAAAAATTAACGGTGGAGGCAATAGATGGAAATGTCAGGTCCCTGGAGATGGCAAAGAAGAGACGACTTAAGCAGTGTACAAGGGATCTGTACTCCTCTTACTTTACCTTTCAAATTGGTTCAGGAAGAAAGATTTTAAAGTAAAATAAAATTCGTGTTTGCTCGGGGTTTTTTAATTCTTTTTTTTTTTATGATTGTCTGTTTTTCTTTTGTGTGTTTCTATTTATTCTACTTTTCATTTGTATTTTGGAGATGTTTTATATAATTTTATTTTTATTCTTTTGCTTTCGTTTTTGTAGCATGTTTTAATATGAGCCTTGGCTGATTTCTTCTCACCTAATCACTTTATTTCTCTGTCGTTTTCATTCTCTTTATCCCTTTCTCTTCTTCAATATTCTCTCCATCCTTTCTCTGTAATAATTGTGCTCGATCCATCATTTTTCTCCTTTTCGACGTTTTTCTTGTATTTATATTTAAAACGACAATGATAATCTCTAAACCTACAATTATGCTTTATATTCCCAGAAGCAAACTTAGAAAGCGACATGAAAAATTATTTACTCCGAGTAAATAGTTTGTCTTCTTGATTCCTTTATACAAGATATTCTATGGCTATTGTCTGTCTATGGACAGCTGATCAGATCTAAGATCATCAGTTACATCTTTGCTATTTCCATTCTTTAACAGCCGTCGCCACTACGGCTACCACATTAACAATTTAAAATATTACCACTGCTACTACTACTACTACTACTACTACTACTACTACTACTACTACTACTACTACTACTACTACTACTACTACTACTACTACTACTACTACTATTACTTCTGCTGCGGCTGCTAATGCTACTACCACTACTACTACTACTACGACCATTACTACCACTACTACCACTACTACTACTACTACTAATACTAATACTGCTACTATTACTACTAATACTAAATTGCATCCACTTCGTTTGTAATATTACCGTATTGATGAAGCCAGTTTTTAGGCGAAACATACTACTATTACTACTACTACTACTACTACTACTACTACTACTACTACTACTACTACTACTACTACTACTACTACTACTACTACTACTACTACTACTACTACTACTACTACTACTACTTCTACTACTACTTTTTACTTTAACCTTTTATCTTAACCTTCCTATAACAACACTTAGATTATGAAGCCGCTATATTGAGGGAATGGCTGTGCTATAGTTTCCTTCTTCAAAACATTAAATTTGCAAAAAAACATGTTACTTATGTTACTTTATTCAGACCAATTTTATGGAGATCCTTGATAATTTTTTCAATGTATAGTTGACATAATTTAAGTAGGCAATTATCAAAAGAGTAAAAGGTTCAGCCCCGTAGGCTTTGTCAGTCACAAAGACATCAGCCAAAAGCAGAGACAGTCAGACATTTTATACAGAAAATGAATGCACTAAAGACAGGAACGCTCCAACTGGATATCTCTCCTCGAGAAAAGCAAAATTAACCTTGACCTTTCATCTCTTCATTTCAGCTCCGGTTCGGCCCAGAGCGGCGAGGGCATCAGTAGCCTGAGTGGGGGTCATGGGCCTCCCTACCGGCATCACTCGGGCCCCTCCAACCTGCGTAAGAAGGACTCCGCCTCATCGGGGCCCGTTTCCAGAGGCCCCTCCTCCTCTTCGCCTAGCTCCGCCCATGACGTGGGCAAGGACTTGGCACCGGCCTCTCCGTCGCTGAGGGCGTCGTCCGGGGATCCATCTTGTCCTGCCTGCTCCTCCAGTTCAGCCGCCCACTACCACCCCCACCACCCGCATCATCACCTTCACAGAGCTTCATCTTCATCACAACATAGTACCGCAGCTTTTGGAGGCAGCGGCGTCAGTCATCAGCATCAGGCGACTACTCCCACCTCCACTTCTAACCCTGGTATCCCGTCTTCTTCCTGCCTCCGAAGCCGAACAGATCCACGGCGTCTAGAGGTGAAGATCAACACCACAGGACAATATCCTGCGCTTCCCCCATCTCCAACTTCTTCCTTGGCCAGCATGGGAGGCTCAGGGACGGCACCTCCTTCAGGTCCATCCTCTGGACCGCCTGTGCCTCTCTCAGCCCACGGCCGTTACTACCCATCATCTACAGACAACCCCAACCATCCGCCTGATCCGTATACTATAGCCCGAGCACGCCAGCGCAGCCGCCGTGTCATACTAAATGTCGGAGGTGTGAAGCACGAGGTCCTGTGGAGGACCTTGGACCGTATGCCGCACACTCGACTCGGGAAACTCCGCGAATGCTCGAGCCACGAAGCTCTAATGGAACTGTGTGACGACTATAACCTCTCTGAAAATGAGTTTTTCTTCGATCGCCACCCTCGGGCCTTCGCTTCCATCCTCAACTTCTACCGCACCGGTCGGCTTCACCTTGTGGAAGAGATGTGCGTCCTGTCCTTCTCTGAGGATCTGGAATACTGGGGCGTAGACGAACTGTACTTGGAGTCGTGCTGCCAGCATCGTTATCATCAGAAGAAAGAGCACGTGTATGAAGAGATCCGTAAGGAAGCTGAGTCGATCCGGCAACGTGACGAGGATGACTTCGGCACGGGCTACTTCTCACATTGGAGACAGAAAGTGTGGGATCTGCTGGAGAAACCCACAACGTCCATGGCTGCCAGGGTAAGTTTGTCTCTGTTTCCTTTCAGTTTTGCTGATGTGTTTATAGATCCTAAAATAATTCTGCTCCTACTATTTTAATTTTACAGTATTATTGAGAAACCGTCGCGTTTCCTCTTGTTTATGTTGCAAAGCATATTGTTTTTTATATAAATACATAAAGATCTTTTTATGTAAAATTCTTGTAAAAAATCCTTTCACGGCACAATGGTAATTAGAGGGTAAACCTTTTTCATCACAAAATTACTGAATTTGAATTACTACGAGGAAAATTGCCATCCATGCTTAGATTCAATAAGTTCGGTAAAAACCATTTTTCAATTCTCTTTCACGAATTGTTAATAGCTTTTCCTTCTTACTACTTTGCTTCGATAAAGTTCCATAACTCTTTTTCTCATCGTTTAATTTCTTAAGCGTATGTAGGGAAATAATGGTTATGCTTTCTTCCATTTATTTTTTTTTTTCTTTTTGTTCCATCTTTTTATTGGCAAAATGGCGGAAAAGTCTGAAATCTTTTTGTCCTATTGATTAGAAAGAAAGAAAATATTTCTGTTGAAAAGAGAGCCCCAAAGACTTGCCTACCCGTCTTTGAAAATTTATGAAATGATTGTAGCTGACTGCACTGCTTCATTAACGAATGTTTCTTTCTATTCGTGCTACTTTCGTGTTTACTTATTAGTCTCTGTCTTAAGTTCGACATGCTCCTGTATCATTTTTTGCCAGAAACACATAAGAATTAGCTTGCTTTAACCTGTAAGCACCGTAAAGCAATGCTAAACGTCAGTGCAACATCCTTGATTTGTTTTCTTTTATAGCGCATGGTAATTTTTATATAACGCACTCTCAGCCTTCTGTACATGTCCGCCTTACAAGCAAGAGCTGGCGCGCATTCTAATTGTCTGGTCAGGCGTATATGGAAAGAACCCTGGACCAAGTTGCCGCTTCCTCGCAATGTTCTTAAGAATCTTAACCACTTTATTATGCGTCCTAAAGTTGGGCGGTCTAGGTGTCTCAGGCTCTGTAGCTAACTTCGACATCGCGTAATATGGACTCGCTGGTCTCGCGTATTTGTCAGAACATAAAGATTATGTCGGGTATTAATACTGTTAATGAAAGGGAACAAAAGAAAAATAAGAAAGAAAAACTATCCTCAAAAACAGAAACAGTGAAGTCGTGTGATATCTCATTTAATAAGTCCTGGATCTATTCTGGTCTAAAACTAGAGCTACGGAGTTCTCCTTTGAACCTAGTCTAAGACTAATTTAAGATCTTGGTAAAGTCAGATAATTAAGCCATAATTCAGATGCTATTTTTAGATTACAATAAGAGGGTAATCTAGGCTTGATACCTAGTTTTTACCTTTGGTTTGGATTATCTCCATTGACATAGATCCTAAATTTACAATTAGATGGTGAAACGAGATGCAATTTAGGTTCAAAAGTCTACATCAAAAATCTGAATTTAATCTATCTGGATGTGGGTCTCTCACTGCATTAGTCACAGTTTGATACTCTTTTTTTTTACTGAAACGCAACTGTTTATTTATTTATTTTTAATAAAAAATTCTCTTTTCTCGCCTTAAATTTCTTCTCAAGGGAACGGGATATCAACGAAGAGTCAATAAAAATTGAACGTTCTCAATTATGAGTTATCAAACGAAATGGAGTGGAGTTCGATATAAAGACATCGACTCTAAAGAAACGACTTGCCATTTCCCCAAAAGGCATTAAAATCCCCTTTTAATCACCAAAATAATTAATTTTTCATTGAGAAACTTTCCTCCTTCGGTTGCGTCAGTATTATGTGCGAGGTTAAAAGCAAGTGTGATTTCTTTTTCTCATTTTTCTACTCTCAACTAACTTTTGGTGAAGAGCAGGCTCGCTCTATGCGCCGCACCCGATTCAAGTTTTGGGTGTTTCCTGGTCGTAGTGGCCAATCCAAAGCAGAGCTTGGGGCACTCCCAGAATCAGTGCACTTTTTATGAGCGTTGACACTGGCAATGCAGGCTGCTGATTTCAGTGATGTTGTCCCTTTGTCACTGTTCATCAACCCTTGATGACATTCTTATGAGAATGACGTAATTCAATTAAGGAGAGCGAAGCAGACAGACAGACAGTCAGACAAACTGAACAGAAAGAAGAACTAACAGAGACAAACAAGACAGTTCCACAATCACGCCTATACTTAGCACGATACACCAACATAGTATTCTTCACTTTCCTACTTAATGAGAAGATGGTCATGGTCGATTTACGCATCTGAGTGATGAAATGTTAAAGCCTATCCACCACCATTGACATTCTGGTTTAAATATTTCTAGAAGAGGAGGACAATTACTTAGCGGTGAATGGAGGAGTGCTAGGCCAAAAGGTTCGAAAGCATTCTTCGGTAGCTGACAGACAATGATAATAAATAGTGTAAGATATTGTGAGATAATCGTTATTATCCTTACAATGCGGAATTGGGTCGAAGAAAAGATGCGTCCAGCTATCAAAATTCGTGTGTTCTGGTCACTTCCCCTCCATGAGGGGTTAAGAAGCTTTGAAGCTGGACCTAGGCTCTCTTGATTATGTTATATATATAATATATTTTTAATATATATATATATATATGTGTGTGTGTGTGTGTGCGTGTATTTTAATTCCACTTTACAAATTTGGAATATTTCCAAAGCGTCGCATATAGTCCTTTGATTTTATCGTCCAGTTTTTATCTTTTGTCAATAATACCATTTAAACGCCTATGATATGCTATCTTGAGCTCGGATTGTTACAATTTCAAGGAACAGTATACCTTGAACGTAAGTTCTAGTTATGTATCGTGGTGTATTACTATTAATTAGTGTAGTCTCCCGGCCGTCCTTCAAATCATTAATGCATGATTAACTTAAAATTATTTTAAAAGCCCTGATTTACAAACGTTACATATTCTGTGTGATTCAGACTTTGGTTCAAGAGCATGAAGTAGACATAAGAAAGAAAGAAAATTGCTATATTGAAAAAAAATTGTTTAGGAGGACAAATCAGGTTTATGATTATTATAATGTGTAGATGGACAGAAAGGCATGCATGCAGAGTATCTGTCAAGCAGGCCGCTGCCTAGTACTGAACCAGTGTCTCAAAGAATATGATTATCAGGCGACAAAAGCATCGAGCGAAATCATTATTTTGTTTGTTCTTCGTGTTTATTTTACGGGAAAGAATCCTTCTTTTTTACCTCTACAGTTCTACGAGGGGACTAATGATCCACCGCGGAATTTCCTAAACTGCTGGAGTCTAGATTTAAGTGGAACAAAGCATCTTTGTTTTTTATCAGTAGTAGTATCGATTTTTCTCAGACTGCGAGGCCCGTTACCTTTGTTTGCTGAAGCTGCCGATGCGGCTCTCTTTGTACTTGTAAATACCTGTCGCTTTAGCCTGAGAGCGGCCCTGCGAGAATCGATCTGAGCGCTGTACAGCACAGTGAATGGGTGCTTATCTTCCACACTTCTTTTCTCTCGACTGCTTAGCACTACTCACGCCCTCTGCTCAATGAGGTAACTATTTCTCCGCCTCACGCGCCCTCTGTGTTTGTTTTCATACTTTTCATTCAATTTCTTCCTTTTCTCCCATAACTTTTCTTCTTCTCCTTCTCCTTCTCCTCCTCCTTTTCCTCCGCCTCCTTTTTTACTTCTTCTTCTTCGTCTTTTTCTTCTCCCCCTTCTTTTTTTTTTTATTCTAATTTTTTTTTCTACACTCCTTCACATCAACCCTCTCTTACCCGCTTCTTCTCTTGACAGCTCTGTCTTCATTTATGGCTTCTTTTTTGGAACCGACTTAATATTAGCCCAAAATGATTCTTTCTTGAGCTTTTTTTCCTCTATAGATTCTCAAGTCATGGACTGAGAATAATAATGGCTTCCTGGCATCATAGTTTTAGATCTAGAATAATGTGCCAATCGAGGCAAAGAAAACAAGATTGCCTCGATGGCAAAGTATGGTTCATGCTCTGCACGTGGATGGAATTCCTTTTGGGATTTTCTGTTTCTTCTACTCTTTGCTTTATTTGTCTGTGTCTCTTCAGCCACCCTAATAGGATTTGCCTAACGTTAGGACCGTCGGGGGAAGCTGTCAAAATCATGGCATTAGTTTGACGTTGATCTGATATGATTTTTTTCGCATAGTTCAATGTCTTCTGGACTACCTGAGCAGTCTTACAAAAAAAAAAAAAAAAAAAAGAAAAAAAAGAAAATCGAAAATTATTTTTTGTCATAGCGCAAAGGGAGATGGCGCCGCTGAAAGATAGGCCCAAAACTCACCACCTTTTAATTCTGATTTGAACTTCACCAGTTAATGCATGACATTATGCATCTACTCCAAACGATAGTAATAGAAATTAAATTTGTATTTCAATTACTATAGGACTATTGTGTTAAGATTAAACGTTACATGTAAGAAGACTCCGCAGTTACAAGAAATGCGGAATAGAGACCTGCACAGGTTTTCGTCAAATTCCCGTGAAATGTAGCAATCGTTTAATTTTCGAACAGTTAAATAGCAAAATTAGTTGGAGGTAATCTAATCTATCGTACTTGAGAGAATAAGACCACATGTAGAAAAATACATCTCTCATAGTCAAAGCGGTTTTCGTCCAAATAGAAGTACAGACAGCAGACGTAGCATGGACACACAAATGGCTGGCCGCAAAGACACTACAAGAAAAGATAAACATAACAATTACTGGGATAGATATGTCAGCAGCCTTCGACACAATAGACAGAGCAACCCTCCTTAACATACTCGAAACCATCATCGAAGAAGACGAGCTGAGATTAGTGCGGTTCCTTCTAAGCAACACCTACCTAAATATAAGAATAGGAGGAACAAAAGAGGAAAAGAAATTTACAAGTAATATAGGCACACCTCAAGGAGATAGCCTTAGCCCGATCCTGTTTGTGGTATATCTTGAAAATGCTCTCAAAGAAGTCAGACCGATACTTCCTGAATCCGAAAAGACTCTTCTCAATGAAATAGCATATGCAGATGATGTGGACTTCATAGCACGAGAGAGAATAGACGTAGCACAGATACAGAGGGTTCTAAAAAGATACAATCTTGAAGTTAATGTCGATAAAACAGAATATACAATACTGGACAGAAATGAAAAAAGCTGGAAAAACACTAAAAAAGTCGGAACCCTAATTGGAGACACAGAGGATGTACAGAGAAGAAAGCAACTGTCCACCGCAGCTCCAGCCAAATTACAGAACGTGGGGGTAAGAGGCGACAAACTTAAGAAGAAAACAAAACTGAAGCTGTATAGAGCACTTGTCAAATCTGTCTTAACTTACAATTGTTCTACGTGGGCACTAACACAAGCTGAAGAAAAGAAATTGGATGCGTTTCACAGAAAACAGCTGAAGCGGGTTGTTGGGATAAGATACCCAGTAAAGATAACAAACAAGGCTCTCTACAAGCAATGCAATGAACGCCCGCTTTCACTGTATGTTTTGGAAAACAGATGGCGTTTGTTCGGACATATACTGCGACGCGACAGAGAAATCCCAGCCAATAAAGCCATGGAAGGATTCTTTATCCCACAAGGGGACAAATACAGGGGAAGACCAATCACTACCTTGCCAGTGGTCTTGAACAACGACTTGTCCCGATTAGAAAGTAATACTTATGGTCTTAAAACCTTCAAAGACATTGAAAACCTGAAAAAGATCGCAGAACAGAGGGATCAGTGGAGGATACTATGCACAGGAATACAAAAGGCAGCCGAGGCGTTGCAGTCTGACGACTACGATGCGGAACGGCGATAAGTCAGTAAGTCAATCTAATCTGATGAAGTGCTCATGGTGGATTTCACAAAATTTTGATCAGTTTTTTACGATAATAGTTTTTTATGCTCCCAAATTAATTACCATTAAATAACTTTCCGATGGTCTTGAGTTAACGCACTTGTTATTGGCAACGATATGTTGAAAAGCTCCTGTGCATTTATTCATACCCACGATCATGCACAGAACCATAGTTTTCTAGCTTATGCAGCTTATTCGTTTAGATATCTTTTTTATCACGAAGGATGCGTGCTGAGGCCTTGAATTTGAACTAGGCTCATTTCATGTTTTTTGTCTGTCATTTTACATTCATGGCATGTCCTTGGCCTTAAAAATGTGGTTATAAACCACGCCTCGAGGACATAGATCAGCAAATCTCTTGAGTGATTTGGCAACACATGTCAGGATCTCAGAGCACTGTGAAGTTAATTCTATAATACATAACTTTTTTGCTAAATTTTGTTACAAGACAGTGCTGATACGATATAATTTCTCTCTGAATTTCTGGCAGACTGGGTGCTTTGCCAAGTCAGGATATTTACCACTGTGGACTAAATTTGCATAAGTCCTCATTATTTACGCGTGGTCGTGGAGTAGCTTAAATAAAGAGCTGAGATGTCAATATTATTTATCCATATTCTAGTTTAACATTTAGTGTTAAGCAGGGAGTCAAAAGCCATTGGTACAACGCTACTAGACTTCTTAAATAGGCAATTTTCGCGTCCTCTCATAATCTACGTTTCAATTCCTTTAGCTTCTAAATAAAAAAAAAATCTAATCCTTATCATAAGCGAGGCCTTTCCTCTTAACGAATGGAAATAAGACTAGTTTCTCTCTCTCTCTCTCTCTCTCTCTCTCTCTCTCTCTCTCTCTCTCTCTCTCTCTCTCTCTCTCTCTCTCTCTCTCTCTCTCTCTCTCTCTCTCTCTCTCTCTCTCTCTCTCTCTCTCTCTCTCTCTCTCTCTCTCTCTCTCTCTCTCTTCCCCATTTGTCTCCTATACGAATGTTTTTGTTTTCCTTGGGAAACTTAGAGGACGTTAAAATTTAAAAAAGGCTCTTTTAGCTCCTGTGTAAGGCGAGCTCTTAAAATAAAAGCTACGTCGCAAGGCAAACATAAAAATGTTTAATTTAACAAATTATTATCTGCGCTCCTATATTCATCTGGCTCAATGTCGATGTTTTCTTTCGTGTATAGCCTGGACTATTCTGCTTTTTTTCTAATACATGTCTCATTTACAGCCATTCAGAAAAAAAATTAATCTTTGTCACATCTTTAATTTAGACTGTCGACAGTTTTAGAGTCTGACGTAATTTTGATGAGATTAAAAATTTACATTTTTTTTGCCAGATAAAACGGATCAAAGGCACATTATAAATAATTATAATGCTCTAAATGCTTAAATATTGTAATATATTTTATTTCTCGCCATTTAACCTCTTATTAAATGTGCCCCCACCCACCCACATATACACACACTCACACACACACAACCCCCTCCCACCCCCCCCCCCCCCCCCCCCCCCCCCCCCCCTCTGGTTTTAACTTTTCATATTTTTCAATAATTTTTATTCTTCTTATTCTCTGATTCTTCCTTCATCATGAGAAATTCTCTCGCTATGAAACAAGACGTTTTAACAATCACTGTGCTCTCTTTTTTTTTCTTTTGTTTGCTGTTGTCGTTTTCAATTTCCTTTACTCTTCTTTTTTCATACGCTCATCTGTTTGTCATTTACCTTTTTTTTTTAATCTGGGCTTCTTTCTGTACTTGAAGCTTTGAGCAACAAAGAAAATCCCTTGCAGTTCCCGATTAAAGGTTCAAGTATTCGTCGCTATATCACACCGAGTAAGCCTGTGATTCTTCTGAGAGCGAAAGCTTTGCTTAAGATCTTGAAATCAGAGGAAAATAATGATCTCTATGTTTTCGTCTTCTCCAGTTTGTTTCTTCCTCGTGTCTCGTATCATCGAAAAGAATTATTTGCCCGATCAATTAAAGCCCCAACCTGTTTCTATTCAGTTTTTGTATTTTAAAGTGTTGGTTTTTTTCTGCTAGTTTTGTTTTCGTTTTCTTTTTGTTTATTTTTCATGTTCAAATCTGTTTTCTTCCTTGCCTTGTCTATGATCTACATCCCTTTGATGTATTGACTTTTATATGCAGCAGCTTATTTTCTTTTTTTTTTTTTTTATGTTCTCGAGTTTTGATTATATTTCTTTTTTTTTTTTTAATTTCAAATTTATCGCCTTTTCTCCCTTCAAAGTTTAATTACACTACCCTGTCAACATAAAAAATACGTAAAGCTACAATGGCGAAAATATTGTTTTTAAAATCAATGTTTTCTTAGTGGTGTTTAAGTGCACAATACTTTATTATGTTCATAACATCTTTTTCGCATAATTATTGTCAATGTCACATTTATTAGGTTGTACAATCAACTATCTCATCTCCACCGGCCTTAAAATTATTCTCGTTATCATCATCATCATCATCATCATCATCATCATCAAAGAAATATAAGTAATTTTCCATCACTTCCATCTTCATATTGCCTTCATTGTTCATTTTGCCTCATTCACCATCAATGTCATTACTTTTTGCACTACTTGCCTAGTTGTTGACATTTTGAACAGAATTTTTCCAAAATTTGTTGTGTTAATTTATTCTTCCCTATATCTTTTTGAATCATTCAGCTGTTTGATTATGATTCTGATATAGCCTTCTATAGAGGTCTAGATCTGCTTTTTTCTTTAAGTGCTTTAAGGCCTCCTAAGTTTCTCGTAGATACTTCCACTAAAAGAACTGTTTCAAACCAAGGTTAGAGCTAACTAAGTAGGTTCAACTTTCCAAGAGCTCTTCTCGGATCCTCCTTTCTTTTAGTCCAACACTCCATCAACTTGAACAAAGACTTAAATTATGAAATCATCATCCTCTTATTAACATTGTCATCATCATAATCGATGTCGACGTTTTCCTCCTCGTCGTGTCAGTCGGCGCGATGTGCCTAATTTTGTTTCCTGTAATGAGATCAATGTCTCCAGGTTATTAAACAAAACCGCCTCGTAGCAACATCACTGCACGGGCCGCTTTGCCTGCGTTACGCAAATCAATTGCTGTTGTTGCTTTCGGATATTTGCAGTGCTTCTCGCCAGCTCCGGTTGCAGTGGCAGCAGCAGCCTGTTGTATCCTAGCAGCATTATTCTCATCATCATTCTTTGGTATCCCTGCCATCGCGATTGCCCGTATAATGATAGGTTCCTGTTTCCTCCTTATCTCCTGTGCAATTATTGTTGACGTGGTCATTTTTTTTACCAAGGGTTCTTCTATCTTACCTAGCTTGAGGCAAGTTCCAATAAGGTACTAGGAAATTATTGTCGCTCGCTAGGAATTATGCAGCACCGGTTAAAAATCAAGGAAAACACTCCTTACCCTCTTTACCACACACGCATAAACTCATTTCGTTTTTCTTCCAGTTATTTTTTCTGACGTATATTTGCCAAGATAAGAAATTTTACGGCAAAATGAAAACAGGAACAATTCAAGTCCTATTTTTTGGCTGTATTATATTATTTTTTTATACAGCATCTGTTTTGAGTCAGTTATTAGCTAAAATGATAATAATTGTGCACCACGGGTAGACAATAATAGAGGAAGATATTTTTAATGACTAGAACAGACTTGGCTGTTTTCAACAAGGGCAGCATTTAAGTGATATGTTGTTGTTTATTTTTTTTCCTTGAAATTTGAGTAATTAGTGTGTTCAAAGATTATCATTGTGTGTAGAAATAAAGGATCAGGGTGCATTACATCAGTTTCAGATTACTGCGCTTTATTTCGTCTTGTTATTTTCTTGAATAGGCATTGCTCCTATTTCTAAGTCTATGCAGTGCCTCTGTGATTTTTTTTTTCTGACTTATCATTACTATCCAAGAAAACGCAGCAATTTTAAAATAATCCAAAGAGATGTAAGAAGTTTGTTAAGATAATTTTAAACAATCTGAATAAGGCTTTTAATCCTTACTCTTTCTTACTCGGTTTTGGAAGAGTTTGATTCCTTATAGTTGAGTAAGTTGTTAGCCATGATCCATAAGTATAGGTGATTATAAAAGTTTGCTTCCTAATTTGAAAACTTATTGCTTTTTTTTGTTTTTTTCATGTATTATTTTCTCCTTTAAACTGTCGAAATATGCGGAATTCGGAAAACATTTTGCTTTAAAATTTAATGGCAAATCGACTTGTTTATAATAAAGAAAATACAAACAGTACAAACAAAGGACCAGATAGAACGTGTCTGATCATTTTTCAATCACTTTTTCAATCGTAATAAAGTTAAATTTGTTTTGAAGAGATTAAAAAAGGCAATTTTTTACTTCAGATTAGATTCTTCTTATATCTTGAGTGATTATTCGATTTCTTTACACTCTGAACTATTGGTTAACAGACTCAGTTCCACAATGCCTGTGTGGGTCTTCTCCAGTTTTTATTTTATTTTTATACGAGCGTAGAATTACATAAACCCACACACCTCAAAGTCTATAATGAAAAGTAAAGGTATATCATAGAAAAATAGATAGATTGAGAAAGAGAGAGAGAGAGAGAGAGACAGAGAGAAAGAGAGAGAGACAGACAGACAGACAGAGACAGAAACAGACAGACAGAGAGACAGACAGATCGAGTGGAGAATGGGGGAAAGAGAGAAAGAGAATAGACAGAGTGTGTATATGTGTGTACGAGAGAGAATATAAAGGGGTAGGATTTCATTTTTATTTCCAACTTTTATTACATTCATAATGACCTTGGGTTATGACATTTATTTCAAAATAGCCATCTGACATACAAACTAATAATCAGGACGAACAAGAAAAGTAATTTCGTCATCCCTACCACTTTACTGACAATAAAACAGGGCCACAACATAATGGAGAGATTGATCAGTAACTGCAACCTGCTATCCACAATGATAGCAGCTTGTTGGATTGTTTGTTTTATTATCTTAATCTCGTAGCACAACGACTGCCATCGTTGGACAGGTCATATTAAGGAAATCCTAGCTTCGATCCATCGTTGACATATCTGGTGGTTGAATCGACTTTCGTCTAACCAGCCCACTCCTAAGAAAGCCGTCGCCACTACATACATTTTTTTTTTCGGGAAACTTTGAGGGTGTACAATTGACCAAACTGAGCAAATCATCAAAGCCTGTTGGTTAGTAGTAGCACCTCCGTGTTCTTTAATTAGTGTTTAATGACAAATGCAGAGAGACACGTCTTCATTTTTAACCGCGTAACCTCCAGATCTCAGTCGTCAAAACACAATAAGCTGTCATGAAATCGATAATGCTGATGTTTTTACACTGAGGTCCACTGAATTTGTGCTCCATTTTGCTTTCTGACAATTTAATACATTTTTTAACAGGTACATATTTATATATTTTAAAAACGGTATCAAATTTGATATTGTGAAATCGTTTTTCTCTTTCTCTGTAGAAAATTTTTCAAAAAAAACCGCCGTATGCACAATGGGCGTCGTGGATCTTTTGTTTTTCCTCAATCTCTCTTTCAGTGAATCATCGCTCAGTCCAGCGCTTGGTGAAAAGTCGCTTTTCATAAGCTCAAGCTTATTTACTGTTCCTTCACTTGGGAGCTATAAATCATATAACTTTTGGCCTTAAGAACACATTAATGGCATATTCATTTGCCCTATCACCTCATAGTTTGTGTTTTGTGAGAGGGTAGGGAGAGAGAGAGAGAGAGAGAGAGAGAGAGAGAGAGAGAGAGAGAGAGAGAGAGAGGTGGAGATAAAGAAAGGGATACAGAGAAAGAGTAGGTAGGGAAATAGAGAGAGAGAGAGAGAGAGAGAGAGAGACAGGGGGGTGGTGGAGATAAGGGATAAAGAGAAAGAGAAAAGGTGGTATTTTTCTCTTCGCAACGCCTTGCTAGACCTCACTTGCCCTCTCGATCATCTCCCTTCCCTTATTGCTAGTCCTTAGGGAATCTCCAGACCAGGCAGTGTGTAATGGCTGGCGCGGCTGACTGTGCATATTTTATTCCAGTCCATTTTCCCTCTCGTGGCAACTGAAAAGCCTCTTGGGGCTATTGTCTACCGCATCTTTCCCTTCAATCAACCCCCCCCCCCCCCCCCCCCCACCTTCTTCCTCTTGTTCACATCCGCCCGCCAAATATGAGATAATTGTAACTGGGTAATTATTATTGCCAGAGCACCGCGCGCTGGTATGTTCCAACTGTGCTTGTAGTTTTACATGTATTGAGCGATGTATAAACAGACTGCCTCTCATCTTCCAAACAGTTTGAAAAATGGAAGGTGGCAACAGGAAGAGTAAATGCCAAGGCTGATTAAATGAGTAAATATGGATATATAAAGAGCACAATGCCTGGAACAAAGGTTTCACCATTCAAGTCCGGCTAAAGCAACAAGAGATTTTAGTGGCAATTCCACTAAGCATAATCATTAGAGAATCCTAAACAAGGATTTTAGTTAGGTATATAGCAGTTCAGATATCAGGCATGCGCAGTTGTTTGTTTTGTTTTGGTGATATTGCAAATCTGCATGGAAAGTATCAAATAAGACCAGTTGGCGAAGTGGTATAGTGGATTAGCAATCCATTCAAGATGAGGGTGTGGGTTCCAATCCGGCGTTGTGCAAAAAATTAAACTGAAAAAAAAAAAGATGGCATGACTTGGGTGTGGCGCGACCCTTTAGAGTGTCAGGAGTTAAGAGCCGAAACACTTACTATAGAAGGGTAGAAGGGGTTTCTTCTCTGAAGGCTCTCTGTTATCAAGCTCTCCAATGAGTTTCTACGTACTATATACTTTATATATATATATATATATATATATATATATATATATATATATATATATATATACCTACTGTACCAAATTCGATGACCTCCGGCGAAATGTGAATTGCGTTTCCCGATGCGCATCGAATTGCACCAAAATTGAATAGAGTCATGTATGGACTACCGGAAAACAATCTATCTTGACAGATTTGTTGAAAAGAAGTCGAAAGTTTTGTAACAAGCATGGGTTTTAGTAGTAAACAAAAGGCATTTTGCGTAGAAAACTATTCGTTACTCAGAAGTCCAAAGCAGGTTCAGTTGCTTTTCTGCAAAAAATATGGCTTGGATAGTAGATCTAGGTCTGGCATACCGACAGCCAAGTCAATTAGAAGGTGGTATGAGCAGTTCAATGTTTCTGGTTGCTTGTCAGTTGGTCACAAACGACGCGGAATGAGCTATGCAAAGCCTGTAAGATGTGGAGAGAACATTGAGGCTGTTCTCATGTCTGTTGAAGCAACACCAAAGAAATCAGTTCGAAGAAGTGCAGAGCTTGGGGTGTCACAATCCTCAGTTCATCGAATTTTGAGACATGATTTAAAAATGAAACCATACCACATTTCCGTTCACCAAGGACTGACCCCGGAAAATGCTTTGCAGAGAAGAACCATGTGTGCCTGGTTCTTAAGACAAGTGAGAGAGGAGGAAGACTTTTTGAGATCGGTGTGGTTCAGTGATGAAGCCCATTTTTATCTCAGTGGTACAGTGAACTCGCGGAACTACGTGCATTGGGCGTCTGAGAGACCAGATGAGGTGATTGAAAGAAATCTTCATGTTACAAAGGCTACAGCGTGGGTAGCTTTGAGTGCACAGGTAGTTATTGGACCTTTTTGGTTCTGTAACGAAGACGGGGCAACGGAGACTGTTAAGCTGATCGATATATGAATGTGCTTACTCGCTTCTGGCGAGCATTGGGACGGTTCTGCGGCCATGAAGCAAGAGGTCAGCAGTGGTTCATGCAGGACGGAGCCGCTCCTCATACGGCAAGACGGGTCTTGACATGGCTTACTGACCACTTTGAAGGACGCGTCATTAGCAGATTCACCGAGAAAACATGGGCATCACACAGTACCGATTTAAATCCCTTAGACTTTTTTCTTTGGGTCACCTCAAGGACCAGATGTCAGGAGAACAATTTCAAACTTTAAATGATCTCAAAAGTCTTGTCGAACGTTTGATTAGAGCTGTCACACCCGAGCAATGTGAGGACACCATTCAACATTTTTTGCTCAGAATGCGGAGATGTGTTCAGAGAGATGGTGAACAGCTTCTATAAAGTTGTCCAGACGGAAAACAGTTACATGTTTCTGTATAAAATGTTGTTACTTACTTTCCGAATGGTTCTTTTGTATTTCTGTAAAAGCGTGTTGCATTACCTTTCAAGGTCATTTAGTAAATAAAGATTTTGTGGAGGTCATCGAATTTGGTACACCCTGTATATAAATCCAACCTTATAGTTTTAAGGAAAGTCAAATCAAGTTCCAGCCTTTAAGCTGGTATTTTTCTTTTTGCAAAGAAAATGGGGTTTATAGAGAAGTCGAGCGATTGAATGTTTGTATTGAGAATGAATAGAGTACTTTCCTTGCGACTCACCATTAAGGCCAACTGTTGTCATACATACTTGTCATTTTACAAGGGTCCAAATAGGATTTACACAAAGCGATTCTTTGTGTTTTATCGTAGAGTACACATGTTACTATCGTTCGATGGTAAAAAATAAACGTGATTACATGTCAAAGGGGATGGCAAATCAATGAGACAATGCTTGCAAGGGGTTGAAAAAATACTTCTTATAGACCAGTTTGCTTAGTTTTTCGTTCAATTCTTCAACTACGTAAGAATTCAACCTGTAGAGCAACTATATTCCACAGGTCATAATACGTGCCAGTATAAATCCTGAAGAATCAACAAAAATGCAAGTACGTCTAAATGAATTCAAGAAGAATTTTAACAAATGGCAAGTATTGATGCCAAAACTTACACTTCTGGTGTAAAATTATTATTAAAACGAAAATATTTAGATTTGTGCGATCATGAAGCAAGTGGTGGGTTTTAGGACGTCCACGCCTGTAAATGTGGGTTGCGAAACTCGTGTAATTCCTCAATATGAAATCTTTCAATTCCAACAGCTCTTGGCAAAGAGAGGAAGAAAACTCTGCTTTGTAGAACTGTAGATAGTGATCGATATTACCCGTTGAGAAGTGAAAGGACAGGCCTCTGTTGTGAAGATAGTCCGTGAGGTGTCGGAGTGAATGCGCTGGTACGTCATGCTCGTAACAACGGCCAATTGGTGGAGCCATTCATATGCTTTTTCCACAAAACACTCATTCGTCAAATTAAATCGTCTAGCATTCCTTTTTAATTAGTTCTTTTAATTGTACAAGCGATTCACTTTCGTTTTCTCAATCTGTCCGTTCGTAAAATGGTTATCTAGGATCATATTTTGGTTGTTGGTTTTTGTTTTTTTTTTTATGCCAGTAATCAGCACCTACCCAGCAGTAGTTCTGATATTCTTATAAAGATGTAAATGAATTAATTTAGATGTAGCTAATTTTATAAAAATATTTTTGATCTATTTATAGATCCTTTGGAAATGTCCATTAATATGTAGGTATGAATAAATGGAGATTTATGAAATCCGCAAGAAAGAGGCAGTCTATGATCTTATCTACATAGCCTTTTAATAAGAGGGAAGAAGGGTCTTTATCCACTGAATCAATGTGACGAAAATGCCGTGACTAGACATTTACGATGAAAATAATCTAACAGTAGGGCTTAGCACTTTGGCATAAGCAAATCACAATGAAATTTCAATAAAAGATCTTAAAATAGTGTAATTCTATTTCAGCGGGAAAACATTGTAATGCCAGTAATCTGGAACATTTTTGTAAAGATTAAGATCGATAAGTACAACTGATAAGCTTAAGTTTGGTTTGTTTGTTGTTTTTTTTTATATATATATTGCAACAAGATCCACAATGTGGATCTATTTTTATAGATCTAACTTTGAGCGCTAGGTTCGGCTCTCCATCGTCACCAGGGTGAAGCGTCTTGTTACCGTCAGGTGTGCGGAGAATGAGACAAAAAAAAAATCATATGATGAAGTTAAGAGAGCGGTTCTGGTATTTCATATTGTATTGATGAGTAGAGATTTGAGGAAGGCAAAGGTAAATCTTGAGATTGCTTTCTGCGTAGAATGGCAAGCTTTTTCTCTGTTATTTTGCCGATATAATTTTTTTTTTCTAATCAGATCTTTGTCAAAGCCTTATAGCTTTTTTCATGAAGGGTTAGTTTTGAGTCTGCGATTAAAATTTGTCTGTTTTCCCTTTCGTTTTATACATCACCCTCTTTTCTTTTCCTTTCCTGCCTCCAGTTCCCCTTCCCCCCCCCCCCCTCTCTCTCTCTCTCTCTCTCTCTCTCTCTCTCTCTCTCTCTCTCTCTCTCTCTCTCTCTCTCTCTCTCTCTTTTCTATCTCTCTTTCTTTCTCTCTCTCTATATATATATTTATTTATATATATATATATGTATATATATATATATATATATATATATATATATATATATATCTTACACCTCTCTCTCTTTCTCTGCCTGGCACTATCTCTTTTCTCTCTCTCCCCTTTTTTTTTCTTCTCCTCTCTTCCTTTTTGAGTGTCTGTTTTCTCTGATGTCCCTCCCCCTGTGGACGACGACCTATTAAGATCTCGACACCGCGGCGTTCCTAGGGTCCATTAGAGAAAATTGCAGCGCATACTTTGTGCTTGAGTATATCTATTGATTTTGCTCTCGTCCCATCGGTGCTGTTCTTTTGGTATCGTGGAGACAGCAACAATACTTGACGCTTCTGCTGATTCTTAGAACCGCAATCTCAGAACTCTGGTTTGACCTCGGCTCGCCCAGTGCCAACTGGCTGCTGCTGCGGCCCCACGACTTGGCGACTCGATAACTGTGAATTTACTGTGAACCGCTTTGGATTGGATTTCTCTCATTATGAAAGACAAAATAAAAGTCATATTTGTTTTTTTTTTTCTCCCCTCATGTATTCTTTTTTCTCCACAACTTGGAAGGCCTTGTTGTGGAATTCATTTATCTTTTCATTTAATTTGCCTTCAAGACAGAACAAGAGTTCCATCCGTTGTCACCGAAAACCACAGTCTTCTATTTCGTTTATTTCACTCTACAATCTATTTTAGAAGGAACTGAGTTGTTGTTGTTGTTTGGGTTGGTTTTTTTTCTTCTTCTATTTTTGGGCAAGAAAGTGTTTGGATTCCTGTATTTTCAATACCATGATCATGCAGTATAAAAAAGGGTTTGAGCAAACAGTGTCATTTAAACTACAAATTAGTGGACATTTCTTACCTCTCTTTTTAGTAACTCTGTGAGGGTTATTTAAAAATCTGAGATAACTTTGTTGCAACAGATTCAGCCACTAATGAGCCATTAAACTTGGGAAATAAGTAAATGTTTGTATTGTTTAAGCGGGGTATATGAGTTGCTTTACTAAGCTCAAGCTGCCTGCTGGTTTTGGCAAGCAGAACATGAGCATTTTTTCTCATTGAATGTTAGGCCTTTTTTTTAACAGTTGTGGCTATATGCTTTTGCGTCAAGTTTCAGAATGTCTGCGTAACACCTTACCTGTAAGGACTTTCTGCTGCTTTCTGTTGGCACTCAAATTAATGCAATACAACATTCCGCATAAAAAGAGATTCGTTCTGGTTGCTTCATTTACACAAATCCTCTGTGCGGTTTTTGTTTTTTGTTTGTATTTTTTACAGTCCTGTAGCGTTTTGGTTACATGCATACCTTCTAAAATTAGAAAATTTGGAATAAATAATATTTCTGTAAGCAGCAACGGTTATTAGCTGAACAATAATATTATGTGCAACTCGTTCCCTATAATATTTAGCTTCTTCTATCCTCGACCCTCTCTCTCTCTCTTCTTCTTCTTTCTCTCACTCCTCTTCTTCCTCTCTCTCTCTCTCTCTCTCTCTCTCTCTCTCTCTCTCTCTCTCTCTCTCTCTCTCTCTCTCTCTCTCTCTCTCTCTCTCTCTCTCTCTCCCTTTTATATTTTATGTGTCTATAAATTTATCGAAGTTCTTACTCTCTTTTCCTCTGTTTTTTTTTTCTTTTCTTCATCTGTATGTTTGTATGCTTGTCTCTGTGTCTGTCTGTATGCCTTCTCTGTGTCTGTCTGTATGCCTTCTCTGTGTCTGTCTTACTGTATCTGTATCTGTATGTCTCTCTTTCTCCATCTCTCTTCCGCTCTTTTCTTATTTTTTGTTGCAGTCTCACTTCCTTTCCCTTTACTCTCTTTAGTTCTCTCTCTCCCTCTCATTGCCTCCTCGAATCTCAATTTTCCCTTTCATCTTCAATTTCTATACTTTCCATATCGATGAGATTTGCATTTTATGATTAACCCTTCAAGAGTGAGATTGTTGTTGTTTTGATATTTACACTATCGTTGTTAATGCAGCAGCACATAATTATGCGTTCTGCTAATTATCGCAAATAACCGAGACAATAGTCGTATGAAAGTGTTTTTGTGTATTTCTTACGCTGTTTCGATCTTCTGATTTTCAGTTTTTCCTTACTGAACACTTTTGGCTTTTTTCACAATCAGTAGACTCGTTCGTGAAGATTAAAATTTTTAAGTTGTAAATAGGTATAGCAATACTTCACTGGGTTAACCTTATGCATTTTGGACAGGATTTCCAAAGGTCAAGCCTCGATTTTTGTTTCAAAATATCACAGTTTAAGTTTCAAATCTGAGAATTTCCCGGAACTCTTTTCAAGGTCTATAAATCGAAATCATATTTTTTAAATATCTAGAAGTATGTAACGATTTAAATCTCTGCTATGCTCCTGATTTAACCTCTATTTTGCTGTCTTTCCAGGTGGTGGCCATCATCTCCATTCTGTTCATCGTTCTGTCCACCATTGCTCTGACCCTGAACACCCTCCCGTCGCTGCAAGACCATGCGGATCCGACCCTCAACCAGGATAACAAGGATCTCGCTGTGGTTGAGGCCATTTGTATCGGTTGGTTTACCTTAGAGTATTTGGCGCGGTTTTGGGCGTCCCCCAACAAATGGAAGTTTTTTAAAGGCCCGCTCAACGTCATTGATCTGCTGGCCATCATGCCCTACTTCATCTCACTGGGACTCGACGAAACCAACAAGTCCACTACTGAACAATTTCAGAACGTGCGTCGTGTGGTACAGATCTTCCGAATTATGAGAATTTTGAGGATCCTTAAACTAGCTCGTCACAGCACGGGCCTCCAGTCTCTTGGATACACGCTGCAAAGATCTTACAAAGAGCTGGGCATGCTGCTTATGTTCCTTGCCATCTTCATTCTTCTCTTCTCCTCGCTAGCTTACTTTGCGGAGAAGGACGAACCAGGGACTAAATATGAGAGTATTCCCGAAACGTTCTGGTGGGCTGCTATCACCATGACTACCGTTGGTTACGGTGATATTTATCCTCAGACAGTTTTGGGCAAAGTGGTGGGCAGCGTCTGCTGCGTATGTGGCGTTTTGGTCATCGCTTTGCCCATTCCTATTATAGTCAACAACTTTGCAGAGTTCTACAAAGATCAGATGCGTCGGGAGAAAGCCTTTAAACGTCGTGAAGCTTTGGAAAAGGCTAAGCGCACGGGCAGCATTGTCTCTTTCCATAGCATCAATCTCAGGGACGCGTTTGCTCGGAGTGTAGATCTCATGGAGGTCAACTCACCATACCACAAGCCGCGGGGCGAGGGTGGTCATGATGGTGGCGACGACGGAAATGGTGGAGCTGGAGGTGGTGACCTTTGCAGTCTTGATGGCAAAAGAAGTCAAAGTGCGATCATGCTGGGAAACCATCCGAGCCAACACGCAGGCGAAGAGCAGATTCAGCATCAGCATCACCATCACCACCACCACCGCGATCACCAGCAGCAGCAACAGCAACAGCAAGCTATGTTTCCTTATCATCAAGATCGCCAAGATGTTCTACTTACTCCTTGTGTCCCGACAGGAAGTTGTGGAGACTTGGCTACCAACGTGAGTACCAACAATCTGCTGGACGCAGATGAGGAATCCCTGAAGAGAATGACCACCTCGCAACCGTTGCTGAATTCACAGTCACAGGTTTGGGGGTTTATGCTAGCATGAGGGCTCAGGCTCGGTTGTCAGTGTTCTTGAAGATTGCCTTTGTGCTGCTAGCCGCCTTATGACAGCGATATATGTCGTGATGTGAAGTGTTGTGATAGTAATGCAGATGGCTGGTTGTCCTTCCTCTCTCCATTTCAGAGAAAAACGCTAAAATTTCATGTTGGTATCCATTGCATTTATTGATAAATGTTCGGCGTATTTTGCAGGTTTTTGTGAAGCTGCCTGTGATGAGAATTTCCCACATTATTATCTATTATGCTGCCCTTTTTTTTTTTTAAATGACTTTCCAAAAACATATTGATCTAATACAAATAATTATCCCAATTAAGTTGTATCAATTCCACAGTCCATGTGCTCTTCTGCTATTTCAGACCTTAGATACAAGATTCAGAGCCAGCAGTGGCAATTATAGACATATTAAAATCAATGGGTTAAAATATCAAAGGAAAGAATTGTATTAACACTTTTTTTAAAGCGTTTGAATAATTATCAGTATAGTTTCCCCATTTGAGTTTTTCAATCGCGATTTTGTACTGATTGCAATTTTTTTCAATATATATTGTACAGTTTTGACTAGGAATTAATGCTTTGAGTTTTAAAAGATAATATATATATATATATAAATAAGTTGACTGTGTGGTCCCTCTAAAAGTTTTTTCCGGAGAGTGGGAAGAAACAGTCGGTCGCAGGACTGCTATTTCCGAGATCAAAATCCATAAAACACAGATTTACATCTATCTAAATCTACATCTTGATGCGCGCAAGGACATGACTTCTAATAGCGTAAATTTTATATTAATTCTAGCCTGATTCATTTGTATTCCTAACGAACTCAACGTCGCCTTTTTGCTCAACGGTCTCCTATTGCAGCTAGTAATATCATTCCACAACATGCTCACAAGCAATGAATGTTTTTGCGTCTTTTGAAAAGCTGTAAGGCGTTCTAATTTCTTAGACGGTATACGTGGAACTATTTATTGCAAACGATACATTGTTACATGATCCAAGATCCCTCTTCCGCAGCAACCTTCATTGCCTCTACATTTGTTAGGGATTCAATACAAACTACATCCCCTAAATTAAAAGATGTACTTATAATAATAATAATAATAATAATAATAATAATAATAATAATAATAATAATAATAATAATAATAATAATAATAATAATAATAATGAGGATGAGGATGAGGAGGAAGGAGAGGATTGGAAGAAGACTAGGCTTATTAGAACAGAGAACATCCATTTTCTTACATGCTGCGGGTTGGGTATCAACACTCTTTGGAAGAGATAGATAAGATGCTGATTTTTCATAATAGGTTTGCCTAGGATTCTTCTCTAAACCAACTTGTAAAGGTACTGTGCAGTTAAAGCGTTGGACCGACTAATGTTTCTAATTCATTATTTTTCCGCAGTAGCATCCCTTTAATTTGGGGGACATGAGTTTTTCTACCAGATTTAACGCCTTATGGTGCCTTCTAGAGTTGCTGCACCACAATAGACTGAAATAAATTATATGCAAACGCTTTTAAAATTTCACGATCTGACGCCATATTGTCAATGGTCCTTTGGATTAAAGGAATCCTCTTCTCATATCATCAAATCATAGCTGACACAGTTTTATTTTATCCATACAGCGACGGCTTGCTCAATCGCAGCGAC
Organism: Elysia crispata; assembly: GCA_033675545.1. Taxonomy (NCBI): domain Eukaryota; kingdom Metazoa; phylum Mollusca; class Gastropoda; family Plakobranchidae; genus Elysia; species Elysia crispata. The sequence continues at coordinate 511,034 of JAWDGP010007062.1, read as the reverse complement.
GCTTTATACATCTTATAGGACTACCCGTGCCATCCTCGAGTAATATATATACAAATCATCGTTTTTTTTCAATCGCCAAGCTGTTGTCTCAAACAGAAATGTAGTTCGCTTTCAGAGTCTCCTTTTGGGTGCCCATCTGGCAATATGCCATTTTCTTAGTCGGAATGCAGATCTGTTGTAATCCCGACAGCAAAGTCTGTTCTTCTGGAACTTTTTACCACTGCAGTCTCAACTGGGAAGTAAATTTGTAGTAGCCCGTTTTCTCTTGCGTAGTAACAGCTGCTATCGATGTAGTCCTGTTGAGCATTGACTTTTCAACTATGGCTCCAGCACACATTGCGGATGTTGTTGGGCAATCGTTAAATGCTGCGCTCATAAAGTTTCAAATGAGTATAGCCAGTTACCATAACTACTTGTATATTTTGACATGCCGAGCTCATTCATTTTTCAAAAGAATCCAGGCGCCAGGTGTTTGAAACTATTCACGACACTTAACACTCATGAGAAAAAAGCCATGACAAAGACATTTTTACTACTGAAAAATTCTTGTAGTAGCACTATATTACTTGGATCTGAGCGTAATGAAATTGAAGCATCGAAACAAGAACTATATTTGAACAATTATAATAGAGGTTTTCATACATTTAAACTAATACTGTTTTTTTTTTTTATTTCTCATGTTGCTCATTAACTTACTCAGTCAATGTCTTTCTATAAGACTCTGAGAGAGATTTAGGGGACATTAAGTAATTTAAAACTACTATTATTATACAGAGCTAGAGATAATGTTGAAGCTGGTAGAAAACATTTTACTCTAAATTGTTGTTGAAAGTTGATTTGGCGTTTTCGTGAACTTAATCGGGCAGAGTATTTTTTTTTTTTTTTTTTTGGGGGGGGAGGGGGGGGAGGGAGATGGATGTTGGATAGCATGTTTGTACTGTTGCTGTTGTTGTTGTTGTTGTTGTTGTTGTTGTTGTTGTTCCTGCTGCTGCTGTTGCTGTTGCTGTTTACCTTGTGTTTGAGCGCTAGACCTTATTAGTAAGCTTTATGTTGCTTATACGATCGGCTTAGCTTCAGCTTTTGCCTATAAAATATTGTGGTGAACATGTTTGAATCAAAATGTCCTTTGATTCGCATTTTGCTTTCATTCCTGAAAAAACCATCAAGCAATAATTGGTTACATTCAGTTCATTGTTCATGAAAAAGAAAGCGATTCGGTTTCATGCGTTTTTCAAGCAGATGAAAGTTAAGTTTCGCTCGATAGTCTTTTGTACTCTGTTTCTTCATCTGAATTAATAGATCATGGTAATGTGGATACATTGGTTCGAAACAATATCTAATAGAATGAAAGGCGTATAAAGCTGTTTTAATCGTGTTCACCTTGTAAAAATAAAATTTCAATAAAGATTTTTTTTTGTTTTGAAGCTAAATGAATTAGTATAAATATAAATTTATTGCTTAGATAAATCGAAGATCGTTCCATGGGGTTGAAAAATGTGGGCACGCTGATTTATATTGATAATGAATGTGTGTAAATTTTTATAATGTTTGCAAGTAGATTGTTGTTTAATATGCATTAGCGCTTGGCTGTGGAAGGCAACTGGGGTCTACGATCTTAAATTTGGCAAATATGAAGAGACAATTTGAATCAATTTGATTTTATTATATTTTAAGAATTGATTTGATCTGGTCTATTGCCTAAGGTTGTCAATATTTGAGAATCACAATCATAATGTAATCCGTTTTTCGTGTAAATTGCTTTTGCTTGAGATAGAGGGGTTTCGGGTTTTTTTTTCCAGATTTCCTTTTATTGCCGACTGTTAATATGTACATCTATATGGCAACTTTCCATTGCACCAGATGACTAAATAGTTTGAAGCCAAATACTGGATTCCATCTTTCTCTCTTTCTCCATCTCTCTCTCTCTCTCTCTCTCTCTCTCTCTCTCTCTCTCTCTCTCTCTCTCTCTCTCTCTCTCTCTCTCTCTCTCTCTCTCTCTCACTCTCTCTCTCTTTCTCTCTCTCTCTTTCTATCTCTCAAAGAATATTTCTAACCCTCTTTATCATGGTTTCGTGTAGATGTTATAATTTTCTTTATGTTTTTGTACTTATAAGGTTGATATATATATATATATATATATATATATATATATATATATATAAAATTTACCCAGAAGCCCCTTGCTATTCTTCCTTCCATCCCTGCCCTCATCTCTTTGCCTGACCGTCGTTTGCATTATATTAGAAAATTGTGAAAAATTAGTTTGCCTTGAAAAAAAATAATAATGAGATAAATTACTAATGCTGAAAATATTCAATTTCCATGGAGTAGCCATCAACAAAAACCGCATCGCCGACAGCACCTGAGGCGTATTACTTTAGTTATCCTAGTGGTAGAAATAATAGTTAAAGAGTATAAAAAAAACTTTGGTTTATTAATAAATATGGAATACACCTTGCAGGCTATGCAATTTGCATAGTTATTAATATTTCCTGATATTGTTTGTAGGATATAAGATTCCTAATAAAATTAAAAACAATAATAAAATCAGAAAATTGCACGGTATATTCTAAAATTGTAAGGCACGAAGAATCATCACTTGTACAGTTTACTGATTTGACACCTTTATCTTTTTCTTGTTGCAGTCTATGGCTGATGGAGAAGACGACAGCCTCGGCGGACTGGTGGTAGGAAAATTTGGTCCCGGTAATGGAGGTGCAGGAGGCGGAAGTCAAAATGGAGATATTCTTGTGCTTGCCAGCTCTGGGTCGGTTGACAAAAGCTGTATCGAGTTGCAGCAATTACCCCGCCAGAGCAGCAATGCCAGCAGCAACGATACATACACCAGCTGCATGACGCAGCCCCACGGCAGCCCGCCGAGAGGTGGCAGCGCTAACGGCGGCAATGGTGGGCACGGGGAACTCTCAGGTTTCCACCGGCCACGGCAAAACCTCTATGTTAACCCTCTCGATGAGCCAGTGGAGAGAGAGGTGGTGCAGTCTCCAGGTGGGACATGCTATGACACTGTATTCAAAGAGTCTCACCCAGATCCGCCCCCTCATCTACCTCAGCCGCACCATCTCTTCCATCACCATCACCATCATCATCCTCACCACCAGCAGCACCATTCTCATCCTTCCCATCACCATCCAAGGCGAGCGCCGCCTTTGAGTTACCAGCAACAGCAACGACACAGCAACAGTTTTAACAGCCAGCAAGAGACGCGCTTCAGTGGCAGCGGCAGTGGCAGCGGCAACAGCGGCAGTGGATCAGATAGTCCTAGTGGCTACGGCGGTAATGGTGCTAGGGGAAATTGTGCTGCTCCGGCCTCCTCACAGACCATGACCTCGGCCGTGTCCTCTTTCCCTACTGCGGCTGGAACTCCCACCGTCCCAAGTGCAAGTGGCAGCAACAGTCAGATCGTCCAAAGGCTAGACGACGGTTTCACGGCCACCTGGGAGAGAGGCCAACCCTCACCCTATCCCACAGGTCACCTGCTTCCTTTGCATCCTGTGTCATCATCTCCAGAAAATATGTGCAACTTGAATGTTCCACCCACACCCCCGCAAGCCACCAGCGCCAGTCCCGAGCACTCTCCTTCCGATTCTTCCAGCCTGCTGCACTCAGACACATGTGGGGCGCCCTTCAGGAAGTCCAGTTTCAAGCGCTACAAATCTCTATCCGTGGAGAAGCATCCGCGTCTCTCAAGTCTGAAAGACAACCGCAATTTCTCGTCCACTGATAGCCTGCACATCAACTCAAGTGGGCGGCCCAGGCTCAAGTTTCGCAAAGCTTCCTCTCTCGCCAGTCGTCTTCACTCCAGCCCATCAACAGGTCGCAAGCTCGCCAATTATCACCTTATATCAAACTCCAAACCAGGTAATTGGAAAAAGAACCTTTTTCGTTATCTATAGGTTACTTTCTCCCTGAAAACCAGTGAATAGGTGTTTGTAAGAGATAAAATTTCTAGATTGTCATAAGACAATCGGTTATCAAAGTTGAAATATCTAAAAGGAACTTCATGCAATTTCATAAAAGACATAGGTAGCAAGTGAAACTGGAAACCTTTCATATCACAAAACTTAAGAAATGCAAATTCTGTAGATTGTAGGAATTAAAATTTCCGTTTTTAAAATTACTGCAATATAAAATCGTTATTTTAACTACTATTTTCAATTTTAAAAACCTGATCAGTTGTGCACTTTGCAGAAATACAAAATTTTTCGCTTCCTTTTGTATCAAAAGTTTTTTTTTATAATGTTTTTTTTTTAATAGGCTACTAAGGAAGGAAAACCAGAAACATGTTTTTAGATGCTAAAATATCAAAATTTTGCTACATAAAATTTTGACCTTGGTGGATGTTCTACCTGGTAAAATTTTGTGCAAAATCTACCTTTTTTTCTTCACAAGCTTTGGACAAAAAATTAATATAATCTCACTGCTATGGAACACTTTTGCTCAACTCATATGAATCGTCATTTTATAAATTGCCATATTATTAATTACCTTCTTCTTCTTCTTCTTCTTCTTCTTCTTCTTCTTCTTCTTCTTCTTCTTCTTCTTCTTCTTCTTCTTCTCCTCCTCCTCCTCCTCCTCCTCCTCCTCCTCCTCCTCCTCCTCCTCCTCCTCCTCCTCCTCCTCCTACTACTACTACTACTACTACTACTACTACTACTACTACTACTACTACTACTACTACTACTACTACTACTACTACTACTACTACTACTGCTGCTGCTGCTGCTGCTACTACTACTACTACTACTACTACCACTACTACTACCACTTCTACTACTACTACTACTACTACTACTACTACTACTACTACTACTACTACTACTACTACTACTACTACTACTACTACTGCTGCTGCTGCTGCTGCTGCTACTACTACTACTACTACTACTACTACTACTACTACTACTACTGCTGCTGCTGCTGCTGCTGCTGCTGCTGCTACTACTACTACAACTACTACTAGTAGTAGTACTACTGCTGCTGCTTCTACCAACGAACTACTCTGACTGCTTTTCTGCTGCTGCTATTAAATTTCCAATGTTTGATGGAACCATTATATTTATACTTCCATTTCAGTTGGAACCTGCACATTATCAACGACCATGTAGTAATTAGATTGGTCAAAATGACATGGTTGATTTATTTTTAATTCATTTATTTGCATGTTTGATTTAGTACAGTTTTTGCAGCGAGGCACATTGTTTATATGGTTTGGTTTCGGGCTCGATTTCATTCGCAGTTTACTTATAAGCTGTAAGTGCATGTCATTCTTAATTCACTTCCGATGCACGGCTTTAAATCTCAATGTCCCATAAATTGAATGCGGTTTACGCACAAACACATAGTTTAACTCATACTCTGCGTTAGATCGCAAGCTGATACACTCTGCATTGCTTTGGGAAAATGATTCACAGATCTATACTAGCCCACCCATCTGTAAAAGGAGAATTAGCGAGTGATTATCAGCGCTCACTGAAATGCTTTAAGAATTTTAAAATATTCATTGAATTTGCTATGACAAGAAAATACTTGTCAAGGTAAATATGTTAAGTCCACAGATGTTTGCAGAGAAAGTCTATAATCAAACGTAAATTTCATAAAAAATCCTTTGTGTACAATCGCATCACATAACTTTTAATTTTATTCTATTCGTCACGGCTCTCTTTCTTGCAGATGAGACTTTACTTCTTCAATAAGATGTAGAAGGTGAGTGGATGAAAGAGGGAAGGCGTTCTAACTAGGCGCATCGGTGTGGGCGCTGGTGTGACCTGCACGAACCTAACCATTGCTCTCTCCCTGGTAGATCATATTCATGTCATTGTCATTGCGCAAAACCCCTGCCTCTCAAAACTGCAAGCTTCTCCCTACATCAGCGCAAACTACATCCCTTCATAACTACTAGCTCCTCCTATCATTAATACATGTTTTGTTTTTTGGGTTTTTTTTTTAATTTATTTATTCTTTTTTTAGGCTGGAGTGTTACTGAATTTGCCAACTTATCTTCCTCATGAAAGGCAATTACTGTCCTTACGTCTGCAAATGTTCAATTTTTTCTAACTCGTGTTCTTAAAGAAAATTATTCTAAATGCGCTTCAAGAACTAAAAAAAAAAAAATTTGCAATCATAGCCATCCACGTAAAGATTTTATTTCCGGAAGCAAAGGGAAATGATTAGTGGTAAACAGTAGACGAATTGATGGAACATCTTCGAAATTCAATATGTGAAGATCTAAATCAGGGCAAAACTAACTTGTCGTCCAAGACATTTTTAAACCCCACATTTATTTTCCAAATAAAAATCATACTTATTTCTTTTCATTTAAGTACGCTGTTATATTCTTAACTAATCTGTGGCTTCAGCTTCTCTCGCCTAGGATGTTCTTGTGAGTCTGCACTTGATTAGGAATCAATTTAGCTGTGGACCTCTGTGTTGTGTGTGGCTTCTGTTGTCTCATCCCTGGACTGAAATTGTGTGTACCGATGTTGTTTGTAGCTCGAAAGCTTCCACTAAACAAGGAATGCGTTTCTTGGCCTGTAAATGTGACGTTCAGTGTGTCGAGCATTGTAATCTACAGTAATTTATTAAATTACAATTTGTGGATGAGGGACATTTCTGTTGACCCTAACATTCTGAGTTGTCCTCTTACGCTGCTTTTTATCTGTCAATTTTTATTAAATGCATCATGTCCCATATATTGTCATTTCTTCGTCTTTAAACAATAATATACACCAGATTTTATAACTGGTCTAGCACCGAAGATTTAATTGTGCATATAGAAACACATCTATTTCCTCCCAGCACTCCCCATCATTTGTTATTATATCATAAGTACTGTCTCTCATTTTGATCTGAAACTAATAGATACAAAGGTACAAAGAATAAGAAGCAGTACTTCGACTGATATTGCTACTAGTGATAATGCTACCACATGTTTTACATGTTTATCTCTACGAATAGCTCTTGCCATAACAATACTATTATAAATGTTACGACGGATATTAATATTACTACTATATCATTCATACTACCATCACCTTCATCATCATCAGCTTATTCTTGTTATCAATATTTCTATTTCTGTGTTGCAATGGTTGTTAAAAGTAAAAGTTTCACATCTGTCTTATCTATTCATTTACAAAGTTTACAAGCGCGCAATGAAAGGCTGATTTAGTTTTCTTTCTCTGTATTCTGTGCTTCAAAATCATCATAAGTCTTCCTCCTAGTGTTTCATGATTGGCCCTCACTTCCTCTCCAAACGTCTGCTTATCGTGCTTGGTCACACCAGTCACCACGCCCCCTCTCGTCCCTCCCTCGTCCACAGTATGACGTCATGGCTTTTTGTGGCGTTTCGCTCTCTAAAAATTTAACATCACACGGGGTTAAAAAGAAAGAAAAGAAAAAAGTCAGGTGTGTTTTTATTACAAATGACAATATCTATCGCAATATATATTATGATGCAGAGTTTCCAGTTTTAAATGCACGTGTTTTTTTGTTTTGTTTTGTTTTTTGTTTTTTTTTTGTTTGTTTTTGTGTGTGTGTTTTTTTAACGGCTGTACCGAAATTAATGCTTTTATACATAGTAGACATGCGCAGCAATATCCTAAGGTATGTTGATCTTAAGATCTCTTTTTTTTTTCTTTTTTTTTCCCTCCATCGGTCTTTCAAGCTGATTTCTCGGCGCGGTAGTTGTTTTAATGGCGTCTTTACTATAGCTTGTTTTTCTTTTCCACATTTTCGCTCTATCAAAATTATGGCCGAAAAGCACCCTGTTCAAAGTATCTTCTTGCAACCATTTATGAATAGTTTATAATATCCTGTTTCTTGGTGTTAATTATGAGCTGTGGCCCATGTGATGAATTTCAATGATGATTTCTAATAGCTATTCACGAGAATACTTTGGTCCTAATTGCAATAAAAATAAGAAATGAGTTTGATGGTTAAAATGAAAATAGCTATTTTTCGGAGAACTCCGAATTGCACAGCTAGCCATGGCGTCCAACCATTTCTGCTTTGAAATGTTCTTTATTTATTTGTTTATCTATATTTTTGTAATAGCATTTAGTAATGTCATTATTGAACCCCAGCCGGCTTCATCTGCATTATAAATTCAAAAGATAAGCTTGATGCAGCTGGCAGTACAACTATGCCCATATACAGAAGTGAAACCTTTTTTTTTTGTTTGTTTGTTTGTTTTAATTTTTTTAACATAGCTTTTACAAAACATCTAACTTGCAAATGGGTTTGCTTTCATGAAATCAATTCCAACCATATGCAAAAGTTTTCTTTCGAGAGTAAACAAGGTAAACAATAAGAAACTTGATGGAGTTTTACGCCGTCCACTACAGGGTTATCTCCAACTCTTCTGGCACAAAGTGTCAAAAATGAGTGTTTGCACAAAATGTTTGCTTGGCTGGGTCTCCCTTTTTTATGTCTTTTGACTTCAGATAACATTTCTTGCTGTTTTTTAAGTTATTAACGGTGAATTAGCTATATTGCCAAGGCTTGATGCATTTACCAGTGGGGATTCAGAAGATTTGTCGCCCTTCCTGATCTACCAGCAATGCATTGATATGTTTCTGCATGTTGTTAGTGAAATAAAGCAAGGGAGAGCAGTACCAGTTAGCAAAAACTTACACCAATGCCTGAGTTACTTAATTATGAGTTTTGAAATAATGGCTTAAACTCCTCAGGACCGGTCAAGATTTTTTTTTTTCTGTTTTGCTTTTGTTTTTCAAATTTGCATCAAAGATTAGGTCTTCCTATTTTCCTAATACTTAATATATATATAATTATTATTATTATTATTATTATTATTATTATTATTATTATTATTATTATTATTATTATTTTTATTATTATTATTATTATTATTATTATTATTATTATTATTATTATTATTATTATTATTATTATTATTATTATTATTATTATTATTATTATTATTATTATTATTATTAAACACGATATCTTTGTGGAATCCTTGGCAAATGAAACTACAATGCTATATTATCAAAAGTATTTTACTTGGTGTCAGATGGCACAGATGAAAATTGTTTTATCTTCCTCGAGTTATTCATCTGCTTTTAACCATAACGTAAGTATACCTGTTGAGAAATATGTTTATTCTCTTTTTATCTCTGCTTTTAGGACTAGATGCCGACTGTCCTGAAAAGAAACCGAAAGTGTTACAGGATAGAAAGAAGTCAGATATGCAGCGATCAAGCCCAGCTCTCATTACTTTAGAGCCGGTACTCGCCCACCGCACACCTTTCACTTTATCCACGAAAACTTCCGACGATGGTCATCCAGCCCCTCCAAACGCCGTTAGCCAGGAGGCAGTATTCCTTGCCTCCATACCTCCTCAAAGCGTAGACTGCATAGAACCACGCACCCAAAACCAACAGCCTCGAAGACCACACCTCCCTCAACAAAATTTATCCCTCACGTCTCCGGTTTCTACAACAACGCCTCTTAGCCCATCCTCCCGTACTTTTTCCTCTCCAGGTTATTCCGACGAGCCAATGTCTGCTGGTCAACGGCGAGCGCATTGGAGGTATTTCAATGCCAACAGTCATCCACAGTCATCAAACTGTGATAACAATCTGTCAATGACAAGCGATATGGGTGTGGGTGGAGGGCGTGGCGGACATCTTTACCGTCATGCCTCCTATCCTCTGACAGGTCAACATCTTATGACTTGCATTAACATCGACTCTCCAGATGATAACAATGCAAATCTCAGTCCACCACCTACACACTCCAATTCCTCTGGGCGCGCCCTTAACAATAATGACATAAATAGTAACAACTACCTAGATAATATGAGCAGTGGTAATCGCCAGAACAATAACATTGACACAGATAACGTTGAAACTCACCCTAGACTCTCAGCCAGATCTTTTGACCCTCATTTTGAGGGAGAAGAAGATGAAGAGGAAGGGGTTGGGGCAGAAGAAGAAAGCAATGAAGGAAATAATGAGGAGCACGAAGACGGGGGTAGACGTAAAAGTTGTGACAATATCTCAAAAGATTGGTCACTAAAGAAAGAAAGTGAAAACGTCATAAAAACTCATTCTTTCTCGCCAACGCATTTTAAAAAGGAGACAAGCGGCGATAAGAGGAAACCAGAGGAAAACAGAGGGTTTGTGGTAGGAGAGGAAGGTGACCAAAGTAGCCATAAAGGCAGCTCAACATCTGGGCTTTCATCATCGCCATCATCATCGGGGTCACTGTCAGAACCCCATTTGCTCAAATCTTCACCATCTTCTGACCTGGTTGTCCAACATAAAAGCCATAGGCAATCTCAAGGTCAAGGTGAGAGCCATGGGTCACAAGTGAGCAAGGAGATGAAATCACAATCCCAAAGTTTGTATGAACCTGCTGAGTCTCTGGCAGATGATAGTGACAGTTGTGGTGGTCAAGATCCGTTGTCACCATTTTCCCCAGCTGTATCAGACGACAACAACAGTGACTCCCAACAGCAATCCCACATGTTGGTACAACAGCAGGAGCACACTAACCAAGGGATCAGATTCAACTTTGAGCCTGAGAGACAGAGTGTAAAGGCGAATGACAAATCTGACTTCCACCCTTTCTAGAACAATGCAAACGACCCAAGCTCTTAAAATCATGGCTCCATATCCGCATTCACCAACCTCAATTTTTTTTTTTAATGTTAGAATGTATAAAACCTCATTCTCAAAGCCTTAAGAGGGTATTGGATATAACACCATTGTGTGTTATTTTATAGCATATAGTAAGTTCCTTGAAACATTAAAAAAAAAAAAAAGAAAAGAAAAGAAAAAGACTATCAATTACAACGATTGCAGGTTGGCTTTTGATAAAACTAATTAAAACCATTGAAGTTTAGTTCTTATGAAGTCTCAATAATGCCATCGTCCGTTTAACTTTTTTCCAACTTGGCGTATTAAATAAAGCATGAGACTCTCTCGGTTTTTTTTTTAAATAGTTTTTGTGTGTCAAAAATTTTTTTTTCAAGTTTGCAGGTTGTGGTTTAGGAAGTAAACTTTGTTTTGGCCCAGCTTGAGCTTCCTTTTCTTGGCCTTGAACGTTCACCCTTGAGTCTCCATACATAGAATTAAATCATACCTTCCACTACAAACAACTGCACAATTACGGCAGGATAATCCCTGAAGGCTTCCATCTGGGCATATTATGTAAATGTAACATTGTAACATTGTTTTACACTTTCTATGAAATATTTCATTTCACTTTGTACATACTGTAGTTTTAGACGAATAGGAATGTTTTACTTTGCTTCACCGTTTCTAAATTTGATATAATCATGTAAATAAATTACAATCATGTACGATTCCTTCATATAAAGAGGTTAAGTGAAAGGAAATCACGATTTAATACTTCTGAGTTTTGATACTCAATGTAATAATATTATATATATTTCCTTGAAAGCATTTCATGTTTCTGAACATGTGCATAAGCAGTATGGTAGATCTACCTCACAATTACGTAAGTGTCCATCACAAGTTAAGTTGCATGTATATAAATATGTATGGGAAAGATAATTGTTGTCATTTAGGAACTCAAAAAGCTCATTAATGACAAAGATTAGTGATGTCTAAGTTTAAGAGATTCACCTCCTAGCCCATTTACCTATTCAGTTCTCGATTAAATATGTTTCATTCAAGAGGTTTCAAAAAACAGGTAAAAACATATAATGTGCATTACAGAGAAATTTGTTAACTTAAATTGACAGGTCAGTGATAAAGTAATAGCAAAATAAACATGAGAGTAAGAAGGATTAGGAGGGGAATTGGGAAAAAAAAAAAGAAAAAAGGGAGAATGATGTGACGCTCAAGAGGAAGCAGAAGAGATAAAGAAGAAGAAAATGAGAAAGATGAATGAGTAGGGGAAGATATTGAGACAACGAAAACATTTCTGTTTCCTCCTGGTGGCACATAATCAATACATGAAAGTATTTGAATCATTTGAAGAACAAATATAACAAAATAATTGTATCAAAAGAGTTGTGTTCATCCTAGAATGTCATGTCAAAAAACACGCATAATATTTTTAGCATTTACATTCACTTTGTTTAAATATATTCGAATTTTAAAGTCTGTTTATGGCTTCCCAACAACATCACAATATACTGCAGTTTCTCATGACATAATTTGTGCACAAAGAAAACATCATTGATTTATTTTTCAAAAGAAAACCAATTCATTCTTCTTAATGCCTGTCAATAATTATCATAACAAGTTTCTGGCTATTTTTATACCTCATTTTGTCAAAAAAATGTCAAGATCTTTAGTTTGGACATATAATTCTATGTTGCATGCAATTATAGCATTGCAGCTACAGAACAGTTGGAGCTCTTTTTCAGTAACTTATATTTCCAAATTTCGTCTTATAAGTAAAACGATGTGATGGGCATCTTATAATCCATTATAAAATCATACCAGAGGGCAAGTTTACTATGTTCTTTGTTTTTATCATTTGTTCACCCTTTTATCTTCTTCTTCTTCTTCTTCTTCTTCTTCTTCTTCTTCTTCTTCTTCTTCTTCTTCTTCTTCTTCTTCTTCTTCTTCTTCTTCTTCTTCTTCTTCTTCTTCTTCTTCTTCTTCTTCTTCTTCTTCTTCTTCTTCTTCTTCTTCTTCTTCTTCTTCTTCTTCTTCTTCTTCTTCTTCTTCTTCTTCTTCTTCTTCTTCTTCTTCTTCTTCTTCTTCTTCTTCTTCTTCTTCTTCTTCTTCTTCTTCTTCTTCTTCTTCTTCTTCTTCTTCTTCTTCTTCTTCTTCTTCTTCTTCTTCTTCTTCTTCTTCTTCTTCTTCTTCTTCTTCTTCTTCTTCTTCTTCTTCTTCTTCTTCTTCTTCTTCTTCTTCTTCTTCTTCTTCTTCTTCTTCTTCTTCTTCTTCTTCTTCTTCTTCTTCTTCTTCTTCTTCTTCTTCTTCTTCTTCTTCTTCTTCTTCTTCTTCTTCTTCTTCTTCTTCTTCTTCTTCTTCTTCTTCTTCTTCTTCTTCTTCTTCTTCTTCTTCTTCTTCTTCTTCTTCTTCTTCTTCTTCTTCTTCTTCTTCTTCTTCTTCTTCTTCTTCTTCTTCTTCTTCTTCTTCTTCTTCTTCTTCTTCTTCTCCTTCTTCCTGTTCTTGTTCTTGTTCTCTTTCTTCTTCTTTGTCATCTTTATTTCATCTTTCTCGTACATTTTCATCAGATAATTGCTTCAGCTTGAGCAATGATATGTATGAGGGTTTTTTTGTTGTTTTCTTTTTTTTTTGGTTCCTCTGAAGGACCATACAGCTTGGTGCTTGTGCATTTGGGGCTGCACTGAACTCCATTAGTTGCAGACCTCTTGACGGTACTCATCTCTGTTTAGCCAAACTTAAAAGTTTTATTCATTTGATACAAGAGCTTGCTGTGTCTAATTCAGGATCAAAATAATATTGTTCTGTTGGCACTATTTTTTAATAAGATATTCAATCATATCTTTTGTGGTGTACATGATGGGTTTTTATGATAGATTTTACTTTGTGGTTTTCAAGGTTTCATGTGAGCTTTTTTCACTATTATAGACTTCTGAAATCACACCTAGTGCATTCCTTTTAATGTCAAAAGAGTAATAAGTTCAGTGCTTGGTTGGTAGATTTTCATACTGTGTATCAAGATGCTTAAGTTTTGATTTTTAAAGTCATATTCCTGAAAAGCTGCCCACAATTTGTACATAATGCTGAATTGATTTGATATTTGTGTACATATAATGCAGAATTCATTTGATATTCATGTACTTATAATGCGTTGCATGGGACAGAAAGAAAAGAATTTAATGCGTCAGTCCTCTGGCTGTGAGTTTGAAATTTAAGACTGTTAATGAATGAAACTTTTATATTAGTGATATCTAGAAATTAAGCTTTCTTTTTTTTCAATTTGGCTGCACATATTTGTTGGAAATGATTTTCTTTTCTCTTTTTTTAAATGTTATTTAAATCAGAGTGGTAAGGATAATAATGCCTATTTTAGAACTATTTCATTACTAGGATTAGTTCAACTTTGCACAATCACAAAAAGGAACACAGGTTCAGATAAAAATTGAACTTGGGAAACTTACAGGGCGAATGCTTCTTTGACTCTATAATATACCCATGTGTTATCAAATTCCAGCCTAAAACATTTACAACTTTTTCTGTCTGATATTACTCTATTAAGATTTTTAAAGACAGATTTAAGAAAATTTGCCTCAACTCTCTTACATTAGAAAAGTAAATACATTCATACTAACTTGTTTTTTCACATGTCTTTTGAATGATCTGAATATTATTAAGCCTGTATGACAAAAGTAATGCCACAGCATTTTGTCTTCCTTAGTACATTATTGCCTATCTGCTCATTAACAGGATATTTCTTGTTTTAATTTTGGCTTACTGTAATGCCATAATTATGAAAAACATTTTGATCTTGGGATTTTTTTTTTTTAGACAATAAGTAACTTTTGCAAATGATTTCTCATCAGAGATGATTGTCATTTTTCTTTTCAGTTTATAATGATATACATGTAAGTCAGAACACATCTTAAAACACACATTTCTTTGAATTTTAGGATTTTTGATAAGGAAATGTTAGTTAACGGCACAATGGGATAGCTGCTATTTCTTTCCTCCTAGAAGGAAATTTCTGTTCATGCAGTCAAAGTTGAAGTAGCAACAGCTTTATAATTGAACTTTAGATCATTTCTCAAGTTTCATGTGTCCAAATTAACAACATTGTTGGCTTGTCCCATCTCAAGTGGTGGTGCTCAAATATATCATATCTTGCATTTACTTCTATCATACGACTTTGTTTCTTGTACTTGAACTTTTGAAATTGTATGCATCCATTAAAATTTAGTGTTGTTTGGTTTGATATAAAATATTACTATGTAGATTTAAAAATTCTTCTACTGAATTTGACTATAAAACCTTTTCTACAAGTTTTGTACACAATTATTATTAAATGTTTGTAATTTTAATGTAATTATAATAGGAGACAGAAAATGTTCCTTTGTTCATGTTCATTTTTATGCACTAGTACTGAGGAAGAGAATAACAGTTGCCTGCATTATCATGGCTGTGCATTTAACTGTTAGAAAAGAAACTAGGATTCTGCTTTGCAAGCATGTTTGACCTTTCCACTGTATATTGATCAGAAGTCATTATCCATAAATTTTCCCTCTGACTATTAATGTGTTTTATTTTGGCAGCCACTTCATTAAAAATGCACAGCATTCATAGTTACAAGTACATGTAATTAGTACACTTAAGTACCTATACTTTAAAGTCTTGAACTTGACTACTATCCCTTTTTGTTTTGGAGTTAATCATATCAGCGAGGTGGTCACTGCATTTTAAAATGGCAAAGGTGTAGATGAAATAAATTGTAAAAGAATTACAACGACTCCATACTTAATAATATTTAACGGTTCAAAGCTCATGCTTAAAACAGTTTCCATATTTAGAGGCTTAGCTAGATAATTGCTTTTCAAATAGATAGAGATTGAACTCTGTCAGAGTGTGAGTTCTTTTTTTTCTGCTTTATATCATATGGCAAAGACTTGTTAGTATCTTCAATAGCATTTTAATGAATTTGCAATAATTTCTTTTTTATCTTTGGGGCAGCAGTAATTGATTTCCTAAAACACAAACATCGCACAATTTATGTGTGCACTGGTCCACATTTAGCAAGTGGATGAATTGCTCTGCATAATTGAAAAATAACTCTCAAAATTAAATCCATGATATGACACAGTTAGAGAATTTATTTGATTTACATTGCTGCTACCAAGCTCTAAAATAAGGTAAAATAATTTTCCTTTGCTAAACAGGCTGACCTTGACAGGCACAGTAATTAAGCTCTAATCAAAACTTTTCATCAACTGTAATATTTAGAAAGCAGGGGAAAACAGCTGGCATTGCATCACTGAAGACTATGAAAGCTTTGCATGATTCATTTACTATGAAGGCAGTGGCCAAATGTGTTATAAATTCATTTAAAAAGGACGTTTCCTTAATTTTTTTTTTTTTGGAACATAATTTGGATGATTGTGGTCCAGAACAACTTCAAGATAAATTTTTTCTTCTCCAAAAATTTCATTCTCACAACAAAATATTTTCCAACACCTATGGTTTTGGACTTATAGAATATTAAAATGCTGTGTGATGTGTTTTTAAAAGTTTTTCATAAAGTAATATTAATGTAATTCTTTGATACATTTTGTGGTTTACATTTCTCTTTTTCCTCTTTTCCAATGCCTGATCAAACCAAACTTTTCCCTGTGCGTTTTTTTTCTTATAATTTTTTTTACTCTAGTTCAGCATAATATTGTAGTGGCCTTCTTGAAAAGGCTTGCCTTGCAAGGATTGCTGTGACCGTGAAATTTGTCAAGAGGCATAGTTCATACAAGGGTATGTTTATTATGCAAGCATACAGTACCATTGTCATTTGATAGTGGTGTGTTTTTTGAAAGATTAATTTTTTTTTGCTCATGCGTCTGTACATAACTGTCACAGCTGAATACAAGCCATTTGTTTCACTGGACTTTTTAAAAGATCCGTTAATAGAATATGGAAATATGATTTTCTTCATATTAATTACTTGGATGAATTTACAACAGAATGACTTTAGAATATAGAATCTTCAATTAATGTATCAAGGATCAGCCGCCATAAACCCAATTTTAACTACAGTCCCATGTTAAAAATTCAGTGTGCAAGACAGTCACTTACATATATCTAACAAAGAGCTAGCTATGCCTAAGCAACGATTACTTCACTTGATTATTTTTATATATTATATACTGTACTTACTGTTCATACAAGCTGTAGCTGGGCTGGAATACATGTAGTTACTCTCTTAGGCTGTTAATAACAAACTTAGAAAATTATTTGTGAAAAATCCTCTCTAGGTGTATTAAACTACATGTATCATGCTTTTCCACTCTTTGTATTGTACATTTTATCAAGATTGAGTTTGTTGTGGAATTCATCATGGTTTCTGCAAAAGTTGGAAGAATGTGTGCACAAGCAGTGCACAATGTGACTATAATCAAATTTTTTCTCAACAATCTTCCTTTCCCTTTGGAATTTCCCTTTCCTTTGCTATAACTTAAAACCATTTCCCAGTTTTTCCCATTCCATCCCTCTTACCAAATGTATAGTGATGAAACTTCAATATATAGTTTAAAGTGATACTTGTTCTATGAAAAAATTCTCTGCAAATAAGAATTGCAATAGAGGTAGCAAATGAAGGGGCAAATTGTGTAAGGACCATTTGTAGTTAGGTTTAAATGGTTTTATTAAATGAATGCTTTGAATATTAATAACCTTTGAGAAAGAGATATTTGAAACATATAAAATAGAATAGAGACTGATTAATTTTTTAAAATGCCCTGATTTTATTTATTCAGTGTTAAAAACAAGTATAGCAAATGATCTTGCCAGTATACAACAATCTAAGCCTTTTTAAAGGAATAAAATTTAACATTTTGGGGTGCTTCCCAAGAAAGTTTTTGGCTACATCCAAGTCATTATGACAAGAAAAATGTTACTTTAAATATTTCAAACTTTACCCTTCACAAGAAAATAATATAAGAGCATAAAATATGTGATTTAATGTTTTAATTTGCACAAAATTTCTGTGAAGGTAATTATTTCCACCTTGAGAAATGTCTGTAATTATTGATTCAAATAGATTTCGCAATTTTTGTTGTATAATTCTAAGAGCAACATTTCTCAACTTTAAAAATTGTATGCTATGCTTTGTCATTATGCATTAGTCTAGACCTATAATATCAGTCTTGTCAATTTTTTAGCTAGTTATCTCAAGCCAGTTTTTAAAGGAAATATACTGTAAATATTTGACTTTATAAACAATTTACAGTTGCTCCTTACTGGTAAAGATCTTTAATGCTATGAATGTTGTAATTGACCTCATGTACCGTTCAAACTTTCTTTTTTTATCCATTACAATTGTTACTTCGAATAGAACAAGTCCTGCTATGGATTACAATATTATACAATATCGTTTGTTTCTGCTCAATTAGTTGAGTCTGCTAGTTGCACTGTTTAAGCAATTACCTTCTTTTTTTTTAGACTTAGCTTGTCTACTTCAATTGTGAGATTGTATAAGAATGTTCACTTTCTGTGATAGTGATTTTTAATTAGACAACTCAGCATTGTTTTATTGCAATTAAAATGATTTCAATACTGCCAAAGAACTTTTTTTGATAAATTAAATTTTGTTGTCAGTGTCCTGATTGTGTGTTAAAAATCGTATTGCTCTTTCACATTCTCAGCTTCAAAATTAGAGGAAGAATTGCACTCTTTTCCATGTAAATAAGTTTAACAATGACAAAATATGGTGTAAAACACATGACAAAATTACTAGCCTTTCTCACATTGGGACAATCAAAGTAACAGTAACAAGTGTGTAAGAAGAAAAGAACTTATCCCTTTAGATTTCAAACAAGATAATTGCACAGATACACACACACAGAAATCCTGCAAAAATGATCAAAATCATTATCATTTATTAATATTCAAATTAATTATCATTAACATCTTTCATATATAAAGCAAAAATATGTATGCCTACCAAAAACGTTTTTTTTCCTCTAAGAAAAAAGGCACTTTCAATGACACAATTTACATTTATATATCACATTAAGTGCCCCATTATACTATACGGCAACACTTTTTATCTACAATTTATCAAAAACCAAAAACCTAGCAATTCGTCTTGTAGAGCGGAGGGATGAAAAAATAGTAGGATTGGTCAGCAACTTGATCTTGAATTAGTGAATCATCCCATTGTACATGATTATCATTTATAATTACTTAGACGCTTCCATTCTGATTTAGACCTTTCACTCAGTAAAGTTTTCTAACATGTTAAAAGCACTGAACTATATCTAATTTCTCAATGCTATATAGATTACTTTTTGGACAAGGCAATGTTGATTTAACTAAGTTACCTGAATTATGAGACAAATCCTTAGACATTTGGTTTGATCACACAATTTAACATATAGACATTTACTTCTGATCAAACCAGAAAATTATATTCTCACATAATGGGCATACACACTGCATAAATTATTCTAACAGGTCAGTTAAAGATATGTACAAAACTTTGAAAAATCACAAAAATAAAGAGAGAAATGTGGATAGGCGACTGTCTGGTTCTTCAACTTTAGTCACTTTTCTGACTGTTATCTACAAAATTTAATCTTCCAAGCAGGACAAGAGGCTGCAAAGACAAATTTTACATCAGTTGAACAATTACCAAGGTTTGCTTTGGCTTTACTCTCAAGGCAAAATTTCATTCCATGACTTTTATAAAATAACCTGTCCTATCTTCCATGTTGATTTTTTTCTTTCCACATAGCCCATGGCCTTTGCTCAATTTAAAAGAAAACGAACATTTTCAAATGTTTCACAAAGACAAGATCAAAGCACATACTTATCTCTCAAAGCAGCATCCATTATTTCTCCCTAATTGATTGAACAGTTTAAATAAAAAAAAATTGCTTAATTTTACCTAATAATTTTGTTTTTACACCTTATTTGAATTTTTGCCTTCTTTTGGCATGCCTCAATAAATCACGCATAAACAAATTTCAAGTCATTTAATTTGATCTTTTTTTTCCCTTGAAAATCCTAAAATCTCTAGTTTGGGGAAAAGGTGTGTGTGTGTGTGGGGGGGGGGGGGAGCGGAAATAAAAATCACTTGATCTATCTCAAGAGAGCATAAAAAAATATTTACCTTTTACAGGCAGTTTACAATAACTACTCTGTAAAAACCTAAGTGAATTCTTAAAAAAACTTCCCAACACAAACAGAAAAACAACTAAGTAACAAGCATATTAAAACTAAATTAACACATTCAAAGTTGTATCATCTGTAATCAAATTCAAGAGGATCATGTATCCAATTGCAACAGCAAGAGGTAGGAGTCCAAGCCAATACCACCAGCCCTCTGATCTCAAAGTCTGAAAGTGAAAAGTAGAGAGGAGAAAGCAGGTTACAATACTGATGTAGTTTTGCAATCAGAAAAAAAATGCAATCAAAATTAAGAACAAAAGGCTTCATTATCTATAGGGATGTTAGGGTGGGGTGGAAAAAAAAATGAAAGAGAGTATGAACAAAATAATTACATATTCAAAATGTAATACTTTTTCTTTAATATAAGAAGATTTTTTTATTAATTTTTTAAATCTTTTTTTTTACAATTAAAATCCTATCTCTTCAAATGAAGCTTTATATGACTGACACTGGCGTATGTGCCAAGTAAAACATCTTATAAATTAAATGACCCTCATGTTCCAGTCTAGAAAGAGAGAAAGAGAGAGAGCAAATGAGAGAGACAGATAGGAGAAACAGAGTTGGGGAGGCGTATGAAGAGAATAATTCACAGATAAACAGATTTTAAAAGCTGAAGTAAAGAAAAGTGAGAAAATGGAAGATTTAAAAACTGTTCATGTTTGCAATGAGACATACCTGCTCCACATTAGCAGATGTTCTCGCCATACCAGACACCTGGCCCTTTTTAAGCGGTGCAGGCACATGTGGTTGCTGCACAGGTAGTGATTCAGTGGCCGAGTCTGTCACTGGTTTGCCCTTCATAAAATGTTTACCTGTTTCCACAATTTCAACGCGAACTTTCTTACCCATGAGGTTCTCATACATAGGTACCAGAACCTAACAAGAAAAAGAAACTGATTATAAAAAAATATAAAGACATAATGATAAAGAACATAAACCTTTAACCAATCAGCAGGGTCATCATAGTTATTGAAGATGTTCCTCTGAGAAATCAGAAGCAATTTCTTTAACAGTTGTCAATAATAACATACTAACATATAAACAAAAGTTCAACAAAAAAATGTACAATCAAAAAGTCCCGTCAAAGTACTCTCTATTCCCTTTTCCTTTGGTGAATTGGACAATAACTTTGGTTAATAAATTGTGCAAGTGTAGAAAAAAAATATACCCTGTAATGTGAAGTTGAGGGAAAGCCAGGGTAAATGAAGCAAAAGTCAGAAACTTCATAATTAAGTCTTTGGCACTATATATGAAGGGTGACTCAAAAAACAAAATGGAACTTTCTGCTTTCCATATGAGACAACAAGTTGAACGTCACACTACTGACTGAAATCAACTTCTGGTTTTCTTTTTAAATCAGCCTATTTTATATAATTTAAAAAAAACTAGACAGTGAATTTATACTATTTCACAGCAGGGAATAAGTTCTTCCTAGAGATTAGTGATTTTTTTCCTCTTCCCCAGTAAAAGAAACAACTGACAGGGAGATCAATTTGCAACAGATCAGGCAATTTTAAAATCATCTTCAAAACATGGCTGGTTCCACTTCAAAGATTTAACAATGCCAATGACAATTGTTTGAAGCAATAAACAATATTTCAGTAAAAGGCTTTCAAGTTTTGTTCCTTTAATACCCAATTTTTATTTTGTTTGGGTCCCCTCTCAGAAGAGTGAATTTTCTGCCCTTTAAAGTTTCAAAATTATAAATCTAGCTTTTAAATGTCGAGAGTTATTTCATCTTATAAATCTTATATGCATATTTGTCACTTGGCTCAAGCAGAAACACTTTCTTTTAGTTTTTTAAAAGTTCATACAGCTGAGTAATTAAACACAAAGCAGAATCTTCAAATCTAAATGACTGCCATGACAATGATTGATTCATTGTTTTATTCATCAGTAGCTTGACTGGGTAATTTTTCAGTCCTACATAATGCATGAGCAAAGGTCTTAATAAGTTTCCTACAATATTTGTCAAGAGAACTATCAAAGTTAATCCAGTTCTTAAATTTTGTCTTTTATTTTCTCTTTTTGTACACTGAAATCAACTTGTTAACTTGTGTGCACTGCATTAGGGTAAAATTTCTATTTAAGTGAGATAAGTTGGCTTTAAAATAATTAAAAGTATTGAATTATTGAATCTGGATTCATAAAATTTGAATGTTTCCCTCCTTGATGTATGGTGTATAATTAGAAGTTGAAAGTTAACAAAACATTATTTGGGAATAGGGCAGTGTAAAAACACAATAAAGGAAATATTTTAGAGGCTATTTGCAATTTTTCTGAGATGAAGTATTCAGGCATTAAATGTTAGATTATTCTTTTTTCCTAGCAATTCTTATCAGATATAGTCATATGATCTGAGGTAATTAGACATTGAAGTAATACCTGATCATAGCACTTGTTGTGTCCAACATAATACTGCCCATCATGGGATATTTCTGTCACAAGTACATCTTGAATCTGCCCAAGCTGCAAAGATAATGAGGTATAATCACTATTTGTCTCAACAGTAAGAAGACAGTCTGTCTACACAAAAGAATGTCTTGAGGAATTGAACAGTGCAATGTAAATTAATCAATCTATATTGAAAGGTCAAACAGAATATTTCTATAAAAAAAAAAAAAAAAAAAAGAGGTTGAAAGAAACAAAAACTTATGCAAATTTAATTATAAATTTAAATAAGGTTCATTGTTCAATAATGTGTATGGTGCCACTTTTGCCACAGCAATATCTTTGGAAACTTACGACTATAAAAAAAAGTGCTTTCCAGCTAGAAGTGAGTATGTTTCTCCAACATTAAAGGATTTATAGGACAAAAAAGTTAAACAGATTTTTTTTTGTTAGCACACATGTTTGTAGGAGCTACGACTATTTTGCAATCTTAAAGAAGTGAATGGTGCCTATCCTGTTTTAAGCAAAAGGAAATTTAAGGTAGGTCTATCCTTTTATATTATTTTGTAAACATTACAACAAAGATAATGAAATAAGACAAGAATTTAAAAAAAAAAAAAAAAGAATTCTAAGCAAAAGTCTCAACCTCATGTCAAAGGAGAAATCCATTTTGATATAGATGAAATTTCAGTCAGCAAATGTTCTAAAATTTAAGTAAAAAACATTTCTTTTCTTTTTGTAATCCAACCTATTTCCCTCTTCTGCGGACAGAATTCATCACACTTACAAGGTTGAAAAATACTTCTTCTGCAAATTACATCTCAATTCATTATTGAAAGAGGAAAGCTTAAGATTTATATTTTCAAAGCATCTGGAAAACCATCTTTTCTTAATATGTAGGCTTAATTTTATCTTTGTGTTTACCTTATGAGTGTATGGATGATATGACTGAAAAAGTTTTGACACTGCTTTGGTCCGTTCCTTCACCTAAAGCAAAAATACATAACATTGCCTCTGTATTAATGGAAAAAATTCTATTTGCAAAGGGCAACAGGTCCTTTATATAAGATTTTTGTACAAACTTATCAGGGAAGATCTATAGCGTAAGTTCATAGGAAAAGATGAATTACACTATGACAAATCAATGAAATACTGAAAGGCTTGAGATCCTCATAGGCAATTTTGATTTTGCTATCATGGAGTCACGAGGTTGTTAACAGGAAATCATTGGTTTTGCTACTGACAAAGGTTCTGATTCCAATGAGCTAAACGAATGTGAATGATTTGTTTGAATTAAGAGATGTATTTCTAATATGAAAAGCCAATGACCTAAATGGTTTAAAACTGCTTCTCATCACAATCTTTAATTTAAAAAATGTGTTTTACTTTCAGAGACAACTCGCACTGTGTTGATTTCATAAAGCTACTTAGAAAAATAAAACAGATTCAAGGCATCTTGGTATTTAAACTAGTGCCTTTGAGTTGTCTTCAGGTCCAACTTTATTGTTGTTTTTTTGCAGATAAAAACAAAACATATCCCTATAAACTCCATAAGAAAGCATATGATTGTAATGTTTAGATTTTAGTGTCCCACTTATATGAGACCTATTCATTGACACTTAAATTTCTAATCTAGAACTTTTGAGGAAAGTCAAATATTTAACATTAAATCAAAATTAAAAGAGAAAAGTGTCCAGATTTAAAAAAAAAAAAAAAAAAAAAAAAGGATGTATGTTAGCAAAAGGATTGCCTGACTTTTTCCTAGAATCAAATTAGATTCTACCTGAAAATACTTTCCTGCAAAAAATATAACACATATATATTTTTTTAAATGATCAACAATTAAGGTTTTGCCTTCATTTTCATATGATAATTCAGACAATGGATAATAGCTACTACTGCCAATTTTCAGTATGTTCGATCAAGGTTGCATTTAGATCCAAATCTACATCTAAAGTTTGTTAGCCAGCAATTGTTTTCATCCAAAATTGTCAAGAATCGATATTTATACAAGACAATAAAACTTAATCTATGAAAGAAAAAAAGAATAAGTTAGATATTTAGAGTAAGCTACATGCAGTTATAGAATCTACATTTAGATGAAAGTCCATGTCACCATCAAATTTTTTCTTCATGGATATACCATGTTTCTGTATTTATCAAAATATGACTATTTGTATAAATTTAGACTAAGCCAAAACACTGGATCAATTTTTATCACAATTGGCATGAAAATCTATAAAAAGTAGTTTAAATCCATGAAAGCTAAAGGACATCTCCCAAAAATTATTCATAATGATTTTACTCCCTTGTTATCTGAAAGTCCATGTCACCATCAATTTTTTTCTTCATGGATATACCATGTTTCTATATTTATCAAGATATGACTATTTGTATAAATTTAGACTAAGCCAAAACACTGGATCAATTTTTAATCACAATTGGCATAAAAATCTATAAAAAGTAGTTTAAATCCATGAAAGCTAAAGGACATCTCCCAAAAATTATTCATAATGATTTTACTCCTTTGCTATGTTGTATACCTTCAGATGACAGCAATATAATAGCAAATGTTATAAATATACCCCACAAAAGCATTGGCTCGTTGCAAGATCTAGATTAAAGCATAAAATGAAGATCTAAAATCAAGCTGACAAATCCCTACACTATAAAGAGGGATAGGAAGTGTTGATCCAAGGCTGACTATGATACCCTCACATTATGGACTGTCCTTTGAAGTATATCACATTAGGCAATGATTATATGTTGTTAAACTAACATTAAGATAAGAATGTTATATTATAGCTGGCACGGCCGGATTTTACTCATGGCCGAATATATATGTATGTGCATCATATAGCTTTCATCCAGATGGTGAGTGCCATATCATTACAAAAAATAACAATATATTTCTTTACTTTTTTACCTTTAAATCCAATATTGTAATATCTAAGACTTTCACCACTCATAGTCAACCTTTTTTTTTTAATTCAATCCTTCAATGGTAACAATATACACCAAAGCTGCGAATTGCTAAATCCGTAGCATGGTAATCTACTGCTGGATTTTGGCGTTCCTGGCAGTGAAAGTCCTAAGGATAGGCTCATTCAACATTATTTTGTAACACTTATAAGAATGCACACATTGACAGCTGAAGATCTTATTCAGTATGCTAGAATAATGTCCTACCTAATATCTGTATCTCCTATTCTCTTGATGGTTGGTTGCGGCTAATAAGGGAATCTTTATTAAGCCTTCCACTGCATGATTTAATTTATACTTAAGTTGAACAAGATTAGATCAAACACATATCCCTTAAAATCATAAATTCCTCATTTGATGTTCCCTTCTAATTCTCTTTGTATTTCCTTGTTATCTCTACCTTTTTTCGAACTAGTTCAAAGTTATAACACATATATTTTCAAACAATCAGTCCTTAATTACAGAAAGGAAATATTAGCCTCTTAAGAAATTTGACAAACCGTGACTTTAGAGAATTCTTTTATCTCATTTAAAGATCTTAAATTTCAACTAAAGGTCCTACAATGCTGTTGTTATTCTTCAATCAAGCCCTGTCTCTGCCTTTCACTGAACAGGAACAATTTGTTGATAGACATCCTAGTCTTTGATGCTTGATCCCCTGCGAGAAAGAAACCCCCTCTCCTGTCTTTACTGTTGCATAGTCGGATGCAACTTGTGCCTGCTAGATCTACATGTTCCTAAGACTTCAAAGGGGCCAATTTTAAACAAAAGTTCTTTTCCCACATGTGCAAGACATGGGTAATATGACAGGTAACTCTGTCTTGACTCATCCTTTGCTTAATCAATCAGTACATGAGTGTGAAAAAAGCTGGCGGGTAAGATCTCTTTATTGATGGTTTTGAAACCAGATAGCATAGTAGGTAGAACTTTGAGCTGAAAATACAGTGGAAACCTCATAATTCAAATTGTATGGGAATGGATTAAATCTTCAAATTACGAGTATTCGAATTACAAAAATGGGTATAACTATCTATGGCTCATTGAGTGAGTGTGTACTGTGCCTGCAACGAGCAACCCTCTCCTTCCCCCGTCCCACATTGCTATCAGTATCCGTATCAGTACTGGCACTTAATTGACAGTGCACTGATTGGCATTGCTTGCTGCTTGAGAGATGCATGTAGCACTTTTGTGATGCCTTATGGGGTGGTATTGACTTCAAATTAAGAGAATCAAATGAGAAAGACTTTGAAATACGAGCTTGATTCTAACAAAGCCAAAGAGAAAAAAATAACCTATCATATTGCAAAATTCGGTTTATGAAAAATTCGAATAATCAGACTTTTTGAGATTTCCACTGTTGGAAGCTTCA
The DNA here is from genome assembly GCA_033675545.1 of Elysia crispata. Classification (NCBI taxonomy): domain Eukaryota; kingdom Metazoa; phylum Mollusca; class Gastropoda; family Plakobranchidae; genus Elysia; species Elysia crispata. The sequence goes on along the minus strand of JAWDGP010007062.1, from coordinate 484,451 downwards.
CATTAAATCCTTTGTTGAATAAGGTCTAAATTTGCCTTGACTTTACACTTAAAAAAATGATCTTAAAGAAATTATGACATGCCATTAAAAAGTTGCTTTCTTTTTTTAAACTGTCTGTATACCAATTATTATTTTACACATGGCATAATATGAGGCACTGCATAAAAGTGCATTTTGTAGCTCTTACATGGGTGGAAAAAATATTTATAACTTTTACAAGATTTTTATGTCCAAAGAAGGAAAGAAAAGTAAGTTTCCATCTTTGAGAGGCTACAGCTCTAAACAATCTTGAGCCACTTTGGATGTATCAAGTTCTTAAACAATCACTTTTTTAACAATATTTTAGCCTTTAGGAAACAAAATTAAATAGCCCTGCACTTATTCTTAAGTCATAAGGATGAGAGCATGCATAATGTAAGGAAAGTTCTTGATAGTTTCCCAACCTCATTTCCAGGTATTCTTTGCATTTTAAAAGCAGGTGTACCAGGTCTTGGGAAAAACTGATTTATGAATAGGCTGGCAAACTTGTACTGCTCGACTAGCTCCATACTCTCTTCAAAATCCTGAAAATTAAGGTAATAATTTTGCAATTAAGGCTATACATTCTGATGTGACTTTTAAAGCTCTTTAAACATCATCCTCCTTCAGTATTTTTTTTTTATTATAATGGACAATTTCAATTCATTTCTTAGTTTCTTAGTTTTAAATAATATATAATGCACTTTAACTATGAATGAATGATTTAGATTAAAGAGTAGCATTTGTGTTTTTAAGGTGCCCTCTTCTTAGATCTTTTCATTTTCAAATTCAATGGTAAAGGAGACTTAAAAAAGAAAGAAGCTAAAGATCTATATAGATTACTTCTTTTCTTTGGCTATTTGTAAATAAAATAACCATATTTTCAATCTATTTTAAACAGCAGGTTTTTTTTTAATTTAAATTATAACCAGGCAATTGTAACCAAGAATGGATGATCTGAATTGCCAAATGAGATTTATGTCTCTTGTATGCCATGTGACTCGCTGCATTAAAAATGACTGGATCTGATGGAGCTGTTTGCTTTGGAATCGGAGAAAAACTCATACTTTTTTTATTGTAAGCAAATTAATTTTTCATGACATACAACAAAAATATTATTTATTCCTAATAGCTTGAATTATTCCTACCATCGATGAAGTCCTGATATAGTAGCTTGCCTCTTCCTAAAACACATAATTTTTTAAACTCATTAACCAAAATTAAAGAAAAAAGAAAAAAATGAACCAGCTTCATCTATAAAAAATACAGTTAGGATATTCAGGTTATTAATGTACCTCTTCTGTCTCTGTGGGAAAACCACATATTAAGTCTGTGGCAACATTCACATCAGGTACTCTGAAATAAATTAAATTTGAAAAGAATGGTGAGATTATCTGATTCCTTGGAGCATTTACATAATCAAGTAAAAAGAAAAGAAAACAAAACAAAAAACTTTTTTATTTAACAACTATTTCTACTTCTAAAAGTAATTAATGCAAATCAAATCTGTGCATCATCCCGGGTGAATCTGGTGCAAGTCTGAGTTTTAAATACGCAGTGAAAAAAAATTATAACTTTTAGCATTTCTGCCTTCAGAAATACTTTTTAAAATTTTAAAATATCTTTCAAAAGCATCTTCAAATAACAAATTCTTATTGGCTCAATACAGTCATGAGTGGCATGCTAGAATTGCTTGGATGTCTCACATATTATTCAAATTTTTTCTAACAGCATGAAAAATACACTTTTGCAACATTTGAAGGACAAAATGAGAGCTGCAAACCCAAGACAAACAATACAGAATTGTCCCTGTGCAATGTGAGTTTGTCTGAAAATATTATTAGTCTGACCTTTATGCACTAATTCAGATTATATTCGATCATGATTAAAGTTTAAACTTGATTACATGCAGGCATTTCAAAAGTGCACGTCGCAGACTTTCACTTCAGTCATATTGTAGAAAAATTTAGAGAAGTGAAAGGAAAGAAAACAAATGTATGAGAATACCAGAGATGAAATGTCTGAATGGTAATTAAATGCATTGAGTAAAAAAAAATGTTTTTTTCATGCAAGAATCATCCAAAAACACTGACCAACTTCCTCTCTGGAGGCGCAGGATAGGCTACTCACTTTTCTCTGAGAAAATCTACTACATGCTTGAAATCTGCCACACAGTATTCTCTTTTCATGTCCATGAGTACACTGTCCGAGGCTGATTGGACAGGAACATGCAGGAAGGAGTAAACACGTGGGTGGTCTAATATTTTGGCCACTTCCTGAAATCATATGAGACACTTTCAACACCAGACTATCATCTGGAATTTTCTTTTTTAGAACTAAGAAAGATGTTAAATATAAATGTCTATAATATGAAAAGATGATAAGTATCTGAAAATTACTGTGAAGGATTTATATGGAAAGATTCAGAAATATTAATGCTAGTGATCTTATATAGCTACCAACCTCTAAATGCTCCAGAATGTAAGGGGGATTTGTCATACCCAGTCTCATCATCGCACCCTCTGGTATAACTTCCACTAAACGCCACAGTAGCTGTGGCAGGGTCACACCAATATCATGACCATATGCACCAAGATCTTCTGATGTTAGCCACAGCTCTACAACACCCTCTAAAAAGTGATACAATGCAACAAAAATTACACAAAGTTTTAACCTTTCCATATGAATGTTCTATATCACAGCAATCTGATAAAAGGGAAATGAGTCAATAACCCTAAGAAAAAGTGGTGAAATCAGGGTCAGGCTACGGTAAGGCCCGAAATTTAGAGATTGTGAGGTTAATATTCCAGTATATATATAGAGGTGAGTTTTCTTTCTTGAAGTATACAAGAAAAAAAAAATTAAAAAGCTTGATTACCTTCAAAAGACTGCCTTGCTCTATTGATGATATCCTCAGGAGGATAACTTCCAAGGTCACCACGAGCATGCTTTGTCTTGCAGTAAGTGCATTGGTTTAAACATCTATGTGTATAAGATAAGGAGATTCAAAATAAAAAAAACCAAACAATTGTTATAATTTCTGGAATGTCTCTTTTTCATTTATATTTTCTTTTTAAGGTTTTCGTTGATCTAAACTTTAAGTATAAATAAAAATGTTTACAAAAAGTTTAGATGACATTTAAAGCAGGTAAAAAAATATATTTTATTTTAATGTTTAATTCAATGCAGTTATATTTTAGCTTGTTTTAAATTGAAACTAAACCCCAAATATTAATATGATTGGCATATACTATCTATCTTGGAATTCAAGGTATACACAGCATATTTCAAATGTCTTCTTTTTTGTTGACAGGATAGATGAAGAGGTCATGAGATAAGTCTTTTACATGACAGTTGATTCCCTGAAAAAATGTCTCCTTTTGAAAGTGTAGAAAATATGACCAACAGCAAAATTTCAAATGTATGGCCATGATGCAAAATTTTTCACAACTTAACTCATGAAGCAAAAAGGCTTTACCTATTTATAGTGCAAGTTATAAAATTATGATTATTAATATTCTTGTATATTATTTCTGGTATGCCTATATGTAATATCATAGTGTTAAAGAGATCCTGATTTATAACTTTTGCCCCAAAGCACAGTAACTTAAAATATGTAAAAACAAAAAAGGAAAAAAAAATTAAAACACATACCCTGTATTTATTGCAATGATTTCAATGAGAGGGTTTTTCCTTATTTTAGGAAGGCTTAGATCAGCTCCACCTGATTTTTTACCAGATGCCCTTTTCTGTCCAAACAACTGCACAGAGTTCCCTGATAAAGAAAGAATAACCAAATCCAAAATTACTGCAAAAGTGCACTTTAAGAATTTCTCTGCACTCCACCTATTGTCAAAATTTTAATTTGATTAACAAAAAGCATTCATGAAGCAGCGCTGATAAAGCCTCAGATCCCTGCTGCTAGTGGATCAAGTCAGTCAAATCAATATGATAATACATCCTGAAGTTGCAGTTGTCAGGTCCTGGCTAAGCACTGATAATCATATCAGATGGAAAAAAAAAAGTTAGAAGAGAATCTTTCAAGTAAACAAAAAAAAAAGAAAAAAATACAATTGCTATCGTACTGATACGTATATCAATGTCAAAATAACATAATTAGTGCAGGCTTACCTTTGAGGGTCTCCTCCACCACTTCCACCACTCTGTCAATTTGTTGCACTCCAATCACACTAAGACCCTAATCAACCAAAAGTACATGCAATGCTTTTACATAGACTTTAAATTTCAATTCAAGACATGCACACACACGTACACAAATGAAGATAGAGACATAGAAGGTTGTACAAAAACTGTAAAAATAAAATTTTAATTCTTCAATCTTTCATCAACCACAGAAGTTTTCTTTGAAGGATAGGACTAAGTTGTACATGAAACCCAACTTTATTTTATTGAAGGTCATATTTTAAAAGGCAACCTAAAACCTATGAAAAAATAATATATCATATTCTTCACAGTAGAATTTGAATCTGATTACATGATTATGTTGGATTGCAGTGGAAATTTGTTAACAAGACAATAGCTACTGTAATACTCCTCAAATCTGAGAAGTATTTCCCCCACCCTAAAAACAATTTTTTTGTTTGCTCATACTCTAATTTTTACATAAACTATATTCAAAATATGCAAGGATTCCCCGATGAACCAAATGGATCTCTTAACCAGACTATTGAAGAAAATATTTTAGCATTACAGCATGTTTAAGAAAAGGAATGAAAGGTCAGAAAAAAAAAAAGATATCTAATTTTTTAGTAAACTTGGTATCCAGTTTTACTTTGACTTGGCTTCAAAATAACCCACACAATCATATGATTACATTGATCTAGCTAAATCAATTTTCGACACGTCTCATGCCTAATGGTTGAGAAAGCAAATCCTGAAATAATATATTGTGGAACAAGAATGCCTTCAAAGGGCAACAGTTTTAAAAAAATTGTTTGGTAGGCCACTATAAACCTTTGCTCAGGAGGGTGACCTAAATCAGATGTTTGATATAATTGGCAAAGTATTTTCTTTTTTCACATATTGGAAAATTCTTTACTTGAATGTAATCTGATTTCTGTTGTCCTTGAGGAACGCATCCTGCCAGTACAAGAGATTTCCCTTTCAATCTGGCTTCCTTAATTGAGTTCTTGAAGTGATCCTCAGCTGGATTCTTTACTGTGCAACTGTTGAGCAGCCACAAGTCAGCTTCATCCTTCTCATCTACGAAACAAAAAAATATGAGGCAAAGTAAAAAAAAATCCTGAGGTACTATATTGGTTACTTAAAAATTTAGAAAAGAATATAGATTGAAGGACAAATGGTTTCTAGGTTATGGTTAAACTCACTAACTACTTTCATGTCACATGTGCAATTATTTAAGCTATAACGGTAGCCTACTTTCACCAAAAAAAGCACAATGTTCCCTTTCTCTACCTTATAAGTAAAACTATGTAAATATTGCAAATATGCACTTGATACCAATAGATTTTTCATAAGTCAGACAAGCCAATGTACTTTCATTTCATGGTTGAGTAAGCTCTCTCAGACTAAACCAATTTTTCTTTTTTCACTGGAGCCACTTCAGTCTTCTCCCCACTCTTGTTCAATGAATCCAGTGCGACTGGGCTTGACTAGATATAATGATGAAAAGTACAGTAGCGTTATCAGAAGCAAGCTAAATTATTGTTTTCAATTATTTGTATATTTTTCAATCATTTTTTCCTGGCACATGAAGCTAAGGAACCAAAATCATTCTACAGCACTATTGTTGCTTCACTATTGCTTAAAGGTGCATAACTCCAAGGCTCAAAAGAAAAGGATTATATTATTTGCATTTGAAAAAAAAAATCCTTGAACAAGATAGTATTAAAATGGACATGTATTCTAAATCAATGATGATGTTGTTTTTTTTTTTATGGCAGCCTATGATAAGGCAACATAAATGGTTAACAAATAGCACTGTGGATCCAGCCAGATCAAGTTAGGTGTGTATTTTCCTGGCAAGATCCAAATTACTGGCCCCTTACTGTTTTCTTACTTATGTTTGTGAATAAATTTACAGTGTTTAAACCACTTACATGTTTAGCTGAAACTCTTACTAGTATCTTTCAATAAAAAAAAAAATATTTAAAAAACAATATGTATCGTTGTGATTCAAGTTGCAATACATTTCCCCATGTAAGCTTAATTTTGGTCTACATCTTATTTTTGATGGTAGTTCAGGATGTATTGACATTAAGGAGATAAAATTAAATGCTGTTTGCACAATGAATATATCAGTAATAAATGTAAATGGATGTTAGATTCATTAAATTCTCATATTTTAAACTAAATCAATAATAAAAATATACAAATTTTGATTTTTTGAGCATTACAACAGTATTTTTTATGTGTGGCCATATTTAGAAGTATCATATATGATGTAAAAAATCCACATCTTCCATAGAGGACATACCTGAAATGTAAACCTAAATGGGAAAACACCAGTACTGAAGACTAATTTTTTATTACAGTTGTAAAGATTTATTTCTGAAGATCAAGTCTAATAATCATTTTGGCCTTTAGAGAAACTAAACCATATTTAAGTTTTTCTGGTGTTTTGGTGGTTTTTTTTTTTCTTTTCAAGTCTGTCAGATGAGAGAAATTAAAATATTTTATCATTAAAGAGAAAAAGTCTCTAACTTAAAATGTCTGGTGTTTTAACAATTCTTCATTGACATGAATCTCAAGCGTAAATTGTAAAATGACTTAAAGAGATCTACATTTATAAACCGTTTGCATCCAATATAGTCAGGAATACAGCTGAAATGACTTGAATACAAAAATGAGAGTTAGGTTCATATCCTTCATACGTGATACTGTATGTGAATCAGAATTCTTTTCCAACCTGTGATTTTAAAACCATATGCAGCAAGTTGGCCTGCCATATATTCACTGTCAGAGTTGTTGTGGGAGCATCCCCATGTTCGCACATAGATTTTTTGAGTTCCTGCAATATATGACAAAAATAGAGACGTTTATGCATTTTTTTTGGGGGGAGGGGGAAGGAAGGGTCAAAGTTTACGCTTGCCATAGGTTGATATTATTTTTTTTGAGATGTACAGGTAGAACAATTCATTAGATACCAAACCAAAAGAAAAAAAAAAGAAAAAACATTCAAAGCCTCTTTTTTCTGTTTTAAAAATCATTGAGAAGCTTATCCAAATAATATGGGATCTTAAAAATATAGCATGTATGAGCTAGAATTGATGCTAATCATGATTACATATGACTCCTTACCCTAGGAGTTATCACTCTTAGTTGAGTTCACAACAAAAATTTATTCACTTTTTTAAAACCAAAGAAGGATTAAGGTGCATGATTGTGTATAAAAGATAACCAATTTTCGACCTGTCTTCAGTACTATAATTAAATATGAACATTATGTCAGTAATCTAAAATATGGATTGTAAAATTTTTAATGCTTTGTATTGTATTGTGATGATTTACCAGGAACATAGCTATCCCTCTGTGTCAGCCCATCAACATGATCTGCTGTGGACCCATCCTTGGCAATGACTCCTCTATGGCTGTTGATACCATTCTGATGTGATTTTATGGAGGAAGATTTTATCTTTCTGGCTCTTGGGACAATATGTGTTTTGTACCCAACACGCTGATGCTCGGATAATGAGACTGAGTCTGTTACAATATCTTCAATGTCTGCTATATTGTTGTCACAAGAGGATGGTAAAGGATGCTGTGAAAGCATTTCTGTGAAATATCTGGAAAAAAAAAATCAAAAGAAAACTCAAGAAAACCTAACTTACCAAGGTTCTTTACTAATCTATATAAAGACAGGTCACATTAGAGAGGTGGTCTTTAATGAGAGGTTAATATACTATGAGATAAGATAAAAATGTTTCTGAAATAAAAGTCAGACGAATAGTCTCATTAGAAGGAGTCTTATTTTAAGAGTTCCACTGTACAAGTGCAGAGGTAATTGATATCAATCCATCCCCTGATTCCATATTCTCTCATGTAAACAAAAATTTTGTAGCAACGAAGTTCATGCAAGTTTCTTAATTAAAATATTGATAAAACAACAATTTTATATCCTGCATCTGGCAAAATTTCTTTCTAAAAACACATGTTTCAGGTCAAAGAATCTCACAAAACAAGAAAATCAATTATAACACATAACTCATAGCTTAGTTTGAGAAAGAACAGCATTTTTATGCACCTTAGACGTCAGATTTTTTTTAATTGTCCTGCATTAAAAACAAACTTAAAACGGTTTGTTAGATATTCTGGGTTTTGTGGTAAGCAAAATTTTGTGAAATAATTTACATGCACACTTGGTTCGATGTACATATTTTTTTACAGTAAAAAATTATAAACCAAAGAAAAATGACCTTTAGTTATAGACTAGCCTCTTAGCTTAGTTTTACCCTGGCTTTTAGATCTCCAAATATAATTAGATTAAATATGCAATGTAACTAAAAAAGAGTACTTTAGACTAAGATCAGCATCCATCGCATTTTGTTGTATGATTTAATCAGCTCTCATAATACTTTTAGCAGTCATGATAGATGTTCTCATAAATCTATTTTTTTTTTAAAGAAAAATGACCACAAAAAATGGAAAATTGTAAAACTTAAAGCTTCATAACATTGAATCATTTTAAGCAACTGGCTAGGAGTAAATGGGTAGAATGTTAGTTATTAAATGTTCTAAAAGTAGACAACCTAAATTTTATAAGCTTCTTTATCTTTCAAACACATTGGAAAAAAACTGCCCATGGTTGTAAATGAACGAGATCACAAGTCAGTGGTCAAAGGGCATTAATTTCAAAAATGTCTCTAGGGTAAACTTTTACAATCAGATCCAATTTCTCATAAAATGCATGAATCTTAGGTAGAGTAAAAACTTCAACTTTGCCATTATCTTAAATTTATCAATTGCAGACAGAAGAAATGAGTTTGAAAAATACAATTATTGGGTCTCATAGTAAAAAAAAATGTGGTAGTCTTTACTATCTCTAATGTTAAATTCCCTCCTAGCTCCCCATCCTATGCATAAATTTCACTCTCTTTGTGTTTGATAGGGATACAAGCCCCAATTTTTTTTTCCACTTCTTTATCTCTATTGATGCCAGGTCAGCCCCATAATCTATTTGATGGCAAGAGCGAATTCAGCACCTCTTACTTATACTGGTCCCAAACTTTCTTTTGTGTCCTACTCTTTACTAAAATGTTTCGTTTAACCCTTTTTGGTCTCCTGAAATCCAAAGCATGCTGCATTTCTTTGTCACCCCAATGTATTCCTATAACTGTTTTTCTATTTCTACATATTGTACTGGAAGCTACAGCAGCATGTACCTGAAGCTGACATTTCGAGCATTTGTGTTAGTATTGTTTGAAATTTGTCACCCTCGGCACAGCCTATAGTAAGCTTGGGACATGGATAATTATAGCTTTGGAGAGTTTTTGACAGTCCCAACTCCAGACTGATATACATTGTCTAGCCTGTAATGCTCTCTTTCACACCTTGTGACTAGTTGCAGTTTCTGTTTGATACATCCGATACATTACGGTGGAGCATGGATTCCTTGAGTTCACTGAGGAATTTTTATATGTTCTGAGCTCAAACAATTCTATTTTAAGCACTCCTGTCCTGGATTTGAGTTTGGGACAGTTTTCGTGAGTATTATAAAGTACATTAACAACATATAGAGGCTGCTTGATTCGTACAATTCAGAACATTACAGGGATACCCAATTGGCCGTATTTTCCCCACTTTTAGTATTTTAAATACCATACGGAAAAGGGATACCTCTGAACTAGCTGTCTGTCATTCCCAACTCATTTTGTGTAAAAAGTTACCTCCAAACGCCAGCAATTATAGGGTCTCAAAATCTTGATGCTAGATCTAGATCTACATTCAGATAGCAGTCACAAATTTCTTTTTAGCTAGGTGTACTGGTACATTTTATCTAAAGTCCACATTCAAATGAAATGAACCTCGCTTGTTCCTGAAAAATCTTTAACCTAGACAAGGGCTGTCTGTCAAGGCAGAGCTGGACCTAATTCCACCCAAGAACCATACAAAGGATTGAATGTGAAGCTCACTGTTGTCAGTCCAACATTCTACTTTTTAGCTATCTAGCGTCCTAACCGTCAATAAAGAGATCAAACCTGCAAACTTTTTTCCCACACACATACTGATTAATTAAACGAGGGATGGGCCCAAGCAGATTTACCTGCCATCATTACCCTTGTCTTGTACACATGGAACAAGAAAATCTTGTTTACAATCAGCCCCTATGAAGTCTTAGCAACTAGTAGATCTAATACAGGCGCAGTCAGACCGCCGGCGCCTGGTGCATCGAACTAAGCTACAGTAAGGTGGGCCGGGAGAGGGGGTGACTCTCTCCCTGGCAACTAGAGATAAAAGGCTTGCTGTCTGTCCACAAATTATTTCTACACAGTGAACGGGAGAGGTATGGCGTACTAGTGTGAAGAATAACAACAGCTTGTAGAGCACTTTATCAAAATCTAAGATCTGCATCTATCAAATTTCTTAAGATGCAAACATTTTCTTTCTATAACTTAGGAATGATTGTTCGAAGAAAACATGTTATAACTTCGAACAAGTTCGATGAAAACATAGAAATAAGAATAAAGAGAGATTCATAAGGGGAAAACATGTGTTCGAGGAGGTCGTGATTTTGAGGGAAATTTTAAAACATAAGGAAGTCATTGATGCTAATTGCATTGCTCATCAAAAGATGCCCACAAAGCCTTAATGTCATTGGAACATTTCCCTATCCTTTCAAATGTTGCATTCACAATTTTCCTTGATAGGGCATAAATATTTTGTGCACAGCTGGGGTACAAACACTGAAACAGTCACCTTTTTGTTAATACTTTCCCTCTGAATTTCATATTTATCTACAAAGAAAAAAAAAATGTAAAAAAGCAACAATATATCTTATTAAGAAATTCATAAAGAATTCAATGCATTTAACAGTTGAAATCTTGATGAAATTATCCGTATCGAATCATATCATTATGATGCCAACGTTGTCAATTGTCTTCCATCTTGACACTAGTGGTTTAAATCAATACAAATCTATTTCTTGTGTCTTACCCAACAAGTTTGAAAGACTCCTTTTCAATAGGGTGAATTCAGCTGTTGTATTTGTTCCAAGTGCGAGCTTCTGAACCACACAAATACTTAAGTCCGTAAGCCGTGCTTGTTTTGTCTTACAATATTATGCATACAATGATACATGTATAGGCTATAATCATAACGACTTAAGTGAAGTTAAAGACCAGTTCTAGGTTAAGGTAATGTAGATAATTAAGCTTATAAATAGACACTGAGTTCTTTGTTCTAGAATCTTCATAGGTCCCTTCTAAAATATAGATCTTGTTTACAGTTTATACTTAAATAGATCTTGAGAGAGGAGTTTTTGTCGCAATTTTGACAAGTGTTACATGATGCTCCAGCTTGTTCTTCTTTCTACTTGCGTTTCTATAGTGGGTCATACTGATAAGCCGATAAATATTTAGAAATTTAGTCCTTTTTCTCTTTTTAATTTATATTTCGGTCAATGAGAGGTAGGCCTATCTTATCGATAACTTTTTTCTTGAATTAATTGTTTCGTTCCATGAACATAATGAACTAATGTGCTCTTTGGTCAAAGAGATTTTTTACTCTTCATAGTATTTTCTATTCGTCTTTTTAATATGGTTGTTTCGCTTCGACGTTAGCTTACTTAGATGGAATTTTTTTTTTTTTTTTTTTTTTGGGGGGGGGGGGGCCGTGACGATATTTAATGGAATTTTAAGATGAAAATGTCTCTATTACCTGTATATATAAAATAGTTTACCATTATTTATTCCTGCGTGATAAGATGCGACAGATTTAGACCTGCTTTTGCTTGACTGGGATATAATCCCCTTTCGTGGTTTGTCTTAATGACTAGTAAGAGTATCTCTATTGTGGGCAAAGTCATTACTCTGGAGCCCATGGAAAACTTGATATTTTGATAATGAAAGGGTTGCTTTAGAAGACTCTTAAGAGTCTAGTCCTGCGGTATTCTGTGACAACTTGCATTATCTTATGATCAAAACAAAGCCTTCTTTATTTGTAAAGAAATGAGAGTACACATAATTCTTCCATCCAGCTCGATGCAGTTGCGATTAGTTCATTTTATTTCTTCCTGCTATATTTGTTGGTTGCTTTTGTAATTTTTGTTAATTTTATTCTTTTAGGGACCTTTGGCGTCTTTTAATACAAAAGTTTGGTAGGTAAGCGTGCACAATAATATTTTGCTCATATCCTCCACAACAAAGGTAAAATGAAGAAAGGACTATTTCTGCATTAGAACTTAATCATTCTATTCTTATAGCATTTTTTAGAGATAAGCTACATTATAGAAGAATGAAAGCGAATTCAAAGTTTGAGGTTTCATGCCCAAAAAAATTGTCTTTGTTCGCTGGTTTTATGGAGTCAGCAAACTTTTCTAAAAGCAATGCAGGAACAAAGAGGTGCACTGACTTGAGGGAACTCATAACTGCCTGTTCATAAAAATGTAGCCTATAAGGACCTGCAAATATTTTTTTCAAAAGTATCTAGATCTAGCTATTCTTACTGGTCAGCCCTTTTTGTTTTCACTAAATTTACCCATTGAAACAAAACTGCATGTTTTATTTTTCACTTTATGATAAAAATAATTATGCCTTCTTCAATGTAGAGTTTAAATTATGTAGTATACAAATGTCAATACTGAGGCGGCTGTTCAAAACATGTCTAGTTTTAGATCTAGATCTACATTCCGAGCTAGATCTAAATCTTGAATTGCAAAGTTAAACATTAAACATCATCAGGTCTGCTCAATTCTTTCATGATTTCTAAACCTTCCAATTGTGCATTTTCCGTAGAGTTCAAGTCTTGATTTCTAGCTTTAGATCTTTGTACTTTCGTGTGCTGAGAATTAGGCTAAAGCCGTCTCTAGGCATAATTTAAGCAAAAACGAAACGGGTCCTTATCTAACCAGCTAGAGACAATAGTTTTAGATTAGATCTCAACAAGAGCAAACTCAATGTATCCCCATTCTTAGTCTAGAATGTTATTGTATTAAAGACCATAACTCAGATAGAGCTTTCCCAAAAGAAAGTAGACTACATGTGGGTTATCATAATTTGAACTCTATAGGCCTACTTTACTTCAAAATATTGCAGGATCTCAATAAAGTACACCCATCTGTTCTGCAGCTGGAGCCAATACCCATTCAACTTATTGTACATATGCTTGATATTGATCTAATTAAAACTAGTCTCAGTCAAAGTATACGTAATGAAATTGCGAGAGACTTTTCACCTAGATCTAGGTTGTTGATTGACACCTACAGCCCTTTTCAAGGTAATACCGCAGTGTTGTGGTCCTGGTTATATGTTGACAGTGTGGCCATGGTGGATACAATAAATGAGCCAGATTTTCACTCTAAATTAAAATTGATGCACTGATCTAATCAAATCATTGTCTTGCAAAAATCAAAAGACAACTTCTTCAGTCAAGGCATTGCCGTACAAAATATTGAACTTGTTGCAACAATCTGCCCATTTTTGGCATTATTTGTTTAGATGCAACCAGGATCGCAAACTGCGGTATTACCCTTTTCAAAATGTAACTGTTTATTTTTTTTTAATTTCACCACATTTTACACTTTACAGTATGACTGAACATTTTTTGGTTTTATTGGAAGTGTTTAGGTTGGTTAATCTTAAATCATTGATTTTGGGAAAGGATGTCATACATAGATCTAGTGCGTTTTTATCTAACATCACTGGTTATATTTAAAATAATGTGAGCTATATTTTATAATCATTTAAAGTACCAGTGATACAAGGTTCAAGCTGAGAATTTGGGCTCTAGAGTACGGTTTTCAAATTTTTTTGTCATCAACAAACATAATGTTGTCTATCTTATAAGGATAAGTTATTGCCTATTAATAGAATTGATTTCTGAAATCTTGAGAAAGCCTTTAACATTGCGTCCATTTTAGACATTTAAAATATCTGGGAAATAGTGCTGATTTCAGAAAAGACCAATGAAGAGTTACTAGTGAGCTGAGCGCCTGAATCTTGTGAACAATAAGCTAAGCATGATAAAAAGAAATGGGAATAATAAAACCTAAATCTCTTATGATTTTTGCATCTCTCCTTTCCCCATATCCACTTGCGAGTCAATCACCAACACGCCAGATAAGGTGATGGCAGGCAACATTCATCGCATAAGAACAGTAAGGCTTACCGATCTCCTCAGTTTGATCATCTGGCTACGAATTAGACAAATCTATTTGTCTTAGGACTTCTGTCTGAAGAATTTTTTAAAACACAAACTTATTAGACAAATATTCTATAAAGCTCATCTAATTCGAATCTTCAGGATTCAAATTATCGCAAAATTATGATTGTGGCTTTTTTTTTTTGCCTTTTTTACCTTCATGAATATTTTTTATATTTTATTGCAGGTTGACTGATTTTCATGGATCCGAAAAAGTTCATTCAAGTTTTGCACAGCATTGGCTATCCTAATGCCCACAAACTGAGTCCACATGCTTTAGAATGGGCCTTTGAAAACCCTGCAACAATTTCATTTTTAGACTGGTTTTCAAACAGCATTGGAGCTGATAATTCAGTATCTGCAAGCGAAATGAAAGAGTGAGTTGCTAGCTTTGAAGTTTATGAACCTTAAAGAAAAAGACAGTCATGATTACATGTATTAAAATAAGGGTTCAAAGAAAATTTAATTGGAATAAACTGTTACAGTAAATTATTAAACATTGTCTTTGATATTTTCAAGCGGATTTTCTATCAATATTTTTTTTATTTCCTTTTCCTAATTTTCAGGTTTAAAATAATTGAGCAAATGAATGGATTGATTGAGGGGCAACAGTTAGAGGAAGCTCTGGAAAATATTCAACATGAAAGCCATGGATTCGAAGATCTTGAGTAAGTTTCAAATCAATCATAAGGGCAAAAAAAAATGTAATGCTATGGAACTCAGTAATAAAGACAACTCTTGATTTTTTTTTTCGCAAAGTATCGTTATAGCAAAGTTTGCCGTTATTCCCGCAAAAGAAAATAAAGAAGAATTTATTGTGGTGAATGGGAGATAAGTGGTTTTTGAAAATTTTTGCTGTGAATTGTGAGTGAGATGCATAGGTCTTGCATACCACACGCTGTGTCATACCAGAGCTCTGGTGATACTGATACTATACTAGATTTCGCTTTAACGGGAGGGAACTGTTTGGAGAAAAGGCACAAAAGCCTGCATCGCTTGGTGGTTGGTACCACAGCATACTAGAAATACAGGTAAGACAAAATGCTTGAGATTTTTTTTCTATAAAAATTTTTTGTGTTATTACGGGGGGGAGCGGTATCACTACTCATTATTGCAGAAATAAACTGAATGACCTAAATAAAGGGAAAAAATGGGGATTTTCAGATCTTTTGTTATAGCAATGCTTGTGGCTTTTCAAAGTGTTCTTAAATATGGGTTCCACTGTACTTATAATTCAATTCATCAATTATGAAAGCAAGGTTTTTTGGAGAAACATTTTTGTAACTTTTACCTAGGTGCATAATTACATGTATGTGTACTCCATCTTAAGTCTAAAACTTATTTCCACAACTTGTGGCAGTATACAAGGGCTGTCTTAGGAATGTAGTAAATACAATGAAGGGGAGAATGCCAGATAGTTCATTAGGTAGTGAATTTGACTGGCATTAGAATAATTTTGGTTAGATTTTGGGGGGGAATTAGGAGGGAAAATTAACTAAAATCTTAAACTATGTTTCATTTTCTTTGATCCTCAACTTTAGAATAATTTTTCACTTAAAAGTTTCTAGAGAAGACAAATAGTTAGGGAACAAGTAAAGCAGGGCTTTGAAAAAAATGGAGTAATAGCAAGGGAAGGGAAAAATCAGTGCTTGGAGGAAATGGAGAAAAGCAAGGGGAGTAGGAAAGTAAGGCTTGGAAAAATTGAGCAAGGAGGAATTGAAAGAAAGGGAAGAGGTTTATAATGATAATAAGGATTATAATAAGTAGAGGTGTGTAGAAGGGAAAGATCTATACAAATAGAAGGAGGGGAAAGAAGGGATATGATTAGGAGTATGAAGGGGTAGTGGTGTAAAGAAAGAAGATATGTGGATGAAGAGAAGAGTGAGTACCACTGAACTAGAAGGTAAATAGCAGATAGAGGAGATGATACATGTTTTAACATAAAAAATGTTCCATTGAAATATCAAGAGGTTTGAATTTTATGTAAAAAAATCTTCCTATAATTTAAGCTTATTATTTTATAATAACCACTATTAATAAAAGAAGTAAATCTACATACATTTATTTAGTGTATAATGGCCCTTGAATGTTCAAACACAAATTGTTTGAAGACATAAAAATTTCCCAGACTTTGAGGAACCCATACCGGTCTTCAGTATATGGAATGTTTTAAATGTTTTCGATTGTTGATCAGAGTCCATCACTTATATTAGATAGAAAGATGTATAGATAGATCTTTGTGATATCTTACTGTCTGGCAGTTGTTAATTGTTAAATTGACAAGGCTGGGTTTTCTTTTTCTTTTTTCTTTATTTTACAAAGTGAGGCCAGTGTTTTTGGGTTGTTTTTTTTTTTTAATCTTAAACTAAATTAAGTGGCCTATTTCTCCTTTTTTTGTGTGCACAAGAATCATTGTCTTTGAGTTTTGCCATTCAAGGAAATATTATTCTTTCTTCATTCAACAAATTTGTATTAATTATTGATTGGAAGTTACATTTTTCCTTTGTTTACATCTTGTTTCCCCTAACTAGGTCTGATGTTCACAGACTAAAAAATTCGTTGGCACAAGCTCTAGCTAGAAAGCAGTCTCTTCTCTCACATTGTAGCAAAATAAGGTAAGTTAGATACAACCATGTATAATTTTGAAAAGAGCAAGTTTTCTAAAGGTTCCTCTTTTTAACACAATCTTCATGATATTTTAATATTGCTATTAAATTGCTCTGCATTTGTCTGAGTAATCAAAAAATAAAAAAATCAACAAACCAAAATGAAACCTTTGCAAAGGAGCTTGATTTAAGAAAACCTAGATTTCGAAAGGGGGGAGGGAGATAATCTAAAAAAAATTGTTTCTATATGAAAGTTTTGTATATTTACTTTACTGCTCAAATAAGTACTGATAGCCCAAAACTTTTCGGTATGATGGTCTTGTATGAGACAAACTTACAATACTAGATTTTATTTCAGTGTGAGGCGATGTCTTTCCACTCCCTTTCCTTAACTGGAATTTGAGGGAGAACAAGACATATTTTGTCTTTTAGAACTAGATGTAGCTTTTTAAGTGTATTATTGATATCAGATAAGATCTAAAGGTTCATAATTAATATGGATTTTTTTTAGATCTACTATCCACATCGAGACTTTTTAAGTTTGTTGGAGGTTTTTTTTTTTTTTTATGGAATTAGAAATGGATCTTTATGCTCATACATTTTCTTCATCTGAAAATAGACAATTTTGTGTTAAAAACTGATATTTTTCAAAGAAAAAGATGGGATAAGGAAGGACAAGCATCCATGAGGATTGCCTTGTTGATCATAGCATCAGAAGTAGAATGAGTGTACTGTTCTTGTGGAGATGGGGTTCAACAAACTTGTTGATATTGAAAAAAATATGGCAAAAATAACTTGAAAGATTAAACTGATCAGAATTGGTACTGGTAAAAAAATACTTCATCATTTGGAATAAAACCAAAATACACAACTAATATTACTTTTTGCTTGAGACTTAATGCAGTTTCATGTCCCTTACCTTTAAAAGTGTTTTCCCCATTTTTTGAAAATTTGACTCTCTCCTGATTTCCTTCCTTTAAAGATTTTTTTCTCTATTTATAGTCGACATCAATAAAAAAAATGTTCATTGTGGTAAATCTTATTTTTAGGCTTTTCTTATTGAAGAAGTAAGTTTATATCCCTAAATGTTTAAAGCATCTCATTTTATGGTGAAAACAAATATAGTGTATTTAGAATGTCTTTAACTTAAGCTAAATGTAATTTTTTTTTCCTTTTTAAAGATTTTATTATCTGATGCTATCCTCAATTTTTTATTGTCAATCTTTAGCCTGATCAGCGGCAGATGGCCCTGATGTTTTTTTATTATGTCTCCAATTTAGTGAATTATCATTTTTTTTTCTAATTTCAAGTTATAAATTTACTTTTATTTTCTCTTCTTGTGTTCATCATTTTTTATTAGAATTTACTTGTTCATCAGTGCTCAACAGGTAGCCTTGCACAATAAAATTGTTAAAATGGGAGAAGTTGAAGAACAAGCTAATCGACAAGTGAAAATGACACTAGATAAATGTGCTATGCAAGATGTCAAGGTAATTGAATCTAATGTCTTAGGTTTTTGTGAAATGACATTAATTTTCCATGCAATAGTCTGAAATATTTTTTAATCCGATTCCTTAAAAAGATAATTGAATAACCTTAATACTTTAGAATTGACATATTAGCTTAAAACACAAACACACAAGAATTTTGCCAAAACATGTTCATTTTATGCAATTATTATAGGAATAGTATCACCATGGTCAAAAAATTACATATCAGCCAAGGGCAACAAATCTATATTGCCAGTATCAGACATTGATTTATTTATTGTTTTCAACCCTTTCCTCAAATGAATCCACATAATACAAAGATAAGTAAAATAGATTTAATAACTTCATGATGTTGTTTTTGCATCTCCACTTTCTTTACAAACAGCAGTGATACTTTAATTTTAATGTTTTATCTTTATGTTTCAGATTAACAAGGCATTGAAAAACCTGTCTGCAGCAGTAGGGAAGTTGGTTGAGCTTTATAAAAGCAAGCCTGCAGGCAGAAAGGGCTTTCCCTCAGCTGGATACTTTTTGTCTCAAATGGATCTCAGTTCTTTTCATGATGCAGAGGCAAAATACTCACATGATCTTACTGAGTTTACAAAAAAGCAGTTTTTTGAGGTGATTTTTTTCATCTTTCATTCCCCAAGCGCTCACAACTCTTCAGGAACAGGGATGCAATCAGTGCAAAACTTTGATTCGACCCACTGATCCTTCATTGCCTTTTTCTTTTTTCAATTCGTGGCCTTTAAGGTTTTATCAGATCCATTTGATTTAGGGCTTTTTTTTCTCTTTGTTTGTTTCTGGCTTTATTCAGGAGATAAAACTTGTAAGCACATGAGTTCATTTCTATTTCCAAATTCGAAACAAGCAGAATTTCACTATAGTACAGTTCACTAGACTTGAATCGTATGGGAGCGAAATTTGATTCTGAATTATCTTAGTACATGAAGCGAAAATTTAGAAGAAGAACATTTCTTGATCTTTTAATCAATTATTGTTAAAACAATGGTTATTGCTATTCTCAAAATAAGGGAATAAAGAAGAACTTATTATTCTGATGAATGAGAGATAAACATGGGCAATGACTAATCATTTTCAATGTTACTTCCCTGGCATAAGTTGAAGCTTAACATAACAGGTGCCAAAAAATGTTATATTTTGTCTTTTTTTTATCTTATTTTGTTTTTTTTTTTTGCATGTTTTTTTCATGTTAGTTGTAGACATGGTTTTGATGACGATTGAGGGGAGAGCTTGTGGTTTAAAACAATAGATTATTTAATATAGATCTAGACATATGGGTTTTGCCTGTCACAAAGAACGAGACGAGAGTGACATGGTTAGAGAGGAAAGCAAGGTAGTGTAGAACTGGACTGGCTCTAAAAATCAAAACCTCTAGACCTACTACACTTAAAACTCTCTCATAGACCAAGAGTACATGTCTACTGCAGCTGAGGACTCGTGGAGAGTGGTACTGTGGCCATTAAAATAGTACATGCTTGGCTTGTTCATAGACTTAGAAGCCTTCCTTCCCTCCCCTCCAGCAGTTTTTCCTCTCTTCATATTCGGTTAAGAGGTGAAAAAGGACTGATGATAATCCATCCTCTTGTAATCAATTCAAGCGTTCATCGCCCACTTGTGGCCACAGCAACTAAGTGCAAGAAGGAATGCCTTTGATTCAATCAATAGATCTTGATGTAGTGGTTGCTGATTTCGATATTTCTCGTACCTTAGAGAAGTATTTCATTGATTTGTCATCCTTCCATATTTTCTTTCCAAAGTATGATGTATATTATAAAAGGCAACTTCGATTTCTTCCTTTACCATCAACTGAATTTTGATCCGCCAACACCAGTCTTCAATGTGGTGGCTAAAACTGAAGAAAAAATATAGATGTAAAACTCTAAAATGTTCTTTCAAAATGTATTTTGTTGCAATAGACCTGTTGCTGAATGAGCCATTGTTAAGGACCAACTATAGAGCTTCTCAATAAACACAACAATTCAAGGCTAACGTTTTAACTGTGTTGCCCAGACTTTGGGGCATGTACATCTTAATTTAACACAAAATCGTTACAGAAAAAATTCTTCATATAATACTCAAAGAAAAAAGTAAGTGGATCCCTTAATCAATCACCTCGCCGCAAGTAGGTAAAGAAGATGAACTTTTCTCCAAACAATAGTGTTTTTTTCCTTGAAAAAATGCAATCTTTCCGAATTATTTTGATCTAGACCCACAGTATGTTATACTCAGAAGCTTTTCAATACAGAAAAACCAAACTCAATAATACTCAGCCCGCCATCAGTGTTAATTATGTGCATTTTACTCATTTTTTGAACAAAGTGAATGCATAACAATGTTGTTATCCCACAAGCTTGCAGTAAAAGTATTCCAGCTAAGAACCACAAGTTTTGTCCTGAATTTATTGATGAACAGATGAACAATTTCAAACAGCATTGTATATCCAGAAGCTTTGAAATTTAAAAAAAAAACATCAACCTTGTTTTGAATTAAACCTATGTGCATGTTCATTTTATAAGCTCAGTTTTTGAAATCTTAAAATAAATATACTGTTTTAGGAGGAATTCCTTTGTCATCATAATAACTGCATTGGAAGCCATTACAATCTGTGATGGGCTTCAGTATAAAAATGAACTAAAGCAGATTGTGCCAAAAAAAAAAGCACCCTACTTTGATTTTTTTTTTTCAATGGACAGTGCTTTTTCACCACACTAGGTGAGCGCACTACATTGTATCAGCAGCGGATCACATCAGAACTACATAATTATGATCTTGATGGAGAGGTAAATCAAATGAGGACTTAGTGGAGAAAAGCGCCCAAATTGATTTATTTTTTGGCTTGAGATCTCTATAAAATTATAAGAGAAAGAATGTCCTCTTGGTGACATAATTATATGAGGGTATTTTGAATGTCTCATTGTTTTGTACACTTTAAAGCTATCATTTGAATGGCTCTTGAGAATATAAATTTATTATGTTTCTTCAATGTAGATGTCTTATCCAAATGTTTATTTGAACAAGGAATCATGTTTGTACATTTATACTCATAGTCTTGATATATCTTTAACTCATAAGAAAAGAATTATTCCATTTCAATGTTTCTTTTGTTGATGTGTAAGGTGTTAAATGTTTAGAAGAGTGATTTTATTAAAGCTTTTTCACTTTCCTCCGCCACACTCTCTATCAAAACAAAAATTTTGATAAAGAGCATCTCATATTTATTTTTGTTTCACATTTTAATGCTTTTCATAAACAATAATTATCATCACAATCATTCGTTTTTTTTTTCTTAATGGACTAGGGTGTTGCTTTGATGTCTGGGGAGGGATTACTAGCTGAATATGGTTTGTTAGATCTGAGCTCACCACAAAAGAGCATTGCAGCAGACAAAGATAAAGAGCAGATATTTTTGGAGGACTGTATGGAGCTCCAAAGATTAAAACAAATGTGAGTGACCTCTTTGTGATTAGTATCAAGTAATTAGCACAACATATGTTAAACCTTTACAGTAATTAATAAGAAAGTTGACAATTATTTTGTTTTTCTTTTCAATGCCTTTGTAAACTTAATATGCATTTGACATTATAAGAAATGACCCTATTGATGACATGACAGTTATCTCAATTTTTTGGGTTACAGTAAGTTATGAAAGAAAGTCTTATTTGTGTATTCCTTTGTTTTTCTGGTCTCAAAGAGTTTGATAAATATAGTAGAGTAAAATATTGTAGGGCCGTTTTAAAAAGGTCTTTAATGGAAAGCAGTAGCACCATTTGGGACCCAATGCAACGTTGTGACTAAAACTAACATGGCAAAAATGGAGTGCTCTGATGGACTATTTTTTGTTGTTGCTTTGTATTTAGAGTCAAAGGGTATATTGATCGGTTAAGGTACAGAAAAGAAAGTCAAACCTTTTGTTTCACACAATTGAAGCTTTATTTCATAGCCATTAATGGCAAAGCAGCTTTTATCAATTTGTTTTACTTTCCAGATTTCCAAAAAGTGAATGTGATCGCATCAATGCTTTAGTGAATGCAAAGAAAGCCCAAAGTGCTGTAGCTGAAGCAACAGCTCTTCTTGAGAGTCTCAAGGCTGGGAATTTCCCATCATCACCATCAGAGATCAGGTTGACAAAAACTGTTCCATATTCTGTTTCCCACAATCAATTTAAATTCTGTTCAACCTTATCAGAGAAAGCATGTGATATCTCGTATCTATAGTATAATAAATTAATAAAATCACACCTAAATTTATTGTTTTAACATGTCCTGTTATCAAACAAATGTGGTAAAAAAGTGTGTTTCACAAATTCTCTAAGGTAAGAGTTAAAATTTTTGTTTTGTTTTTAGTCACAAGTCATAAAATTTTGTTTGAAAGGAAACCATCTTCAAATACCCCAACACAAAGAGCATTAAAAGATTACACAGGAAGGATTTGTTAAATTTTAAGTTTTAAGGATTTTAACTTTTTTTTAATGAAGATTTAAACTTATTTAAGGTGCTTTAGATTTGGACCATGGTTTAAATTTGCCTAAATTAAATATTTTTTTTTCTGTTTTGGGTTAAAGGAATGGTTGGCTATGAACCCATTTTCAAGTAATATAGAGAAAATATGGATTTGATAAGAAAGTATAACACAATAATAGTGGTGATATTTTTCCAAATTTAAAGGTTTTAACTTTTTTTTTTTTTTTTTTTTTTTTTTATATAATTGATTACAGAAATCTCAGGTCCAGCAAAGTGATTTACCAAGGCAATACTAAAAAACATTTGAACTTTTGAAAAAAGATTTCTATCTATTTTTAAAACAAATTTAATTGTAGATAGAGAAATTATCCAGTATGTGAAAGATTGTTCTAAAAAAAATATGTTATTTGTTCTTTGTTGGTCAGTCATTTAAGTAAGAGCTTGGAAAAAAACATAAGCAAGGCTACTGGTGAGGCAGAACCTCTTTTAGCCACTTTGCCAGATCTGATTCACAAACTAGGCTCTCTTCAAGGAGGTGAGGTCCTCACTGGGGACTATGATCTCAAGCTGAAGCGACAGAATTACTTCACTGAAAAGCAAGATATGGTAAGAAAAAAGAATTAAAACGTCTACAAATAAATGATATGGATTTAAAATTAGGAAAATGTTTGAAGCACTGAATCTCATATGGATAATGAGAGCATATAGGTTTATGAGCTTCCCTGCAGTAACCTTGAGGATCCTTATGTTATAATAAAGTTCAAATTTCTAGCCAAATAAGAGTACTTTTTTGACAGTGGATCCAACTTCAGAACTGATCTAGGCAGATTCAGGGCTGGTTATGAAGTCAAATCTCTAACAGGGGAATATGGATGACGCTTTTTAGACTAATTCTTTCAATAAATGAAACAGAAGTGATAATTGGCAAAAGTCTTTTCATATAAAACCATTTTAGAAATTTAAAATTTAAGAATTACTTTTGGAAGCGTCTTATTGTGCTCAGTTGAATTGCTTCTGTATTGAAAAGTCAGGAATGGAATGGAATTTGCAGGAACGAAAAATCAAAAATTTTTGCTTAGTTTCTCTCTAAACCAGAAGCACTTTAACCATAAATAAAAACGATTACCTAAAAATTGCATAGATTAAATGGAGACAAGTAACATTTGAGATAAATTTAATTAAGAAGGCTTGCTTAGACCTAGCCATATCTAATACCAAATTTAGAATCAGATAATCCTGTCTCTTTGCTCCCTACCTCATCTCATTTCTCTTTCCATATCTTTGCCTCTCCCTATCTCTTTCTGTTATGACTAAAAACCAAAAGGACTCAAAAAAGGCAATGATCTCCCAAGTCCAGTGATTTGTTTCTAGTTTCTGTTTTCATCATCCCTTCGCTCACCTTATCATTACTTGTCTATCTTACTATCATCCTTTTTTTTCTAGATCATTGTTTCTCACTTTCTGTGGTACCTTCTCTCAGTATATGTTTTTCTATATGCCTTCTCCCCCTCCCCATCCACCATTTGTCTCTCTTTCCTTCACCCTCTCTGTATTTACTCATTATGTCAGAATGCCTGTCTTCACCTATTCGTCTCTCCACATTTTTTCTTCCTTTTTTTCCCTTCTACCTTTTACGTCTTTCTTTTTCTGTCTCTCCCTCTCACCCCTATCATGTCTCCAGGTGAATCAGTTTAACATTTTTGACTCTCTGCAAGATGTGACTGTCTATTGAAAGCATTCTGTTCTCCACTACAATTTCTCTTGCTTAGCTCATTGAAGGCATTACTGATTGCATTTAACCTTTGTGAGATATTTAAGTCATGTGCCTTAATTTTCCAGGTTATAACCCACCTAGTTCACCAACGTTCACGCAGTGAGTTTTTGTCATTATTGTATGACCTGGAGCTTCGCTATCATAAAGAAACACATGTTCTGCTTTCTGCTGTTAGCCAAGTGCTGACCCAACACCTTAGGAGCTGGCAACAACGTATGGTAAATGTCTTCTAGAGATGGTCTCATATATCTTGGGAGTCTTGGGATCAGGCTTGAAATGTATCTGAGTATTCAGAAAAAAAAAGTACTTAAAATCCATTCTTTCAAAAAGTTCTTGAAATTAATAATATTGCCAAGTCTAGCATTTGAAATTTATTGTTTCAGGTTATACCTAGTGCCTTAATCATAGTATATACAGCATGAGTATCTAATTTTTCACTGACCTTTATCTGGACATAGTCTGAGCATCATTTTCATCTACCTGAAGAGCAGTTTTTGCATAAATTAACCAAAGTCTTAAGAATTGAAGAGCTCAGGAACTGAAAAAGGGCACAACTGCATTATTTCTGTCAGAGACTGGAGTAAATGTATAGTCGGGTAGACTTTGCGTTTAATATGAAACACAGATAATATCTTTGATCCACTAAAACAATCTAGTCTTAACAATTGAACAGCTCAAAACTGAATAAAAAGAAGAGCTCAATTGCTGGCAGAGACTGGAACGAAGAGCATAATTGGACTACTTTGATCTGCACTCAATAAATCATGGAGAATAGATTTAATTTGGTATGCCTCTGCCTTAAATCAGGAGCATATTCTTGTAGGATTATAAAACTGATTAGAGTCATGCAGACAGGACATATGTGACAATAAAAATTAAATAAAACTAAACCACACTAATGAATTCAGACGCACATGAAACTAAAAGAAGGAGACAGAAATTCATTATATGCAGAACTGAAACACATTGATAGATGTGATTATGGAGCAGGGGGATGCTAAATCAACACTACAGACAAACCATATTCAAGTAGATATTTAAAAAAAAAATGCCTAAAATAGAAATTTGTCGACAAAGCTAAGTACTAAGAGAAATTTGAGGTAGATAATCCTGACATTTTTGCCATCTGCCATCTGCAAAAATAATATTTTAAATTGCAGGAAGACCTAGAAGATCCAGACTTAAGTAAAAAGAAATTTCAAGGGACTGTTGTGGATGCCCGTGATACATCCACACTTAGGCTGTTTCATTTGCTTGGTATGTAGGAAATTTTCAAGTTCTTAAATTATGAAGAAACCAACTAAAATTACAGTTTTCTGAATGGGATTTCCATGCTTTGATGAGGCTATTATTAAAAATTATTGTGTAGCAGAAAAGTATTCATTATATGTTGACATATTTGTGAAATTCGTTTGACATTAACTTATTAATCAAAATTTATTTTAAACAGCGAAATATATTGCCATCAGTAGAGTTGTGAAACTAAACCAGTAAACTTTCACAAAAGTCCTGTTTTTTTATTTTTGATGTAGTCCCACACTGACAAGGCATTATCTTATTTTGTCCCTGAGCTAAGATGAAAACTTGAAAAGATGTCTTTTCTAGATTACAGCTTTGTTTTTTTGATGTTTTTCTATTTATGAGCGCAGATTATTATTTGCTTTTCTAACCCTTGAAAATGGCATTTGTATTAGAATTGCAGAGAAATCCTGTAACATACAGTGGAAACCTCATAATTCGAATTGTATGGGAATGGATGAAATCTTCGAATTAAGAGT
The DNA here is from genome assembly GCA_033675545.1 of Elysia crispata. Classification (NCBI taxonomy): domain Eukaryota; kingdom Metazoa; phylum Mollusca; class Gastropoda; family Plakobranchidae; genus Elysia; species Elysia crispata. Next base: position 457,964 of record JAWDGP010007062.1, on the reverse strand, counting down.
ATTCAAATTACAGAACTGAATATAACAGAGTCTAAGACTCATTGAGTCAGTGTGTACAGAGCCTGCAACAAGCAATCCTCCCCTTCTCCTGTCCCACGTTGCCATCAGTATCAGTACAGATTTGCTACTGGCACTTGTTAATGCATCCCCTTCTTCTTGATTTGTTAGCGCACTGATCAGCCTTTTTTGGGGGGCAGTGATTATCATTGCTTGCTGCTTGAGAGATGCATGTAGCACTTTTGTGATGCTTTATGAGGTATCGACTTCGAAGAGAATCGAATCAGAAATACTTTGAAATACAAGTCCGATTCTAACAAAACCAAAGAGAAAAAAATAACCTATCATCTTACAAAATTTGGTTTATGAGAAATTCGAATAATCAGTCTTCGGTTTTTGAAGTTTCCACTGTAATTCCAGAGGATCTCACTTTTATTTAAAAACAAAACAAAAAAATTAGATATGGAGGAAAGAAGTAAAATTTAAACAGGATCAAAGAAGGACCCTATTCATGAGCAAACTGGTGTTGATTGTGCTTTTAAATTTAAGAGAAAAAGATGATTGGTGTGTGATATTATAAAGATTGATGGGATTTGTTCATGAACCAAAATTGTTGATGTTGACAAAAGTCCAAACACTTATGCTATTTTCCTAGAGAAGATAACAATCATTTCTTTTATAACAGTTTGAAAAGTTTGTATAATAATATAATATTGGTTGTACAAAGCATGAATAGTTTCCTAATTTTGAGTTTAGCGTTATTCCTGTATATTTATTTTATATTTTGAATCATGTTTCATTGTCGATCAGTTGTTTGCACAAAAGCATAAAATTGCAGATCGGAAATCATACCAGTTATTTTTATTAATAATATGATATTTAATCATTTATGCTAAAATTCTCCATAATTCAAATAAAGCCCCATTTGAGGGCAAAGTGGATTTTCTGTTTTAGCCAGGAAAAAGATTATTTTTACTTTATTTATTTCAATGTGTGAACAGTTGAAACTATAAAAGAAGTTCATTTTTTTTTTATGAAAAAAAAGTATGAATTTTTAAATCAATAAGAAGAAAAGTTTTTTTAAAATCAGATTTTATGTGACATTTCTTCTCAAAGGCATCATAGTTACGGGTATCAAAATAATTCTTAATTAAATTTTAAAGTTAATTTCATCTTTTCACTCTCTTTCTCTCAATATCAAATAAACAGGTGAATCCGAACTTGATAAAGGATTGCTGTGTGTGCAGAAGCAAAAAGTTGTAGAGAAGGCTAAACATCTTCATGCTCAGCACACATGTGCCAAAGCTACAGATCAGACAATGGATGAAAAGTATATGAGCAAAGTGGCCCAGCTGTAAGTCTTGAAGGCAATGAAGCAATCATTGATTAATTAATTTTTCATCTATTGCAAGGAAGTTGTGACTACAATTTATTCATTTAATTCAAGAGTAACAGTAGGTTGTTAATGGCCAGCCATAATTTTCTGTTTTTGTAGAAAGACGAGAGGTTCTGATTGTTTGAGACACTGCACACATCTTTTATAATTGACCTGGTTTTTTTTTTATTGGCATATTTAATTAAGAAAAATAAGAAACAATGGGCTTAATCAGTTTTCAAAAAACGCCCTTGGAGATTCTGTTGAATTTATCATCTCTTTCACTAGGGGCTTCTAACAGTCTCTGGAAGTCTTTTAGGAATTTGATCTCTCATACTTTCCTTATTGCTCTGGTTTTAGCATCAAACAATCTTGCATTAATGTGTACCTCCCTGAATTTATGCTAATGATTTGAAAAATTTCCCTTAATTTTACTTATGTTTGCTCTGACCCTAGGGAAGGCTGTGTGAAGGAATGTGAGGAACATCTGTATGCTGGTTCTAGTACAAGCAGTGGTCAACCAATGCTTTCTTCTTGTGAAATACAAGAGGGCATTGCATCCTTGATGAGTAGTCTTACAACCCTGAAAAAAGATATTTCTGATATAATTTTGAATGTCGACAAAAAAAAGGGGGTAAGTTTTGCATCCTCACAAAAGCACTGTTGGTTCTTTTTGCTTATGAAATAAAATATAGTCTCTTAATTGTGCAGATCAGGATCATTGCTTTACTTAAAAGTTATAATTACACCGTTTTAAAATTTAATTGATCTAGAAAGCATAGGCATTTCACAAAGAATTATCAGGAACCAAGAATGCAATTTAGCACAGGATCTTTGAGACCTAAATATAAGTTTTTATGAAACATATTTTTCTTTAGGACCTAACTTTTGGATGAAAAGGTAATAATTTCAGGGAAAGCACACTACCCTCATTTTTTACAGGCTCTGAAGACCAATGTTTTGCAAAGCAGAGAGAGGGAGCTTTTCACCCTGTTTCACACAAATTCAGATCGTCTAGAGTACATTGTGAACAGTTTGGCTGAGAGATCAAAGGCTCAGGATATTGAGTAGATTCCATGAATAAAAATTTTGATATGCCTGATATTTATCATTTTTTTTTTAATAAAATATTGTTTGAATAAATTATCTAAAGATCTTAAAATTGTCTTTTTAAGCCAGAAATGTGATAGATTGAAGAGCAAGCCAGGTAGAAGATAAGTAATGTCTTTTACACTTTGACTTTTGGCTTCATGATATGCAAGCCTTAAACCTCATATTAGTATGAATTTTGCCTATCAGTACAGGTTTATTTCTTGATGAGTTGGAATTTCATTTTCACAGCATCATCATTTATCTTGGATAGTATTGGATGTCATTCTAAAATCCTGATATCTTCTAATGGTCAGCGTATAATCAAAATCAATTTGATATACACCGTAACTAAAAAAAGATGTCTTTCCTTCTTGTTTAAATTTTAAGTTTTACTTACTTCTATACCAAGTCTGCTTTCACATGTCTGCATTACAGAGATGACAGATAGTCACGGCGGGCAATCATAGACAAAAAAAAAACTGCTTTAGTTATAAACCGCTTACTATTTAGATGCATTAAATACCAATGTAGTACACTAGTTCGATGGCCTTCAATGCAACCAAAAATTTAGAAAGCACAAATGGCTTATGTGCATGAAAGTAGACTACTTACATAGCTAAAATTATCACACTTGTCATGAAAGTAGTCAGTACATTAATGAAGGAAAACTTTGAAACATTGTCTAATCTACACCAAACAATGCATGAAAACAAAACTTCAGTCTTTTGTCAAAGATAGTATTGTTCATTGGGACTAGAAGTATAATTTTATTTAATACAATTTAAATTTTGGAGAAAGAGAGGTTTTTTTTTGTCAAAATTTCACCCCTTTTGTTGTAATTAGGAAGAGACCTTATTACATCAAATAAATTATAAAAGGTCATTTTCCTGCAGTGCAAGTATGAATATGCTAATGGTGTGAATTTGAGGGAAATGGCTTCAACATTGAGAGAGCTTTCCGTTAGGTAACTTGTTGCATCTGCACCAGTCAAGTCAATTTTATCTGTGGTGACAATCTAGTTTCCTTCTCAGAAACTATGATCCAGACCTTATTAAGATCTGTTGCATCTAATTTCTTTTTAAGTTTTTAGGGCTCATGACTGAGCTGTAGGCAAGTTAAGATTGTCTAAACACTACTTCACTTTGTTTAGGTTCACATAGAAGCTGAACGCTACTTCAACTTGTTTAGGTTCACATAGAAGCTGAACGCTGCTTCAACTTGTTTAGGTTCACATAGAAGCTCAACACTACTTCAACTTGTTTAGGTTCACATAGAAGCTGAACGCTACTTCAACTTGTTTAGGTTCACATAGAAGCTGAACATTACTTCAACTTGTTTAGGTTCACATAGAAGCTCAACACTACTTCAATTTGTTTAGGTTCATAAAGAAGCTCAACGCTACTTCAACTTGTTTAGGTTCACATAGAAGCTCACCAATACTTCAACTTGTTTAGGTTAACTCCTTCCTGACGGAAGTATTTTCAATCGCCATGGCAGGGCTTACTCTGAAAATTGATGAGTGGTATAATCCGTGAACTTTCAATATTGCTGAATCCAATTATGAAATTGGATTTTAAATTGCTTTAATTTCAGTGCCTTTTTTATGCAGTTAAAACATAATGTGCAATGTACATCCGTGTGTCATGGGGAACAGAGGATTTGAGGACGTACAATGTACGCAGGCTAGGCATCTTGTCACGAAAAATCGAACGAAAAGCTTACTTTATATGTCACGAAGTGGTAAAAGCTTCCTGTATTTTGTATATTTATATATATATATAATTATATATATATATATATATATATCTTTTATGAAAAAAAGAGTATTTGAATGAAGCAAAAATACTGAGATTCACAGGCATTGCACAAACACACCTGTAGGCATCATGCTGATACTCCCAGGTAGACGGATACTTGGTATGCCTTGTGAAAAATAAGTTCACTAAACATGCAGCCATGCTCGATATGTTGATTAAATTTTTTTTAAAAATGAACCTGTACCACCTCCTCAGTATTAAAATCACAAAACGCATGAAAGTAAAACAATAGTTTTGTTTTCTTAGTCAGATGAAGCTATTTATTTACAAACAAGAATATATGTAATCCTACATCATTGCACATGTTACTCAGCAATTTGTTAACTACACTATCCTATTCAAGAATGTATCCACAACAAAAGACCACCACATACACTCACTGAATGAAAATTACTCTACAAGATAATTATGATGTTTGAGGATAAATGAATGTTTGAAAATTTTTTAATAGAAGTTTTCTTTTTAAAATATACCATTTTTCCCATAAGTGTAACTGAAATAATTAAATTTGTTCAGCAGATATGAAAATTTGACCTCTTTAAGCAATGTAGGCTACAGCCTAAATACCAAAGAGTATTTATTCACATCCTTGGGCAACTTTTGCTGTAGATCCAATGTGCAAGCTACTCTATCTTAATTTTAGTATAAAACAACACCAATAAATATTAAATATTTTAGTGTAATTCATTCATGAATGTGCATGAAATATCGGGAATCATTTCTTTTTAACATGGCAAAGCTTCATTAAGATGTATTGCTTTTATGGAAATACCATTGTAATAACATTTTAGATTGATTTTAGTAGCATAAGATTAATGCTTTACATTACTATGTAAACATGTACTTTGATTGCAACGATAAAACTTTCAGCTATGAATATGTTTTACGCTTACAGTTAAAAAGTTTGAAACACAAGAAATAAAACAAAACAAAAACTGACTTAATGATAGGGATATCATTAATGAAAAAAGGTGAAATAACACTTCAAAATTTTTTTTTCCACTTCCCATGTAATACAAAATTGTTCCTTGGCTTCAGAATTATCAATGTCTCTTGAGTTTAAATGGACCCAGATGCAACTAAGTGAAAAACTAAAAAAAAAAAATTGTCATTTCCCAAAAATCAATTTTTAAGTAATTTTATAGATACACCCTTAAATTTCAATTTCTGAATACTGAATTTATTTTCACAGATTGAAATAAAATGTGCAAAAAAAAAAAAATGAAATGGTTTTGTTGCTTTATTGAGATTCATCGGAATCTTCAAAACAATTTTAAACAGCTCTTTTTGAGCACCATGTGAGTCAAAAAATTGTGACAAGAGCAAAACCTAGATCTATACTACATCTGATTTTTGGTTTTTCAGCTCTGAACAACAGACATGTCCCTTTCCTCTATAACTAAAAAACAAAGTAAAAATACTGACAAACTTTTGGTTAATCTTAAGAGGAGATTATTCTGGTGTTATAGATGTGTTTCCCACAGCTTAAATGCTATTTTAGTATTTAAAGTCAGATATCCAACCAGAAGAGGTCACTAGAAATGTCCATGTCAATCAACAGACAATCCTTAGAACATGTGGGAAAAGTAGCAACTGAATTAGTAAGTCTTACAGTAAACAATGCACTGAGCATTTTTTTCCTTATTACTTACCGTACCAGTACCTAAACAGGTGAATAAGAATATAACAATACCAACTCTTAGCAAAAAAACAGCTCTAGTCTAAGGCTTTATTTTTTTTTAATGGGAATCTAAACAGGAAACTAATTAAGTGATATTGCACCATCATAACATATATCTTATACACTTTCTTCCAAATCAATTTTCACGAGAAATCACTCAAGCCTCAAGAACTATTTTCAAGGAATGTAGGTCATGTTTGGATGAAATATAAAGAGAATGGGGCTCAGTACTACAATCTTTTGTACACACAGCTAAAGCTTATCTCTACACAAAATGTGATGAATGACTATGACATCTGATGATGTAAGTTTCTTGTGACTCTGTGTAAATAATTAAATAGGGGATGAATAATAATACATTGAAAAAATGAATTACCCATGTGAAATCGACTTCATTCAATAGAAAATAATCATTGGAGAAAAAAAAATATGCATATATTGAAATACTGCTTGTGTTTATGCACTCATCTTTTTTTTTCCACACATGTCCATATTGGACAACATCACCAGCAAATATCACTATTATATAAAAAATTGGGGAAAAATTGAACACTTTTATAAGTGAAAAAAAAAACATAGGACCGGCACAGAAAACAAACATGTCAATGTATATAGAAATATTCAATATTACCCTCTCACTTTATATTTTTTTTTTTTAAATATTCCAAGAGTCAAGGCACTAACTAACACTAGAAATTAAAATCAGCATCTTGAATATAAACTTGAATAAAAATGTTTCCCACTATGTCTCACTCAGCCTTGATAGTACTGTGACAATAAGTAAATAAAACACCACTTTTATCATGTTCTTGAGACCCTGAAACAAGGAATCAGAATTTTTTTTTCAGCAAAGGTGCCATCCATGAAGACAATTTGTCTTTGGTCCTAGATCTATAGCTTTGAAATGAATTCATCATTAAAACTAGACTATTTCTGTTGATCAATTAAAAGTCTGATGCACCATGAAAATTTCTAGAATATATCTTGAGGAGGCAAACCTGGAAACATACAGCAAACTAGAAATGAGGTTTTTCACTTTCCAAATACTGTTTCTGATTTGGTGTCGTAATGCTTGTCAACAATTTTGAGAAAAAAAAAGTTATAGACAATGCAGTTCTGAGACAAGAGTTATTAAGCATCATGAGTAGTTAAAATGCCTTTCTTTTTTTCTTTTTTTGGCTGGAGATACATTCTAAACCCTGCTGTTAGCTGTCAAAAAAATAGATAAATGGCTCTTTCATACTTTGACATTTTCCCCCTCTTTATTTTCAACATAAGTCTTTCAGAAAATTCACATTTAGCTTAAGCCATTCAAAGTAAAATCTATTAGGCTCCTTGAGAGCTAAAAAAACACAATACAATCAATTTTATTTCCATTCATTTTCTCAAGAGCAGTTATCTATCAGTGGCAAAAGTAAAGACAGATCCATTTTAGTTTTATCAATATCAAATAAAAATTTTAATGAAAAGAATTTGCAACAAGGAAGCAATATCCTTTGTAAAAATGATAGTTAATGATTTTTACTAGTACACATTGCAATATGATCACAATTTAGGGTTATAAAAAGAAAAAGAATTCACATAGTTCACATCTACTTCCTGCATATTTAATATCAATGGTCAACTAAGCTAAATTAGTCTCAAAAAACATTTTACTACACTACATATTCAACTTGTAATACAAGGAGGATGACATAAAATTAGTCATTACAACTCAATTTTTCCTAGCGAAAATCATGATTCAATAACTTGGTGTTAAAAATGCTGAAATCTGTTTTGAAAGAATATTATGAATGCTTAAATAAATGCAACTATTGGAAGTATATACCGAAAAAAAATGTATCACAAATTTTCAAAACAATACATCAGTAAATGGCTTTTAGCTACTGCATTGGGCATTTTCCAAACACATTTACTGGTTATTGCATAAATTCCTCCATCCACATCTTTTAAGTGCAACCTCAGTAAAGGGCTTTGCACCCATCTTCTTCAAATTTTGCCCATGCATCATTCAATTCCATGAAAATCATCCTCGCTAGTGGTTGATTGGGGTCATCTGTGAGCTAAGTTGAAGTAGTGGAATAAAAAAAAAAATCACAAAGCAGGTTAAATAAGTTTAAATGAGCAATATTTTTTTTTTTAATTTCAAAGGTGTTGAATTGTAAGCATATTCCTTTATAATAACACCTCTATAAAGATGATCATCAATTGTATTGCTAGAGGTTCATTTCTATATATCTGATCCAACAGAAAAGGACAAAAACAATCACTTATATCTGGTTCTTTAATTTTCTATACAAACCTTGTCTGGATGAACTGATAGTACAGCCTTACGCCAGACTTTCTTAACCTGGTCAGGAGTAACCAGCTCATGCATGCCAACTGGTTTCCATCGAGCTTCACCATCCCACAGCACTGATCCAAGGGAGCACAGAAGAGCTCTAATATTTTTCTCCTTCCCAGAGGTCCACTCCATGACCTGCGCAATATAAATTACATAAAAAAGTAATCTATCTTTCCTTTTAAAAATTCAAGTTTTCTACTGACCTGAGTTTTTTTTTTTTTTTGTAAAATGAAGTAACATTTTGCTAATTATAGCTCCATTTTTTTTTTAATTTTAAAGAATATTTAGCCTGATGAGTGAAATTTTTTATTTGAACACTTGAAAAATAAACCTGAAACTTTTAATGGTCAAAAGTCATCAATTTTAACCACTATCTGGAGTGAGGGTGGGGCTGAGTCTTCTGAATACTGGGTTTGACTTTAAAAACAGGAAATGTCATTTAATTCACCAGTTGTTATGCCCGAGGTTCTCATCATGTCTTTTTCATTAAGATGGAGGTTCTCATACCATTGTTTTGAGATAGAAAAAAAATGTCCTTTACAATCCCTCGTTACGTCCAAGGTTTTGTTATGGCCAACTTTGCAATAGTCGAGGTTCATTGTACAAGTCTATAAGGTTGGTAAAAAAATTGAAAACCTTTAATTTATTAGGGTCCATTTCCTCTGCCATTTGTTTTTTCTTCATGTCTCCTAAAGTCTTGGGTTCTTCTTTTTTTGAGAACTTGTGGTCTCCAAGTAAATCATTGAAAGTATCAGCAGTGACTTTAGGCTTTGGTGTTGCTGAAATAAAAAGAAAAGTATCTGCATATTAACAAAAGTTTGAACTCAGTTTAAAATAGAAACTTGAAATCATCGATATCACGTTCTATTTTTTTTTTCAAACATGTTTACATTTATGTAACTTTCTAAGGTAACAAACATACTTTCAGGTTTGTGATCCGTCAGACCCTGATCAGAGGAACAAGATAGAAACAAAGAAAGGGCTACTGCAGACTGATGCAAGAAGAATATCCTTCATGTTTTCCTGACAACATATTTCAGGGCATGAGTGAGGGCTATTTAAGCTAGGCTGTGAGGTGCAGGATGTGGTCAAATATTCATTCTTAGGAGAGAAAAAAATATATTGGTAAACTGTTTAATGACTGCATTGAAAGTATATTAATTATTATTCTTATCATAGCCATTATCTTAATTCTAGAATTATCACTAAGCAAAATGTGCTCATTAAATGGTCTATTACTTCCAAACACTGGGTGAAACTAAAAAATTACAAAAACCGCTGAAATAAATCTTTCAGGAACATACATGCTAGTAAAATAAATAATGGTTTACATTTAAAATCAAGTAAAATGACAACAATGGGGGAACAGAGAGAGAGAAAAAGATAGACAGACTGACATAGACATAAAGAGAAACATAGCAACAGACATACTGAGACAGGGACGGAGAGATGACAAAGAGGCAGACACTAGAATGAGCATTAAAAAATTTAAGTGCTGGAATAATTAAGCTTAAGAGACTGACACATAGACAAGTAAAAGTTTACAAAAGAGAGGAAAGAAATGAGCAACTATTTTGATCTTTATTGGGTCGGAAAATAATTAAAGCATCTAAATATTACATTATTCCCCAAATGCTTTATGTAATTTCTGAGTGTGAAGCATGGGCAAAATGATTTTAGAGGATATAAAGGAAATAGTAAATGTTTTTAATGTAAAATTACTAAAAATATATGAAGGGTTTCAAGACAAATTATTTATCTTTTTCAAAGAATTTCCTATTTATAAGTAAAAATTTACCTTTCTCATCTTCAACAGGAAAAATATCCATTATAATGAAACTGTTAAAAGCTCATTAAAGAGTGGCATGGTGCAGACTTTAAGGCAAAAACAAGACCCTTCTCTTTTTCTCCCTACTGTTTCAAAAAATGTTGCGTGACCAATTTTGTCAAGGAACACTTCAAAAACTGTTCATGCATAAGGAATATTGGCTTATTTGATAATTAAGCTATTTATTTCTAATATTTTTATATGCAAAGAGAATGGGTGAAAAAAAATGACCACACAAAGAAGTGATGCTTTAAGTGATCAAATATCACCAAGAGAGAGATTCTTGTCTGCAAGGAATATTGTCTATTAAAACAGACTGAATGATCTACCTGCTTTGGTTTACCTGGGTTATTTTTCTTTGGGCCAGCCATTCCTGAAAAGAGGCTTGAAGAATAGTTAGGCTTAGAAGATGTTTGCTGCTGCTGTTGCTGCTGCTGGGGTGCTTGTGGCCTGTGTTGTGGAGACTGCTGTGATTGCTGAGCCATGAATGGGGACTGAAAACCTGTTGATGTACCAGGCCTGTGCTGCCCGTTACTCCAACCAGATTGGAAACCTATGAATTAAAACAAATTACAAACTGATTTAATAAAAAAAGAAGAAAAAAAAAGGTATGCAATCGGAGTATAGAGAATGAGAAGGCAAACCAGCCAATACAAATTCATATTTTTTTTCTTTTCTTCTGTGATTAACTTTTTTTAGAGATATAATTGAAATATTTTAGAAACTTTTAGAACAATTACTCTGAAAACACATCCAACAGTTTAACATTTTTCTCCTACCATGGGAAGAATCGATATTCCAATAGATTGACGCAATGTGCTCAGGTGAGTTATTCTATAATCTGCACCTGTTCACATCACACCATTTCCTCTCTATGTTGTGATGGTTTTGCATTACAAATAAATTGTTTTGCCTAGTGATATCTCTTTTCATATATTTACCAATTATTGCAATCTAATTTTACTTACATTACCTAAATAAAGTAAGCCATCAACAAAATTAAAGAGAGGCTTTCCTGATATTTGTCAAGAAAAAGAACCGCAGTAGCTCGTTACAAGAAACAATTTTCATAGAGAGTTGAAGGGGGGGAGGGGAAATACTTCTACATAGATGCTTCTAGATGTTCAAACAACAAATACACCTATGAAAGTGGATGTAAAGATCACCTGGTGTGTTAAATGATGGTCTTTTTTTTTTTCAATCATAGGCAAGACTAGATCTACTAAATAAAGTACCATAGTTCTTAGCATTGGTCCTAAACAAGATCTTTATCTAGACTCTACTGATGCATCCCATGGACCTCATCCTTTTATCCATTTCTATTATCCATGAAATGAAAATGCAGAGCATTATGCTGCTTAATCTGTACAATGAGGACATAGATGTAGAACTAGATAAAGCAAAGAATCATCTATGATAGGTAATAAAATGTTCTCACAAAGGGAATTATCATATCTGAGGAGGCAGAGTATAATAAGATTAAGGATTTTTTTAAATGAATGTTCCGTTTCTGGCAATATGAAACAGCCAAATATGAAAGAAATGTTTGTTTGAAAATATTACTTGGAGTAGGTACCCAATACTGATTTTCTAAATTGTCTGTGCTGATGGGGTTTCAATTCTAATGTAAAGAGCTTGCTGTTCTGAGCATTTTAATACCAATTTTATGTATTTATGATAATTTTTGAGAAAGTTATAGCATTTTGAAAATCGGGCAAAAGTAACTGATTGCGTAATATGCTTCAGTGGCAATTTTGAGCCTCCATTAAATTAAAAATATCAATCCCACAATTACAAAAATTCATATACAGATACTCCAGTAACTTGACACAGCACTCAATTTTTTTCATTAGAATAGAAGGATTGGAAGTATTTATTTTTTTGCATCAAACATGGCTCAAAATGGAATTTCACAAAAATTTCAAGGGAGGTAAAAAAACATAAAAATTGACATGATTTAAAAGTCCACAGAAAATTCATTTTAGCTTCAATTTGGAAGTATTCTACATCAAAATAAAGGTCGTTATAAGTTCTTTCACATAATAATGGATCAGATGACATTTACTCCATAGAATTTTAATAAAATTGGTCTGAAAATGACCAAAATCACAAAAACAAGAAAATTTGTCACATTTTGAATGTTGAATGGATACCTTAAAATAGACCAAATCCTTTAAAAAAATGACTGAATAAAAGATTCTAACAATCTGTTATCATATAATAGGCTTTTCTAAGTTTTATAGGTGACCAGGAGTAGAACATGATCAAAAAATACAGAGTTGAAATAACAACCCGGTGTCGGGACTTGTGTACACATCGCCGATAGGGTCAGAACCTATCCCGATAAGGTGCATAAAAAACTTTGATAAAACAATAAAACAGCTTATTTTTCTTTCAAAAAGCTAATTCTAAAATCGTAATTAACTTAAAACTACTTAACAACAAAAGCTTTTCGATCCATGTCCTCTAGTTAACGGAGAAGGGTCTGTCTGCAAGGCTACACCTTGCGTAGATCTAACATCGACCGGGCATGGCTGGGAGAAGACTGGCGAATTTGACTAGAGTGCGAAACCGGCCTTGTTGACGTAGATCTAGCATCTCGCGCAATGATCGACGAAAAGTAGTTCTTACTAAATGCAATGATTTTAAAAGAAAAATGGATGAGATTTCCAAATATGTAACTTTTTTTCGCAAAATTTTGCGTTTTTCTTTCTTTAAATACGGTTTTAAATTTTCATCTTCCTTTTTTTAGTACTTGTAGCCGTTTTGCATGGTCGAAAGTTATACCACTAGAAAGGTCGATTCCTGACCTATTTATATCATGCACACACTTCAGTGGTTGTGTTCATCGATGCGAGCGCAAGCCATGTAAAGATAGAAGGGTAGAAATTTTCACGCAAAGAAGTCCGCTGCGCCGCTAAAAAGTCCGAAACATGGGTTTCTTTAAAACTCTGTCATTTGTTTCATATTTAAAACAGAATATATCTACCGCCACCATTTTAAAGATAAAGAATAGATCTTTTCAACCATGTATGACGTTTTACGTTTTATGTGGTATGAGATATTGTTTTAGTACGGTGAAAGTCAGCCGTTTTGAACAAAATTCTCTCGATAACGCTGTTTTGCCTCAGTATTGGGTACCTACTTGGAGTAGTCCCTCGACCCATTGGTGCCTGAGCTTGACTTTTCTGTGACAAAGTTGATCCAGAGCCTCTGAAGGATGTTTTTCCCAGTTGTCCTAAAGAGAATTAATATGAATTTATGAAAACTAGTTCCAACTTCCAGAAATTTACTAAAAATAAAAAAAAAAAAAGAACAAAAGAAAAACATTTCTCACAAGTATATGAAACTGTCAAATATGAGGATAAACAAAAAAATTCCTACATCCTTTTCAGAACAGAACGACAATAGTCCTAACAGAATTTTAATAATTTTGGCCAGGGTGTTTTGTGAAATTTTAAAGCTTTTATTTTTAAAAAATTAGCCTGTGACAAAAAAGAATGAAAATAAATGTTTAGAGCTGACATACCAAAAGAAGCAAATGGATCTGCACCAGGAACCTGGCCCATACCCATCATGTCTGCCTGTGGAGAGCTGCGACCTGCTTGACTGGACATACCACTGAAATTCATAGCTGAGCCAGTGCTGGCGCTTTTGTGCATTCCCCCCACATTGGGCGTCAAGTTGTTTGATGTGTGGTGAGGAGAGCCTCTGTTTATTTGACCACTTAAGTTCTGAATACTATTCACATCCCAACTCTTCATCAAGTCTGGTTCACCAGCCTTACTTGATGATGAGTTACCACTTTCCATAAAGGCAAAGAAGTCATCATCTGTATTGGCAGGTTGAGGCTTAGCAGGTTTAGCAGCAGTATTATTTGGCTGGGGCTCAGCTGCAGCTCGTGTTGCTGTAAAATTTAAGAAAGGATCAAAAGAGTCATCCTCTGCTGTTGGTGCAGCTGGTGTATTTGAAGTCATGAGGTCTGGTTTAGGAGTTTGCTGATTAGTGGAATTTGAGAACTGCTGGAAAGGATCAAAAATGTCATGGGAACCAGCCATGTCCAGCAGATCTGGTTCATGTGAACCACTCACTGTTGATGAGGTATTCCGGGTATTGTTGCTGTTTGTAGAACTATGTCCACTGAGCAAATCTACATTAGAAGGGTCAGAAGCCATGTTTAGTAGGTCCATCTGTCGTGCCACACCCCCAACCGTATTAGGAGATGGCTTTGCACTGATGTTCAAAAGGTCAACAACTTCTTCCCCTTTTCCATTAGCTGGTGAGGAGGATCTATTGTCTTTCTCTCCCCCTATGGTCTCATAACCAGCTGGAATAGAGCTATCAGCCCCATTGCCAGACATACGACCTTTTGTAAAGCTGTTGAAGTCATCCTCCTCATCTGAGGCATCAACCAGCAGTCCCATCTGTGACTCCGAAGGCTGGCTTGGCTGACTGTTGCCCTCTGGCTCATCTTGCCACTCCAATGTGGAGAAGAAGCTTCCCACTCTTGCTCCCCCAGCATTTCCATTGGAGGCCTGTGTGGTATCCAGTGTCTTTTGGGGAGTGCTTGCTCCCTGAGGTCTCCGTGCTGGAGAGCTAGGATCATGCTCAGTGTCAAAGCTGGATGCACGGGATAGTCTGCTCTTTGCTCGATCAGACACTCCTGAAAAAAAAAAAGAATTCATTTTGAATTCTCAAAGCATAAAATTTTAAGGACTTATCCCATTCCTTTTCAATAAAGATAAATGTGTTGGTTTTTTGTGTGTGTTTTTTTGGGGGGAAGGTAATCTTAGATATTTATTTTCTAAAGCATTTTAAATACAAACTAAGATTGCAGCAAACAAAAATTTATTCTAGAAGTATAGTTTATTATAGATTTTGATAAATAATTCAAATATTCTAAAATCTTTATGGCATATTTTGATGAATTTTATGTTGCACATCTGAAATTATACAATGAAAACTTTTTTCTATGATTGACATCTTTTATCTTCTATCTTCCATGACAAAGGGTTCAAAAGTTCCAAAGTAACCACTTACCAAATTCAGAAAACACTTGATGTATCTCATCCTTGCTAGAGAAGAGTATTTTAGGCGTCAGCTTATCTACTGGAAATTTCTCCCATGGCATCTTCAAATCTTCCTGCTTCCTCTCACTGGGAGAGACCAACAGGTTGATTGTTGATGTAAATAAATCAGGATACTTGTCTGCTGTGTCTAGCTGATCAAGCTCATATCTGTGATAAGATGATCATTTCAAATACTTACAAAAATTTGAGTAAAAACAACAGTCAATGGGATTTCCTATAGGTGTACTGCTGAAATGCTTTAACAATATATATTTATATAAAGAGTGTTTGGCTCAGCATGATATAAAGGTGATCAAAGCTCAAGACTATGATTTAAACACTCATATTTCCAATATTTCATCAGTTCCAACACTAATTTATTCATGAAGAGATACCCATACCAAAACTCGAAATAAAAACAATGTGTATCTTTCTTCTTAGATTATTATAATTAAAAAGATCTCGTTCAGGAGATAGGTTACATAAAATGATAATTTAAGCAAGTCGACATTAAAAGTTTTTGGTCATACTGGTGAAACTGTAAATCTGTTGTCCCTTCCTCAATGAAACCTGTGTAGAACTGAACTTGGAAAACTTTCATAGAAGTAATCTGAAGAAAAACAAGGAGAAAAGAGAAATAAATTGAAGGGTTTCCCAAATTTAAAATATGCCCACTTTCCCAGCAAAAAAAAAAAGTAAAAAGACTTGGACTTAATGTGAATGATGTAAAACCTGCCAAATTTCAAGAAAATCATGATCTTTAACTACAAAAATTAAAGAAGTAAAATATTTATGACAAAAGTTGAGACCATATGTAGATACAACACTATGAGAGAATTCTTTCATTTCCTTTCTCATCTGGCACTGGGGTGAAACCGTGTAAAGAGTTGAAAGAATATGACTTAAGATATTCCTTTTGATTTTTCAATGGTTGATTTGTATTCATCATAAGAATAATAAGCACAATAGATATATTTCTGTGGTCTTTTTAAAGGATTGAATAAAACTTAAGTGCTTAAAATAATAAACTCAAATTTAGATTCTGTCAGTAATTACAAAAGCTTTTAAATAAACATCTTTTGAGGCACATAATTCAGAGATTACAAACAAAGAGAATGTACTTACTGAAAAGATAAAAAAACAAGGGAAGGTTTGCAGCTATATGAAACTAAAACACAAAATTATTATAGTCTAAAATCTTTTTCTATTAGCCACTTGCTTATAAATCCATAGATGAGGTAAAAACAGCAATCTCCAAATGACACTCAATTTTATCACAACACACATAAATTGATCAAAGAAAGTATTAAAAAAAAGCAAAAAAAATATCATAACAATATTTATGTTTCAGAAATTTGAAATCTTCTGCAATTCTAGAGTCATTGTCCAAATTTCTATTATAACAAAGTATACAAATTTAGACTTTAATTCTGACTTAAATTATTAATTTTGTTACCAAATTTAGGAACTTCAACATCTGTAACAAACCTCCTAATGTTACGTGAATTTTAGTGAAGAATATCATTAATGTTTATAAACTTTCCCTTGACTTTCCGTTTTGGCTATTCACGAAAAATCAGTTTTTACTCACTTTTCCTTGAATTTTACCCCCAAATGTAGAACGAGCATGGTAGACAATTATGGTGACATCACCCAAAACTGATGTATTTAGAGGTATCACAGCACAGCCATCCTCCACTGTAAATTGTCTAAAAAATAAACAAATTGCAGTAATTTATTTTTCTACAAAAAGGCATAGATACAGCTTCTCCCAAATTTGGTGAAAACAATCCATTCCATTATATCTTATAATTATGGGGACTTTTTAGAGTCAACAAAACAACACCAAAAAGTAATAAAATGAAATGATTTTGTACATCTAAGAGCATTCATATTTAAAATTGTTTTTTTCCTGTCTAAGTTACAAAATTGTTCCTACAAAGACTGATGCTAATTTAAAAAATATTAGCTTTGAATATTATGGCAACACTAATTAATGAGAAAAATGAGAATTAAACAAGAAATTAGCTGAACTTATATCAAATCTCATAATACATAAATCTCAACAACTTTTACCTCATTTTCTCATATTCCTGAGATGTGGACATCACTCTGTCTTCACCAACATAGACCTCTACAAAAGGTGTGCAACCGTTTCTGTTAAAGAAAATAATATTACATAATTACTTTAAATTCTGTCATTTTCATTCAAAAAAGAAATAATGATTCAATAAAATTTAAATATGGTGCGTTTTTCAGAGAACTCAGACTCAAACCACCCAACCTAATAAAATAAATTATTGAGACAGAAATGTAATTTATACAAGCAAAAATTACTAAGCAGTGAAACATTTCTTACATTTTAATAATCTGAACCAAGTGAAACAATTTTGAACTTGTGCTTCAACAAATGGATTTTAAAGAAAATACAAGATAAATGGAGCTTGCAACACTTACTTGAGCTTGTTGAATAATGGTAGAGGACGAAGAGTTATAGATTTAAGCATCACAGGTCGTCCATGGGGAAATACTGGATTGTCAGATACCATTTGGCCAATGTAGTTTATGTACCTAGGAAAGAAGATTTTATCAACATAAAATAAATATTTTTCACAATTTAATTTTTTTTTCAATATTTCTATTTTATTTATTATTTTCTTGGGTTTTTTTTTTGCTTTTTTCTTGTTTGTTTTTTTTTGTAGAGTAGTGGTAGATAAAACAAATAATATGTCTACAAAGGAAAAGAAAAAAATGAAAACAAAATTGTATGCAAAGAACTCCATCATAAAGTTAATAAATAATAAACAAAAAAGCTGTGTAAAAACCTTTTTTGAGATGGTGAAATTCCAGGCTGTGAACGTTTGGCTGTGAACAGATGTACAGCAGCAGAAGCATTTTCAAACAGGCGGCAGAAGACAACAAATGCCGCTATCACACATGCAGAGTTTGCTTTTCCATCCTGATTAGACACAAGAGGAAATTTTTTTTTTTTAATCAGATACTTACATTTCCATATTTTAAAGCAATAATGATGATGATTATCATCAAAATGATCATAATTTTAAAAGTAAAAGTAGTAATAAAATTAACAAGAAGAATGTAATAAAATATCAATATATATATGCAGTAGAATCACTTTAAACCGAAAGCCGCTAAACCGAAAAATTCGATAAATTGTGTGAATTTCCTCTTTGCCTTTGTACCCTTTCCCGCGATAAACCGAAATGCTTCGAAACGGCACTGCCTTTAAATCAAAATAACTTTTCTCTATTATTTTCTCTTTCTTCCCCTTCTCTTTATTAACCCAGAGGGAAAAAATCAAAACACACCCAATGCCTAGCACACGTAATTGTATGAAGGGAAGAGTAGGCGTTTTTTGACAATCTAATAGCTGATGGGGGGTGGGAAGGGGCACACCGATCAAGCCCTGCACTAGACCTGCAAGCACACAGTCAATGAATGGGAATGAGGAGGGGTGGTGGCGGTGGTAAGCGATGATGATTGGATATTCACGCAAGGGATCGCCACTGCACCGTCTCTCTCGCGCAGTCAGTGGTTGTGCTTTTGCGCGTGTATGTGTGTCAATAGAGGTTTAGTGCTTTGTGAGACGGTAGAGATAGACACACGGAGCCTTCTTTCTTTGTCCGACGCACTGATACTGACACTAGTGACAGTGATACTGCATTCTTTGTAAAGCAGTTGTATGTTCTTCAACACGGGGAGACGGGCACCATGACACACACACACACCGCCACAGTTCCAGTTTTTACACCGTAGGCATTGAACATCGATGCAGTGCTACTGATCAGTACATGTACTCTAATTTCTAATTCGCATTAGGCCTACAACTTGATAGTTTTCAACATTTAGCTTTATCCAACTCTAAGACGTTGAAAAGAAAGCACTCTGCTTACACATTGGAATTTAAACAGAAAATCTTATCCGAAGTGGATGAAAAGAACCTATCATAGACAGAGATCTGAAAAAAAACATAGCATCTCAAACTCAACGCTGTCTCCAATTTTGAAAGACAGGGAGAAGTTACAGAAGGCTCATGAAGATTCGAAATTTTGCCCGACTACCAAGAAAATGAAACTTTGCAGTCATGAAGAGCTGGAAGAAGCAGTGTTTCTCTGATTTCGACAAGCCAGGGCAATGCATGTTCCATTTTCAAGCCCAGTTATTATTGGCAAGGCAACAGAAATAGAGGTTACTTCCCCTGAAAAATGACCGAAAACAAAACTAGCTTTAAACCAAAATGCTTTTAAACGGAAATTAATTCAAAGGGCCCCAAAATTTCGGTTTAAAGTGATTCTACTGTATATATATATGATATATATATATATATATGATCACTCTGATAATAAGCTTTTCTAGCAATATTAAAACTTTTGTGGAAGGAATTCTTTCACTCATGTTTATATACATATACAGTGTGTGTGTGTGTATGTATGTATATATATATACGGTATAGTTGCATTACACACACACACACACACTCTCTCTCTCTCTCTCTCTCTCTCTCTCTCTCTCTCTCTCTCTCTCTCTCTCTCTCTCTCTCTCTCTCTCTCTCTCTCTCTCTCTCTCTCTCTCTCTCTCTCTCTCTCTCTCTCTCTCTCTCTCTCTCTATCTCTCTCAAACTAAAAACTATGGAGTGAAATATCTATGGTGTGAAAATATATGTTTCACTTTAGTGGCTCAGTCTCAGCCTTGTACAGACACATCAGAGATGTGATCAATATTTCTTTGAAACTGCAAAATCCATTTACAAATTATTCACAAACTGGCATCTTTCCACGGACATTTTTTTTTTTTTTTTTGCCACAAAACATAGACTGAGTAATAAGAAGGAAGAAACCACGGAACTAAGAGCTTTGGTGTGAGAATTCCATTTGTAACCCATTTTCTTTATGGTTTGATGCAAGTGTTTGCCTGCAATGATTAGTCAAAATAAAAAAAGTACAAAAATACTTCTTTATTACCTTGTTTTTGACATATATTACAAATGGTATCACCTTCATCACCATTATCATACAAAGACTTACCAAGCAATGAACAACGCACACATTCCTTGGTTTCTGTCTTAACCAGAGGTGCATATTCTTGCAGATAGCATACAGGTTGGTCAAAGGAGGTGCTTTCTTGGCAGCCCAGCCACATTCTGACACCTAGATAAACACCAGAAACAAAGTAGATCACTTCTCATATGGTAAAATGTATTTTAAACAATAAAGATAACAGCTTTCACATTAGCATTATGTAATTCTGTGTAATTCAAAGCAACTTGTTCTTCAAATTAGACATCTTTCATCGCTTAACTGCATTAGACTTGAATTTGATGAAACAATTTCCAATTCTAGCCATTTTGAGGGTAACTTTTTTATAAATCAAACTTACCCTATTTTCAAACTTTTGAACTCGGTAGCTTCTTTGGCTCAGATTGTA
This sequence comes from Elysia crispata, assembly GCA_033675545.1. Taxonomy (NCBI): domain Eukaryota; kingdom Metazoa; phylum Mollusca; class Gastropoda; family Plakobranchidae; genus Elysia; species Elysia crispata. Next base: position 437,316 of record JAWDGP010007062.1, on the reverse strand, counting down.
GACAGCATAAGAACCCCTGTGCTTGGCCTCAAGATATCCTCTGACCTCATCAATACTATTTTTAAATGCTGACTCCATACCCTCCGCTGGATATGACATAACTAAAAAAATGGGAAAAATGAAGACCTTAAATTAGGCATGGATTTGTTCTAAGATTTTCTACAATAAGACATAGTGATAATAAATATGAAGTTTAACGAAAATAATCATTTAAAAACTGAAAAGAGACCACAATGCCTACATTCTCCTTAAATATGATGCCTTTATTGCATGAAAGGACTAACGTCTGACACTTTGTTTAAAGTTTTAAAACTGTAAACTCTTTTTTCTTTCATTGCTGTACTTACCAATCAGTCTAGATGTTATGTAGGATATATCCAAATCTGTTCTTGCCATAGAGCTGGTCAGTGGAAAGAAATCAAGCATTAAGTACAAGATACATTGGAATAAATACATGCTGAAGTGCATTTCTAATAATATTTACATATATTTGAAGAGAATTCACTAAATTTGTTGTTATTTTGACACACAAATTGCTTTATCTTATTGCCAAAAATAAAATTGCAAGAAGGAAAAGGAAAAAAAAAAGTTATGATCAAAGAGCTAATTTATTTGAAAAGAGGGCTTGTTAATATGACATCCTTTATTACTTTGAAACAGTCTCCATGACTTTGCTAGAGGCATCCTTCAGATTCTTGAACATGCTGCCTGCCCCTCCCTTGAGAGAGTTAAACAGAGAGCCAGCAGCTGCTCCAGCCCCTCCTAGGCTACTGTCAGGAAATGTTTGTTGAGACTGAGGTTGGTTGTAGCCAGGTCTCCTCTCTGGAGTATCTATAAGATATAATGCAATCATGTGTCATTAAAAAAATATATAATTTTTTAAATTTGGAGAGAGCTTCAAAAATCAATTTTAACTTAAGTTGGCCGAACATTAACCATAGCTTGTCATAAGCGATATTCATTAAGTTACAAGCAATGCTCTAATGAAGAAGCAAAACCTCTAAAACGTAGCTGAAAAGGACAAAAAGATAAAGTGCACACCACATATATCAACATCGCTTCTATCGACTTTTTTCTTATATCGACATGCTTTTTCAAGTCCAAATTTTTCCCCTATTTGCTGTCTATAATTTCAGTTTTCTATATCGACACTTTCTCTTTTATTTTCTCTTACATCGACATTGATAACACCAAGATAACCAAGCAAAAGAGGCCCGTTGATAAAATAAAACAAAAAAAAAACCAATCCTATTCAAGTCATTGTCTCTCTCCAAATGCCTCATGCTGGTGTGTTACATCCCAAAGCGAAAATAGTACCTTTGTGACTGTGACCTAGAGGTGTGGTGGGATGATCAGGGTGGGGAGGGGGAGGGGAGAAGTGAACTGTGGTGTGATCACGGGGATTATTATGTATCACATTCATTGATTCACAGAGATTGGAGGGGCTTAGCCTATTGTGCTGAATGATAGGTGTCTTGGGGGGGCTTGAAACGTTATTCCACGCAAAATAGTGTTGCAGTCAGTCAGTCAGGACTAGGTTAGCACTGATCAGGCCTGCAGTACAGCAATCACCTGTACAGAACCCACAGGTTGAATCTAGATCTAGGGGAGAAGGAGGGAGAGTCTGTACGTGTGCAAGAGGAAAGCCATGTGTGTTTATCTCAGTTTTCAAAACAAAGGAAGTAATCGAAAGTTTACAAGCTACTAGTAGTAGCCTCTCTTTAAGTATTAAACATTGTGCTTAAAGCACATGTACATGTAGTGTACTTTAAAAAAAAAAAAAGGATATTTAAATTAAAAGAGACATCTTTAAATCGACTTTTGCTTATATCGACATAGGAATTATGGACCCTTTTATGTCGATATATCAGGAGTGCACTGTACATTAAGATTCCGAATAGTGAAAATGTTATTTCAGCTTTTTTTTTTTACCTGGAGGTGACTTGTATGACATCTTTGCAAACTTCAATGGTTCTCTTAAATTAATTTGTCTTGCTTGTGCTATTTCTTGCAATCTATCTAGGATGTCATTGATATTTGGTCTGTCCTCTGGGTTGACTGTAAGCATTCCTCCTGGTGAAAAAAAAATTATATCAAGACTAAGCCATGAATTTCAAAATTACATATATATAAACTTCAAATACTTGAAATAAGTCTTACAAAGTTTAGAATATCAAATTTATATGCTGCTGTGTGTTTGGATATACTTACTAATAAGATCATGGAAAAGGTCAAATTCTCTGTCAGATTCTGGAATGACATAGTTGGCATTTATGATTCGTAGCTTGGCAGAGTCTTCAAAAGGATGATCATAAAAACACAGTTTAAAAAGAAGGCATCCTAAAGCCTGAAGAAAAAAGAAAAGGAATGAAGTTGTAATTTCTTGCTTCTCAATAGGAGGCCAAAACAATGTTTCAATTGTGAAAGTATCTGTAAATCCTTGAGGCAAGATTACATATTTAACACACATTTGCTTCTCACATGTTAATCTATTGAAATGCACATAAATAATGCTACAGCATGTTCAATTGAGTGGCACTTATTTAAAAACATCTTATTATTGTAAGATCGGCTGGTATACCAGTTCATAAAATTTTATTTGGTTTAGAAATTCTTTCCATTTACATTTTTATATTCTATGAGTATGCCATAACAGAAAGTAAAATCTGAACTTATATTCTATCATGAATAAAAATGATTGAATTGTACATAATTGTATCATAATAATTTTTCCTCCTTTTAAAAAATAACAAAAGAAACAGTACCATCTTATCAGCTAAGGTAAAGATATTGCATAACTATGGAGGTAACAGGTCTTTGAAAACATGCCTTTTCAGGTCAGATTTGAAACATAATGCAGTCTCCTTAAGATATATTTATAATTTTAATGGACCAAAATTTTTATGAAAATCAATAAGTGAAACTTGAGTATAAATTCAACATGAAATTTCATTTCAATTATCAGAGTTTGAATCTGATGTATTCCAATTAAAGACAATAACCTTAGGCATTCATCAAAGGACAAGATGCAGATGGAGAGCATTTCTTTCTTTCTTACAAAGATCACTTTTTTGTGACAGTTCACAACATATTAAGTGACACAAGGTGATTCACAAAACTTGTAAAAGTATTTTTCTTTTCTTTTTTTAATTTGATTTAAAAAATCATTAGATTTAAAGGGGATAATTACACACCCAGATATCACAAGCCTCATTGATGGGAAAATTCTGATAGAGATCAAGCATCTCAGGGGCTCTGTACATAGGAGTAGTATTTTTGGCAATCTGAAATAAAGTGCAAGATCTTTGAAAAAATTTGTTCCCTGTGAAGATCATGTGCATTTTTCATCTTTCAATAAACCTGATGTAAAGTGTGATTATGTGTGTGTGTGTGTGTGTGTGTGTGTGAGAGAGAGAGAGAGAGAGAGAGAGAGAGAGAGAGAGAGAGAGAGAGAGAGAGAGAGAGAGAGAGAGAGAGAGAGAGAGAGAGAGAGCAACAATAACAACAACCAAAAAGGACTATGCAATTTTATTAAAAATTATGTTACTCTATTTGAGCAATAGAGTTCCGTGTGAAATGAGGTGTTTCTAAACATAAGTGGGGAGGAGCAATTCAAAATATCCTTTAGATATGTAATCAATACTGCTATTTTAACTGTAACTCAAAGACTACTGTATCACAAAAGCAAAAAAGGCAACTAACAAAGCCAACTGCAACTTTTTATATAAACCATAGCAATAACAAGGGAAAAGGCCTCTTTTGAGCATTTCTCACCGGCATTAATAAACTGATTTTAACTAATGTATTCTTATTCAAAAATAGCTTGATAAGACACAAGAATGTATTTACCAGTACTAAGTATCATTTGAAGCCCTATGAAAACAAATTACAATTTGAAAGCAAATATGAAAAGCAGCAGTTAGTGCAAGATCAATTTTCTTGGTCAGGTTGATTTTGTAATACTAGCTGTAAGCAGACATCCGTAAATTAACAACGAGATAAATTTGGCATGTAGAATCTTTTTCCTGATTTTTGTCCTAGCTGAATTTTTTTTTAAATAGATTAAAAAGATGAAACGCAAAACATAAATTCCAAAACATGCAAACCTCATCTTCAACCAGGCTCCTTTGAATTGCTGACCAAGAAGTGTCTGGGTAATGGGTATCAGTTGTTGCACTGCCAAAATCACAAAGTTTGATGGTACCTTGGGCACTAACCAATAAGTTTTCTGCCTGAATTTTGATGAAAAGAAAATGAGGAGAAGATGACTTTCACGTCTCATTTCAGTAATTCTAAAGAGGAAGAGTAAGAAGAGACAGGAAGAAAAACAGAGTTGCAAGGTGTCGAGAAAGACAGCGAAGAGGGAAAAAAGGATGGAAAAAGACACAGAGTGAGAAGGTTACAGTGGCTGCGTAAGCACACATCTTTCCAAAGACTGAGCCTTACACATTACATGTATTTAACATTGAAGCTAGCAATTTTTTATAATGTTTACAAAATGTATCTACAAGTGAAAGTAATTTGTAGAATTTATAAAAACTGAATCTCACCTTTAAATCTCTGTGAATGATAGGAGGTTTTTGCTTGTGCATATGCTGGACTGCTCTACAAGTGTGATAGAAGACTGTCAGAACTTGGTCAAATGGCAGTGGTTGCCCTCGTTTGTCCAACTCATCCACTAACTGCCCTCCTTAATTGAAGTTTTGTAAAAATACATTGTTTGGGTGCATCATTTTATTAACATCAAATAACTAAATATCATCGACAGCAAAAGAATATATACATATATATATATATATATATATATATATATATATATATATATATATATATATATATATTTTAGAGAGAGAGAGAGAGAGAGATACCTATCTTTATGCAGAGTTTCAAACAGTTTGCTTTGAATACTCATAATATGCATCATTTAATGACAACTTAATTTAAGGTTGCTAAGATCAAGAAAAGTCATTTTATCAAATCACATTTATTTTATTATATACACCTTGGGCTATGTCCAGAGTTTTATACTTATGTAACAAAAATAGGAAACGAGACCAAAAACTGCGAATAAAACTACATACAGTTAAACCAATCTTCATACCATTGTCACTTAATGATTTGGTTACCAATCCATCTTCTATATATTCATAATAAACAAAGTTTTCAACTCTCAAGTAGCGCAACATACAAATTGTTGCACAGAATATATACAGTAATAAATTTCAATCTAGAATCTTGGGCTTCCATCTGTATTATTACTGTGCCACAAAATAACTTTTTCCGATTTTCATCCTTTCTTAAACAAAAAAAAAATCATTTATATTTCATGAGCTCTAAATGTGCACACTACTTTTTCTTCCCATCCAAGTCAAAGTCTCAAAGCATATCTTTTCAAATTCTCAAGAGAAAATATTCAATTCAGATTTCAATGTCTCTTTACCTGGACAAAACTCTGTGAGAATCAGATATTCTGACTGACCATGGTCAGACTGATCTTTTCCAATGGATGCTGCTGTAATGAACTGGATGATATTTGGATGGCCAGACAGCTTTTTCTGAAAAATAAGTTGAAAGAGTTTAGAATATGTGTTTAGCGGTATTTCATCAGAGAAGAAAAAGTAATCATCACTTCTCACATGTATATGAACATCAAGTTCTATGATTTCTCTTTATTTATCCTTCTTGTTGATACACGTTTTCCTCCCCCACATCTTGAGAAAAATAACTATTTGGACCAACAGTCACAGTACAAAACAATGGCTACTAAATTATATAAGTATATATATTTGAGATGAATATTGAAATGATGTAAGTTTGTGCAGTCAGCTGCTGTTTCAGATCACTTGATACATGGGGTTTTTATACATTGAACTTAATAAGTGAATCTGTATTCAATCATATAAGATACAGTTTAAGAGGAAGCCCCTGTCAGTTTACACTTTATTAGGCTCTAGGGGAGGAAAAAAAGTCTAACGAAATTCCTGAAGTAACTCTTTGAAGAGAGGAACTATGAGGCCAATGGCAATGAGTGCCTTTTGTATAACTACTAACAAAATTCTGAAAGAATTCAAAGGCCATATTTCAATCATTTACTGGGTATATTTGAATAGCCACATGGTGACCAATTTCAGTAATCTCATACTCATGTGTTTTTACTGTGTTGCATTAATTCAAGTATTTTTCCTTCGTTGAATTTCTTGGATAGAAATCTTATTCTAAAGGGTTAATACTCTTAACGTGACAAGTTTATAAACCTTTGAGCATCGTGTGAAACACAGTCCTAATTACTGATTATTTCAATAGATATTTTAGCACTGATGGTTCACAGCAAAAAATAATTATGAAACCAATGAGAGAAAACTGGTACTTTTGAAAACAAAGATACTGCTTTATCAAACATTTTTAAATAGAAATTGAGGAAACCCTACTTTCAAGTTGAGGGCCTTTAGTTGCAACAAAATTGTATAGCATTTAAAGAGGCAAAATGCTTTCCTTCATACTTCATTAAAATTAACATGACATAACTGGAAATAATTTGAGAAAAGGACTAAAATACTACAGCTGCTGTGTACACTTTGTCACTTTTATAATTTCAGAAGGCAAGAGCCTGTAACAACCATAATTTCCTCTGCATAAAAAATATATGTACCATATGCTTCATAGATTCTCTATCTAGATTATTACGATGACAGATGGACCATTAATCATTCAGAATGTGAGGCAGGGAGAACCTGAGAGAGAGAGAGAGAGAGAGAGAGAGAGAGAGAGAGAGAGAGAGAGAGAGATGCAACCATGCAAATCAAGCAACCACTACTTAGTAAGCATAACGGGTCAAATCAAGATTCATTGCATTGATGATTGTGCATTCACACAGTTTTCAGTTTTCTATAATGTGTATCTCATATCTCATACCTTGTAACTTGCACATTGCACATTTTATTAGGACACTCTTAATTGGTGACTGGTTCATGCATTAAATAGATAGGAGAAGAATGTCACACAAAGCATAAAATACCTACAGCTAGTTTATCTACATATTAATTTTAATAATATTTTAAAGGTAACTTTAAAATTTGTTTATTTGGCACTTGAGTAGTAAAATTGATATTGCTTTGGTCACATCAAATGTAGTACTTTTTATTACTCTTCCAAATATTTTTATTTACAAGCCACTGCAATAAAAGTCATCCAGGCATGTAAATAGATTAAGCTGACCAAGTAAGTATTCAAACTTGAAATCATGTATCAAAACAATATCTAAAAGAAAATTTTGATGTGCTTTGAATTATATCTTATTAACTAGAATGTGCATCATCCAATTACACAGGTTACTTACTAAAAATTTGACTTCTTCTATAACAGCTTTTGTCTTCTCTTCATCATTGGCCAAAAGCCGCTGTGAAAAGATTTAAAATCCAGATTACAATGAATAAACTGTAAATGAAATCCCCAATTTCCTGTTTTATTAATAACAAGTTTTCCAGATATTTCCTTGTTAGGGGTGACCGACGAAGAAATATTTAAAAAAATGACCATATATACTCTCATTTGGTTGGTGAAAGAAATTAAAAAACTATTGCTTGTTCAATAGACAAATACTAAAACCGCAGAATGAAAAAATAAAATAATATTAATCTAAAACTTCGGGTACTGTAAAAGCCTATTGATGGAATCACTTAAAAAAAACACTCATAAATTGCAAAGCTTATAAATCAAAACATACAGTGCTCATATGCTTCTGTACTTTACAAGTGAGACATTTAGCCATTAATTTACAATTATCAATGTAGCAATTACCTCTAACTCAAAATTGTATCATTTCCGATAAAGAAAACTTACTTTCAGTGCATACTCTTTTCCAGACGTTACATCCTGAGCTACGAATACCAAAGCAAATCCACCTATGGGTTAAGAAATAAAATTTATTATCCTTCTGACCAACGTTTATGGTGGAAACAAACAAACAGAAAATTAAATTTTCAGGACAAGATATCTGTACAAGCCGAGCATGAAATAGCAAAGTTTGACGTGTTGCAAATTGGCTTCTAGCGCGTCAGGGTGCTGGTCAACATCGGAAATAAAGGGATTTCATCAAATCACACACCAAAGATCTAGATAAAACTATAATACACCCATCGCACCTATGTCATAGCACATCCACAAATTGACAAAACTAATCAAATTAACAATTTACTATGACAGATCGATAGCTGATCTAGATCTAAAATGTGTAGGAGGAAAAATTAGTAAGGCAGCATTGGTGCCTAGTGGCACACAATGATCTAGACGGTCGGTAGCTAAACACGATCTGCGACTCAGCGTAAGCTTATCAAGCCGAGCAAGAGTGCAACAGCCGAGTCTTTTTCCCACAAACACACGCTTCGAGGCTCGATCGGAGAAAATCAATAAGCCTGGCTTGCTGGGTGCCAGCCTTCGGTTGGCATCGTCATGCGCGCTCAATAGCTGAGAGATGAAAGCTTGGGTGTCAACGGTTAACTCTTTTCACTCACCTTAGAAAAAAAAAAAGCACATTCCAAACAAAAACATTGTTTTTGAGTTATTGCATTGCCTTGCATTAAATAATTGTCACATCAAGATGAATACAAATAACTCGTGTATGCTTTATAGATATGCCACCGTACAAAATCATGTTCAACGCCTGAACCGTAATGAAGACCGAATCAGTAGCAAAACAGTACCAGAGTGGAAACACTTTAACTGATCTAAGCAACAAGTGACAACCGCTTGAATACAGATAGTGGTTGAGTGGGGGAGGGGAGGGAGAGAGAGAGAGAGAGAGAGAGAGAGAGAGAGAGAGAGAGAGAGAGAGAGAGAGGTACACACGTTAACAAAGATTGGTAATAAAAGGATAAAAACAAAGAAACAAGAAAACCACACGAAGCCCATTATCTTTTGTCTGCGCTTTAAATAAAGACCATATGATAACATGTTAAAGAAATATACACCTTACATTACTAGCCATTGAACTAATAATTATGGTCTTACTCTTAGTCACGGCGATCTTAACACCATTCGACCTAAAAATTAAGCACACTTTTGCATAAGTTAAACTGATCTTTTCACACATTTTGGCAGAGAAAGAATAGACATCGATTTTTTTAAAGTTCAAGTCCGACTTTCAACTTCGCAAAACCCGTCGGAGGCTGAATATTTTTTAGTCCGGACAACGATTCTATAGATCTAAAACATTCGTTCTCTTGGTGGGTGAGCAGTGCTGAAATTTGGATGTGTGTGCTACATTAACTCTAAAAGAAATATGATTGCGAATGATATTAAAGCAACACCTTGCTCAGATAATTGCTTATTGTTGATCATACCGTGGATTACAATTACATATAATATGACCGCTAGTTAGGTACTCAGGTTAGTGTTTAATTTTGTTTCTCGTAAAAATGCTTCTTTGGTAGTTTTGGTGATCCACAATCTAACTTAACGTATTCTTGTTTATAATAAAGCAGTTGAATTCGTGCAAGGTTCTTCGTGCCACTAGAAAACAGCCCTGGATCGGTGGACAAATTATGCATGACTGCTCCTTTTCTACCCCTTGCCAGAGAGTGTACATGTATATATAGTTGCCCTTTCTAGAAGAAAACAGGACGTGCTTTACGCGGGTGGAAAGAAGCGTCCGGTGGAGCAACTTACTTGTATCCAGCTTTACAATGAATCAGTAAAAGGCCACGATTGGGAATACTTAGATACTATGAGATAAATCGAGTTATCGGCAATTAAAAGAAAAAAAAAATAGTTTAATGCGGCAAAATACATCCTTCTAAATATAATCAACATTTTTTTTTAAATAAAACCATCATGCCAGGTTTTCAAATCATTAATTCATATATTTTGAAAACTTGGCAATTCTAAACATTAATTTTAAATTTTCTATTTCTCTTTTTTTTATTATCAGAGAAGAATCGGCTATATTTTTCCTTAACAAATTTTTTAAAAAGTTTTTATTCCTCCTTGTGGTCGTTCATCTATTCATCGATCCGACAATGTATATCCAATTTGAATCTGAAGTGAATAAACTGCTGTTCTTTTTTTTTCAAATTAATTTGCAAACGGTTTTGATTAACCTCACGTGTCTTTATTGATTCTTCAATGTTGAACTGAAGACCAAGGGCCTAGTTGCACTATATCATGAGATAAAAGATTCTGACAAATCTTTCACTTAATTTTACTATCAAATAAAATCTCACTCTCACGTCATTTTAAGTGAAACGATCGACACTCTTAAGGCATTGAAAAACCTCACACCTACGCCTTACCTAATCACCAGATCACAGTACCTCCCAAAAAAAAAAAAAAAAAAAAAAAAAACAATTACTTACAATATCGTCCTCGGTTCATGAATTCAGTTATAATTTGGAAGGAATCGATTAAACTTTCTCACTTTCTGTGGGCGGATTTGTATTAAGATAGTGGTGATGATGGGCTTCGTGTGATTTTGCATAATTAGCCGTTCATTAAAGTGAAATCTGCGCTTATCAGTTTTCGCTCTTAAGTAAACCAAGAAGCACAAGTACAGACATAGATTGATAAGATGACATCCATTCGTTCGGTTATCAAGTGACCAACACATATACATCGATCTCAGGCGAATGTAGCTATGATAGCGCTGCCGAGAACAGATATAAATAAGCTGCATCCTATTCTCACCGCTTCTCAGTACCTACACAACAATTTAAGACTATATTTCAAACTCACCAGGCAAACAGACAGTGTCGTCTGGAAGTCATTTGCCATAAATAAGAAATTCATATATTAAAGCTCACAATGAATTAAAACACATTTACACCGGTCTTTTAAAAAGATTTTGTAGCAAAAGATTTGAAATGACAGCGGACCAAAAAATATGATTTCGGGCCTCTGATTTTATGTAAGATAAGGTAAAACTTATCAAACTTAAAAAAAAAAAAAAACATGACGACCATGAAATTAAGAAACACGTTCTAAAACAGAATTTTTAAATTAATGTCCAAGGGTGAGCGCGGCGACTTCAGAAGGTGGAATCCGGCAGAGTGAGTGAGTGAGAGAGAGAGAGAGAGAGAGAGAGAGAGAGAGAGAGAGGGGGGGGGGGGAGGATAAAAAAGAAAAAGAGTAGGGTCTAGACGGACATGAAGAGTAGAAGAGTGGACGTGTTCACTTGACTGCTTTTCACTTTGAGTGAATAGTTCAGGTATAACCGATAAGTTTAGTCACGAAATCAGTGCGAAAATGTTATAGAAAGCTCCAAATGGGAAGAACCGCTTTGAAGTGTATGAACGCTCCCAGATTGGACACAAACATTTCCCTCGAGTATCTTGTTTTCTATGTGGATCTTCCTCAGATATTTCTAATGTATTCCACGAAAAAAAAGTAGTATACTGTACAGATTGATCTTTAGTGATGACTGATGAGTTTTAGAAAGACTTTTATTCTTTAAGTACTGGATTTTCTTACTTCTAGACCACATGATGTTAGATTAAGCCTCACATTATTAAATACAATCAAAACATATCCAAGGAACAATCTTAGCATCTGATCATGATGACTGTATAATTATTGACAAATACCAAGGCGACACTGTATTAACAGGATTAATTACAAATGATCAAATAAACTCTTTCGTTGACTGATCTGAAAAGAACCATTTAGTATCAAATATAGGAAAAACTAAAGAAACGGTAATTGATTTTCTCTTCAAGCTTTAAGGTGTGGTTGAAAAAAAATTAATATACACTATATTTATTTATTTATTACAATCTGTAATGGGTAAATATTTTTAGATAATTCTATATGACTTTTTATCCCTGTATTCTCTAACTTATTCTCTTTAATAACCTAGCTCTAAATAGAAACGCATGCATCTTGTTCATGTTTTTTTTAAAGCCTTTTCCATATACACCTGGATTTGTTTTATCTATTTACGTATTTTTATGTTAATGTGCTTATAAATTTGGATTTCCCCAATAGGAATGAATAAAGTTTATCTTAAAACAGCAAAGAAATGGAAAGACCAAATTCTCTCATTGATGCACACACAACTCTACAATCGACATAAATGGTTACATTGGAAAAGAAGTTCTCTAAAACAATGGAGTCCAAGAAGGAGGTGCTCTCCCCCACAATATTCAACATATTTATAAAAGACCTCATTCAAGAACTGCTCACTAATGGCGTTGTAAAAACGCAGCTTATAGAAAGCAACAAGACACATGGGAAGCAATGGCAAAAACACGCCAGAAAACACGGATGTTTGCAGCACATCGATCATAAAATGTGTTTTGTTGCACATGTCACGAGAAAGGCAGAGTAAATAGTAAATTCCTGATCATGTATGATCTACCGAATATTATTTGGTTTTCCTCGGGGTTTTTTTTTTAAATTATAGTAAGTGTCTAAAATAGATAGAGAGGGAGCATCCCTTTCACTAACTTCATGAATTTACCATGTGGCAATTTTGTTCTATATCCTGTTAATAACCTTATGTGGAACCCTGTCAATCAAGGGCTTTCATACTGTTTCAATACCTACAAAATAAAATGGCTTAAAGATTTTTGTTCACTTGCAAAGGGATTCTTCGGTAAAGAAATTTCTGCAAGTGTTGGCCATTTGTTGGGAATGAACTAGGAAAGCAGATTAATAGAGCTAAAGTGTGTTGGGGGTAATAAATATGTGTATGTATCTTTCACTTTCCCTGAGTCATGACTGCTCAATGCAAAAGTATTAATGCACTATACACACACAAAATTACAGGAGCCAAACTAAAAATAATGTTGGTGGTTTGAGTCTTTACTTTAATTTGAAGCCTAAGGTTGGTATTAAGTGATCTAGAACGAAAGCCAACATTAGCTGAATTAAAACTATAGAATCTATTGAGTTTAAACCAGATTAAGAATATACAAAGTTATATGGGTGAATTCATTAATTCATAAAAAAAAATATTTCAGCTGAATTTTAATTTAGGTAACATCCCTGAGTAATGAGGCAAAAAAAAAAAATAAGGCTTAGTTGAGATAACTCATTTGGTTATTTATTGAATAATTGAAAAATAAAGTCAAATAAAATAATGGTGTATCTTACATTTGGAAAACAAAAAGTAAAAAGAAAAGCAAAAAACCTAGATGGGTAGAATTTATACAGAAATAAAAAGTGAAATACACATATGAGAAACAATGAATGATTTGGATGAAAAAAAAAACCCAAACAATCAGCCTTGATCTTCATTTCTTCATAATTGACAATGGTGGATCCTGATGCTTGACCTACATTAGAAGAAAGTCTTAATTTTCCAACCATTGCCCCTTCTGTTAGATCTTACTCTTGAGGGTCAACACTTTAATTTCAGTATTCAAGATATTTGATGCTAAATGATGCATAATTGAAAGTAACATGACAGAGCAGAATAAAATAGTCCCAGTATAAAGGGAGATTCTTGGTTGAAAAGGTGAAGTAAACAAAAATTTAGCCATACATGGATTATGAATTTGGAACAGTAAAACTTTTTGGGGACTAAAATAAACCTGGAATACAAAATGGCACCGATATCTTTTACTAGTTTAAAGTGCCAGGTATCTCATGCGAAAGTTGGACTCGCAATGTGGAGCATTGGAGGTGACAGGTTTGTATCCTGACTTGGGCTATCTAGTGGTGGTGTCATATTTCGTTACCTTGAGGCTTGGCAATAGCCTAATAGTCTAGAGCTGTGATTCTATTAAGTTAGACAAAAATATGATCACACTTACATGGGGGCATTCGCTAAATATTTTGATTTATCATGTGAAATCTGGGCGCATCAATCTCTTTGATAGACCTGTATCAGATTTTTCAAACATACACAAACTGCTAATTATCATGTATTACTATTAGAAGTAGATTTAAATATGTCATTGGTACAAATGTGATTGTAAAAGTCTATACTGTTGTTTAAACTAGAGATCTATTGCCTCATACCATAAGCCCCAAAATGACACTTTCCCAACAAAAAACTAACATACAGTTGATTATGACACCTGGATTCACTGCATGAACAAGAATTCATCCAATCCTAAAAATGTATTATCTAATTGCATAAAGGGACTTTCAGGATAGTATCACACATGAAGATGAAAGAGAATAGAACGTTAATGTATTATAATCATATAAATTTAACTTTCTCTTCAAGAATTATGGAAATTTTGCTTCGGACCCACTTTTTGCAAAGACCATGTTTGTGCATATAATGCTCTTTCATTGGAATCAAATATCTTGAAGCTTGCCCTATGCATTTGTTTGACCCTTCAACTCACTCCATTTTTAAAGAATGGAAATTAAAGTAACAAAAGTAAAATGAAGAATGGATGATAACATTATAAGTATTGTTAATTTAAAATGGTACTATTCAGGTTTGTGCTATGAAAAATTTCTTAAACCAATATTTGATTTCAGAACTGAAGTGAAGGTGAAACTGACAAGTATGACATTTTTTATCAAAATATATCTCATCATCCTCATAAATTTTGTATAACGAAGATTTTGCTGTGCTAATTCTTTTTTATTTTAAAAAATTTTTACAGTTCATTTATTCTTATCTCCTGAGGAATAAATCATATAGATGTAGTAATTATTTCTTCAGATAAATATCTAATTTTAATGCACACAATGCAAAAATATGAAAAAGAACAACAAAACCAACTGTAGGCATAAAGACAAGAAACCATGATAGAACTATTGACTCAAATCATGCTTGTTTCAGAAATTATGATCCTAGAACAATATTCTGCTTCTGTATAACTTCTAAAATGAAAAAAAAAAGGAAGGAGTGCTCTGAAAGTAAACCTAAATAATAAGATTACCTCAATCAGAATGTTTTAATGAATCTGTTTTAAAAAAAAATTATCTAACCTGGTTTATAATAAAAAGTATAAGCCAGCAAGCATTCAGATGAAAACGAAATTCTTACTCTAATATAATATATATATATTATAAGAAAGTTTTAAAAGCCTTACCTTCTGCCACTAATCTTTTCACTCTCAGCTTTTGGTTTCCAAGTTCAACCACTTCACCAACAAAATTATTTCCCTCTCTGCTTTGGCCTGTGCCTATAATACCTCCAAGAGCTGATTTAAAAAAATCTGCCATATTAAATGTATCAAATGTCACTTGTAGCCTTATCTGTTATCTCCAATGTCAAACATACATTTCTTGTTGGTCTGGCAAATAAACAGAAACATTGGAAATGATTCTATAAAAGTTATGATTTAAAATAAGTCAAATTAAACTCCTATTAAAATAACAATGTTCCACAAACTGGTAAAACTTGAAAAGGCAAATTTATGCTAATTTCTATGCCCATTAGTTGTAACAAAAATAGGTTTAAATAACAAATTTTACATGATTTGTTATGTTGGAGATGTGAATAAACTACTATAATAAGAAAATCCTGTTTGGTATGGTCTTTCTATTTTTTTTTTTTAGTCAACATCTGAAAAAGTCTTGTTTCCATTGAGGTACGTTTGAGATAGCTGGTCTATCTTATTGAGAAAGATCATGTCAAGCCAAGCCCTTACTAAGCAATTTCTGCAGTCTATGTTACATTTTTAGCGTGATCTGCAACTTCCGAAATTTTAAGTGACCCAATCTTGAGGTGGAAACTCTTTATGACATCAGCACTTGCTGCATTGTCAAATGGCATAATTATACCCTATAGATCAATATAAGTATTTGGCTTAATTTTTTTAAATATAAATTACTGTGATTACGGAGAGGATTGTAATTAGTGATATATCGAAACGATTTTCGTGATGTATCAACATCTTAAACTGCTTATAATGTAGAGCTTGCTCGATGCTTCAATCCGATAAGACGTACAGACTAATCCCTTTAGGTAGCGCTGTGCACTCTAGATCTAAATTGGATTTCAATGCTCTAGAAGTTAAAATTCAACCTGGTCTAAATAGATATATAGATCTAGATCTATATCCTTCTAAAGTAGATGTAGACTCTAGTTAAAGATCTTCTAGATCTAGATCTAGATTTAGATCAAGAGATCTGTGTCTAGCTAACAACCCTAGACCTAGTTTCTACATTTAACGTTTAACAATCAAGATCTTTAATATTGAAGTCTCGGCTAGCCGCTTAATTTTCAAAAATAATGTTAAAACAAGTTAAAATCGT
Source organism: Elysia crispata (assembly GCA_033675545.1). Classification (NCBI taxonomy): domain Eukaryota; kingdom Metazoa; phylum Mollusca; class Gastropoda; family Plakobranchidae; genus Elysia; species Elysia crispata. Next base: position 421,161 of record JAWDGP010007062.1, on the reverse strand, counting down.
CAAATCCAATAAATCACACAAATTTTATAACAACCTGGGATCTGTTTATGTTCTGTATTACTACAGTTGTTGATTTGACGTCATAATAGGCCCCTTCTGTAACGTAAGCTTATCACTTGGTAGGTAGGCCAACACCACTGCCCCTTTTTTTTAATCTCTCGTTTACCTTTTTTTTTCTTTTTACCGGAGCCGGAAATATAACCGTTCCAATAGTCCACTTGATTTTACGACATTATTGTTTGCCAGTAGAACTTACACACATTGAACATCATTATTCTCTTGGTTTTATGCATAATATCTCGACGCTATCTGAGAGTCAATGCATTGCTCGGAATAAAACTGATTGTATGAAGAATGAAGTTACTGAATGATAAAAGTTAGACTAAATTGTTTTGTAATATGCAAATCTGTTTATAGATCCTTTGGAATGATGATTACCATTGAGGATAAAATAAATGAGCAGCTGTAAATATCCTACAAGGAAGTGCACCTTCAGGTATTTTTTTTACCTCTAACGATCGTTTAAAATAATCTTAAAAAGCTAAGGACTGTTTGATTTTCAATCTCAGCCAATGCACTGGGACTATGTTATTTTAAACATCTTGACGTGTTAGAATTAGATGTACAAAAATCTTACTTTATAACCCGAATTTATAGATAACCGGGTCGTTATTACAAGAATATTCTCCTGTAATATTATTCGTTTCTTGTTTGAAAATGAAAGGAATTTAAACCGAGTATAAGAATGCGCGTGTAATGATTTTTTTATAAATGATTTATATGACAGTGATGACACCATGTTTTAAAATAAGTTATTCTGGCTACTAACAACACCGCAGAAACATTCAAGTATTTGGTCTATTCTTAACAGTTCATCTTAACCGCAAATAGTATGCACTATAAGCATAGTGAGGTTTTTAAAATATTGACAAAATAATAAAGAACTGGTGGATACTAATCTTTATTTCATTTGTTGTAAGAAAATAACTAAGTCACAAAGAAAGGCCCATATTTTTTTTTAATTTCGCTTCATTTAAAAAAAAACACCTCATATAGTTTAAAAAAACCAAGGTCATAATGTAATCTATGAGCTTTTTTCTGCATAATACTCATTCTGGTGAAGTTTCTTTAAAAAGGGCCGCAAGCATTAGCCTAGGCTAAAGCTTACTACAAGTCACCAAAATTATCACGTTTAAAATTTGGCCCGAAAGCCAATGGATCGCTGGCACAAGGGGAATAACTTTCAATGCGAAATTGCAAATGCATGAAAAGATCAATCCTTAATGGCGAGCTACATTAACACTGAGGCCTAGTACAAAGCAAGACATAGGTCTACCAAAATTGCCTGAAGATATCAAGGCATCAATAGAAAAGTAATCAAGGATTGATTTTGAATTTTAAGCTCTAATCTCAATTTTTATTTTTATTGCCCAAGTCCGAAAAGAAGGTGAGCAGTAATTTTTAATTGAATAGAAAATTCAGGGCTGAGGTATAAATTCTGGAGTAGATCTAGATCTAGATTCTAGATCTCTAAATCTATAAATTCTAACTCTAGATCTGAATCGAAAAAATGTAAATGTAATGTGAGAACAAGAGCCTGGTTATGAATTCTAAAGTCAATATTGATTCTGAACTAAATCCAGATCTAGATTCTTTGACTCAAGTTCATAGTATGGAAATGCTAAACACTACGAATAGGCTAGACGTAGATCTAGAATCTAGATTATTTGTAATCTTTTTGCCTCTGCACTAATTTTACTATTTAAGAAATCCTTGTAAACTATGATTTTAAGAGTTCTCCCACAAAGGAATGTATTGCAAAAGAAGTAAAAATTTATCACGTAAAAACTTCATGACTTTCAATCTGGTATAATTATACTCTAGATATAGGCCTAGATTTAGATCTAGATCTAGATCTAGTCTATGTAGAAGATGTAGTTATGGCATGGCGTATTTATTTGTGGCAATCATTGTCAGCATTGTAATTTGATGTAGATTAAAAGAAAAACACCTTATTAATACTAGATCTAGCTCAGTGGGAAATGGCAGGTTCAATATTGATTATTATTGAATATTGATTCAAAATTGGATTTTTTATGTTTCATATTATGATGTTTGATGCCTAGGGACACTATTTTTCAGTTATATTGTCTTTTTTTTTTTCCGTGCTAAGATCAAATCTTAAGTTATCGCGCCCAAATATAAATATTTTTATAGATATTAACATGTAGAGTTCATTTAAAATTTTAATTCCTTTGTTAATGGGACATTATACTCTATTACTAACAGTTTATTGTGATAATTTCAGATGTGGACTGGGTACATGTGAATGTAATTTTAATCATCTCACATAATGCTGTACATTTAATAGTTTTTTGACATGATTTAAAACCATATATGATGTTTGTTTCTATCACTAACTGGCAATTTGTGTATATTAGTTTGTAAAATTATTTAGAGGCGGTGGCATCACATTTGCAATATTTTAGTTTGCTGCGGCCCGCACCGCCTGGCCAAAATCACCAGAGGTCAAACTCAGGTTGGTGGTACAGTTTTTAGGGAGGATCTGACAAAGCAAGCTATAATTAATGCTATTTAATACAAGATCTTAACTTCTTGTAATTATATCTGCTTAACTTTTTCCTCATGCCCACAGCTCTTCTCAAATTAGAAAAGACGATGGCTGATGTTCATAAGCTGGTTTTCTCAATTTTAAAATTTTTAGAAGACCAAAAGACTTCTGGCCAATTAGATGATGAAGCTGTTGAAAGCCTGGAAGGTGTGTATAATTGTATTCTGAGTCATTCAATTATGTGATAGTTATTTTATAAGTAAAGTGTGCCTGTGTGCATGATACAGGTTTTTTTCATTATTCTTTTTTTTAGATTAAATAGCTATTTTTTTCTCCATCACCATTTCTTTATTGCATTAGACTATATATTCTTTTGGAATAATGTTTATCAAAGTAATTCAATTTTCATTAAAACCATCACCCTCCTTCTTCCCATAAGAAATGGCAATCCCCAAATTATAACCTATGATAGCGAGAAATATCTTTTAAAACAGCAAAACAAGCATTTAAGGTTTTCATTTGACATTAACAAAGCGTAAATTGTTAAGGACTATTCAGAGACTTATAGTACACTTGTCACTGTCTCAATAAATGTTTTCTTCTTATAGATTACAACATGAAACAAGTGAAATGCTATATTAATTTATGCTAAGGATAATCATCATCGATATACATAAAGATAGTTTAAAGTTTTCTTTTAATTCAAATTTGCGCAAGTCATTGTGCTTTATTACTTCAGTGATATGTTTTTTATAAAGTTAAATTGCATTTAAGCTCAGTGCTCCAGAAATTTTTACAAAATTGTTTTTTTGAACTATGACAGACAACAGGCCTTAAGCTCCAAATTTTTTTTTTTTAATCAGGCCTAACTCTTGTCTAAATTCGTCCACCAGCTCCTTGTATATTAAATTAATATATGTTTCATATATATTATAGCTTTTAAAATTGTATAATAAAATCTTAATTTACCATTAAGCTGTGGAAGACTGCCAAGAAAAAAAAGTCCAGGTTCATCCTTATTCATTTTTGTGAAATTGAATTGATTAATTTATTCAAATATTCTTCGTATTTGTAATTCAATAAGTTTTACAAGATGACATTCACACTGGCTAAAACTTTATGACATCTGTATAAAAGTTATAGGAATTATCCATGATAAACTCAAATGTTCTTTAAGTCTTTGTATGTGACATAAAGATTTATAAAAGACATTAAAATATTTTTTTTGCCCTGGCCCTGAAAGTTGAAAAAGAGTCTCACTCCATCTTAAATATCTACAGTTGTTTTTTGCTCAACCTCCAATCTAGGCTTCTAGTTAATAACATGCAGCTCAATGTATAAATTTTGGCATTTTTTCTTTATGCCATATTGCCAAAAGAAAGGTGGATACCATCTCATATTAAGTTTCCAAAATTATTATCAATGCTTCAGTACTTATGCTCCTATTATTTAAAGTTGGATAGATCCAAAGATGTGCACATAGAGTATAAAATTTTACCTGGATTTCATGAATTGAGAAATATTAGTTATTTTTGATAACTTATTTAAATAGAAACATTTTATTTATTCCTGTAACACCTTCCCGTTCTGCACTGAGAGTTAAATCACTTTGTATGAACAATCATATAAAATTATATTGCACATCCAACAAAGTGGAGAACAATCATTGCAAATCCCTGAAACGTACCAGGTAGACTCTGTTCCTTTCATTGAAAGAATTTGAGCCTAGCTAAAATTTGGACAAAATTTACATGTCATTTCATGAAAACACATTTCTTTTTAATTGAAATAATCACTCAGCTGCATCCTAAACAATCTTGTATGTAAGATTCAGGTATGGCTTAGATAACAAGTAAAAGAGAATATATTTTAGAGTTTGGTTTTTATTTTCATTTTCTTTTGTTCTAACTTTTTTTTTTTTTATTTTTTTTTGTGAAAATCATTTATTACAGTTGCTGTTCAATGTCTGGAGCAAGTTTACAAAATCAACACAAGTGAGGAGGAGCATGTCCAGAAATACCTAGTGCCTCAAAATTTATTGGATATTTTCAATGCTCAACTTCTTGAGGTTTGCATTTTCAATAATATTGAAAATTGTATTTGTAAAAAGAGTCTTTTTGTTTACCTTCGCTTGTTATAGAATAAACCATATGTGCCTTATTTTCTCAACAGCAATATCTAATGTCATGAAGTGTGAGGTAAATATCTGTATAAATTGTAATGTAAAAGTTGCAATTTCTATGGTCCTGACTGTCTGAAAGTAGGTAGGGAAAAGTGTTTTGATTAATGGTTCATTACTGAAGTTTTCCAGTTTGCTTATGGGTGGATTCATAGCTTAAGTATGTGTTGGTGCATTTCAATGGCATATACCATGGGCTTCTAAGCATAAGCTATTGATAATTGTACTCTCAGAATATTCAAAGACAGCTTTTGTTATTTAATAAAAAATAACATCTTTTTTTTTCTTTTTTTTTAGATGGTTTTCCTTAATATCTGCTTTGATGGTTTTTATATTCTTAAGCTTTCTGAATTCTCTGGAACCAATAAATTGTCAGTCATTTATATCTCTCTAAAGTCAAATAAATCTTATTTTCATTCTTGCATAATCATATTATCCATATATTATGAGCAGGATACTGTGTATAGAGTTAGGTGGACTCCATCATTGAAACAATGATTTAACCAACATGCTTTTCAAATATTTGCAGACAGAGTCAGATTTGTCAACATTATCTCTCCATGAACCTACACCTGAACAAAAGGAAGAGGCAGAGAGGCTTAAAAATAAAGGAAATGACTTTATGAAAGAAGAGAAATATTCTGATGCTTTGGAGAGCTACACTCAAGCAATCAAACTTGATGGAAAAAATGCAGTCTATTTTTGCAACAGGTTTTGTATTCATTGCTTTAATTTCTATGTTTGTGAATGTGTTTTTTTCACTGCTCTATTTTTATAATTCTCTAGTTTAAAAGAGGAGAGGAAAAGAAAAGCAATAGAAATTTTGAGGCTGGAAATTTACAAATGTGATTGTATTGAAACCTGGATTAGTTAGAACCAAACACCACAAAGCTAGTCATAATTGCAGTTGTGTCACAAAATTTTAGAGTTCAAAATTGTAAGTATAATGTGATACAAAATAAGCTTAAAGTTAATATGATGAATGGGTGCCTTCTCATCCATTCTATGTCTGTCTTTATGAATACCTCAGAACAAATATTGGTCTAGATTAATAGAATTGCACACTCGCTTTGTTGAAGCCTCAAAAGTGCTCACCACCTTAGTTATCTATATAAAATATCAGAACACAATGCTTTAAAAGTCTGTGCAATTAAAAAAAAAAAGAATTCATAAAAATGTATCACCAGTCTATTCTCAAAATTGGTTTTCATCCTATATATATAATGATATATACTGCCTGAATCTGAGATAAGATGCGTTGTTGTTCAACTACTCCTTAGATTTCTTGCTGCACCTAAAGAGAGAAGTAATTTTTTGCTAATCTCAATCATATTTGTTTTTTTCTTGGTATGAAATTTTAAAATCAAACATGTAAGACTACTAAGGCTTTTTTTTTTTTTATTCTTTTTACTGCTATGTACAGAAAAAAAAGAATGTTCTTTTCAGAGAATTGAAATTTTCCTATGTTCAGAAATGTTTTTTTTTTTTTTTCATTTTCATGGTTCAGAGCTGCAGCATTCAGCAAACTCAACAAGCACCAACAAGCTATAGAAGACTGCAACAGAACTTTAACTATCGATCCTTCTTACAGCAAAGCTTATGGCCGCCTCGGGTGAGCTGAACCTGTTGCGCTAGGATAGTATGGTGCTTATGAGGTCATCCTCAGTTCACAAGCAGCCATGCCAAACAAGTCTATTTTTTCACACAAGTTGCTTTTAAATTATATTTTCCTATTTACAAGAGAGTTAAGGTAGTTAAAGAAACGTAAAAAGAATATTTCTCAATGTAAAAAAGTTTTGAAATATTATACCATTGAACATTTTATTTCTAGATGACAGTGTTTTAAACCTTTGATTGAGTTAACTGCTTCATCAAAAAAAAAAAAAAAGGGAGAGTGGTCACATGGGAAAAGGAAATTTGAATTATGAGTTATATCTAGGTACTCTCTTTGTCTTCCATTCATATGTGGACATTCTTTGTGCAAACAAATAGTTTTTGATGAATAAATTAAACAGCCTGAAAACATGATACCTAGCAAATTCAAGAGGAAAAAATTGAGATTGTCCGGAATTGCATTTCCCAGAAGTGGTTAAAGCATTTATGAGATAACCTGATAATTCAAGGTTTTACTAATTGTTTTCAACCATTTTTCCTTTTTTTTTTCTGTCTTTTTTTCTTTTCCCACTCTCCTTTATAACAAGAATTTCTAGAGGATAAGTTACCATATTCTTTCTAATAATGTTTACTGGAATTCATTATTACATTTATGAATCCCATTTTGGGGTATTTGAAGCAATCTCAATATTTCTTAAATTTTCATTCGACATTCACTAAGTTTTATCCATTACTCATCGATCAATAATGAAGAAAAATAAAAATCATAAAGACTAAAAAATCTCTGAAGGACTCATATGATTATAAGCTGATTAGAGTTATTAGAGTCTTAGATATTGGAGTCTTTTATCTTTGGCAGCACCTAAATTGAGCTAGGTGGACATCTCAAAGCCCAACAAATAGCTTGCAATCTTTTTTTTCATAATTATATTTAATTTTGTTATATTAAGTGGGTTTTTCTTTTTTTTTTTTTTCAATTTACATTCTTTATTTTCTTTATTTTAGCATTGCTCACACTGCTCTTGAAGAACATCAGAGTGCCTACGAATGTTACCGTAAGGCATTAGAGTTAGACCCTGACAATCAGAGCTATCAAAACAATCTTGAGATTGCGGAGCAAAAACTTAAAGATGCTGCCCTACAGGTAAGTTTATCATTCTTAATTTTGGTTAAGAGTATTTATTTTATGGTTAAAGTCATTTTTTATTGTCGTATAGATTTACCACTGATATTTTCATAGAAACCTTCGTCCAGTGAATGTAATACAGTTTGATAAAGAGGCATAATAGTGCAGTCAGTTGCAAAATCATTTTTGGTGGGGGCTTTTTTTTTTCTTTTTTAAGTTTTTTTTTTTTCTGCAAAAGATTTTTTTTGTGTGTGTGGGTTCTTATTCCTTCACTATTTTCATAAGACTAGTACAATTTAAAAAGGCAATCTTTTTTGTTTGACATTTTCAAGCATAGCATAAGCTTTTTTTTTCTCTTTGTTCAGGCTGGCTTCAACGCTGGGTCTGCAGGAAATCTTGGTGCTCTTGGAGGTCTTGGTAATATGGATTTTGGCTCTTTGTTCAATGACCCTAATATTGTTAACATGGTAAGATAATATTCATATTCATATTATAGTTTTAAACGTTTGTATCACAGCTTAAACATAGAGGTATAAACATATTTTCATTATATGCACACTTTTCTTTTTTTTTTCTTTTTTTTTTGTGCAGGGTTTGAAAGACTTCAATTTTGTGAGTGCTGCCTAATCTTTTTATTTAAATTTATTTTTTGTTTATTGCTTGTTATTTTTTCAGCTATTTGTTTATCTCACATTTTTTTCCTTTCGAAACAGGCTACAACAATGATGTCCAATCCTCAAGTACAACAAATGTAAGATTGCAGCTTTTTTTTTTTTTTGCAGCGTCATTGTCAGAAGATTTTTTTTAACTTTTATTCACTCTCAGTTGAGTTTTATACTATGCATAAATTAGTATATACAGTACACCTCGGACTCAACGAATTAGTTGGGTCATTTTTAGAAGTCCATTGAACGTAAGGTTTGTTGGAGCCAGCCATGACATAAGGCACGACTAGGGATGTAACCAACCAAAGTGAAATTACCACATAATTATCTCCCTTCTTTTTATCAGCTAACCATCCGTCTATAAAGCCACTCTTTACCCTTCCCACCATTGTCTAATTTACTGCCGCTTTGGCTGTTTGATCTTGTATCATGATCTCCCCATGCATTTGCTGTGGCATCCCCCTTTCCCCTCTCTTTTAATTATCTTCTTTCTGCATGTCAATACTTTGCTCTCCCCTACCCCTAATGTTTCTGTGGTATAATGTAGTCTATACCCTGGGTGCCCAGCACCTATACACTTAAAGCATTTCTTAATTGCCGACAGGGGACCTTTTGATTGAATTTCAACTACATAGTTTCTAAGAAGAAAAGCATTCTCTAGTGGATTTGTCAATACTTTTAGTTTTTTGAAACCCAGGACAGGTCTGAGATTAGTTCGTTTGATGCAATGTATTTTAAGAGAGTCAAAGGGGGATTTTGCTTTGTTCTTTGAATCCTAGTTCGTTGGATTCGAGGTGTATTGTATTATTTAATCAAATTGTTTTGAGAGAAAGTTGATTGATTTCATACATATTGACATGAATTGAAATTGGTACTTTTAACTGTGCATTCATAAACTAAGCATTTAAAAGTAAAGATTTCTTTGTAAATAGTATGAGCTGTATTTAATTGTTTTTATTTAATTTTTTTTTAAATATAAGATTTTATATGCCTTCATGTATATTTTTTTTAATTTAAGTGAAAGAAAATTAGAGAAAATCTTTGGCATACTGTCTTTTCAGGATGGCAAGTTTAGTTGGAGGTGCAAATCCAGCAAGTGGAAGTGGAGCTGGAGGTGGCCTTTCCAATCTTTTGCAAGCGTAAGTATAGTATGTTTAAGTGCTCAGATCTTTTACACTTGATGTCTTAAAACATCAGATTAATACTTTGTATGATGTTATCATATTGTTTTGTGTGAAAAGAAATGTGCAAAAATAATTGATGAATGCTCAAAGAAAAGCATTAAAGTCAAGAAAGTTTAAATCAAACTCAAATCCCTCAAGGTCATGAATTCACCAAATTCTTCCCTTTTGGCCTGCCAATATTTTCTTCTATTTTTCCTTATTGTTCCTATCTTTTTGTCAAGCTTATTCCTCTTGCTATCTGCTCTCAGCAATACAAAGAAAACATGCACTTCAGAGGAAACTTGGCATTCCATGACTCGAAAATTGAATATATTTTTTTTATTAAATTTGAACATTAAATTCTAATCTTTCTTCCAACACAACTATTCTTATAAAACTTTTGGTAAACAAGCTCTGTCTTCCTCTCTGTTAAGAAGATGAAATTTTCACAAGACACCATAGTCTTTGAACTCCATTTGACAGCTAGAGCGATACTCCTCTCCCTTTCCATTCTATCTTGGCCCAGTGCAATGCATCTTACATCAGTAGTCTGACAGTGCCAAATAGGTCTACCTGTTTTTTTTGTTTTTGGTTGCTTCTTTTTATGGATGGGTGCTGATGACTGCTACTTCAGGTTGGATCAGCATCTTTCTCATTCAATCAGTACATGAATTCAAAAAAAAAATTGGCTAGTTTCAGATGATCTTCACATTGACGGTTGGGACGTCAGATATCTCAATAGGTATAGAGGTTGATTGGCAACAGTTCAATCAGTAAGTCTATCCTTTGCTTGAAAGAAAAAAACTTTTCTCAGTAAAAGTATTTGGAAACAAGTGATGTCCTAGAACTTAAAATAGAAGAAGAGTTTATAGCTTTAGGAGAAAGGCATGGGATTGGAGAACGAAAAATAGGAAGTAGGGTGGAATAGAAGAAAGAGGAAATGTAAGCAAGGATAAGAAATAGTGGGAGTATAGATGACAAAGATAAGAGGGAGTAGATTACTGAGGTGGAAAGAAAGAGATCGCAAGAAAAAGAGGAAGGAGAAAAGAAATATCAATATCAGATTAAAGAGGAGAATGATTGTCTTGTAATAAAGAGGGAATAGAAAAAAAGATACAAAAGAGCAGGAAGGTGGACAGGGAATATTAAATGCATTAATAAGAAAAAGAAAAAAAAAAACTCTAAAGAACATTTTTACTCTTCTTTCTGTTTTTTTTTTTTTGGTTTTTTTGTGCACGCCCATGTATGATTTTTTAATTAAAAAATGACTTGACAAAAAAGGAAGTAAGTCTTTTACACACTTATTTAATATGCGTCAAGACCATCATCATCTTACTCCTCAGATTCATTTTCCTTTAAATATTTCAGACAGACCAAGATCTAATGCCAAAGATTTTTTTATCTACAGCTTCTTGCTCTTGCTTATGCTGAGGCTGTGCACTCTATCTGCTAGGCTCAGCCTTGTTTATGCTGAGCACATGTTACAGTAACTACTTTAAATTTGCATAATTATTGACCTTTGACCCAATTTAGATGAAAGAAAGACCAAAATATAAATTTAACCTTTCAACTACCATCCTGGCGTTAAGCTCAGTGTAACAATAGAACACCACTGATTACCTGTTTTCCTAAATTACATAGGGCCTATAGTGAATGGGATTAAGATGTCATGTGTTCTACATCTGTTGAAATTAAACGCAGATGAAATTGAGTGGAAGCCAGGAGTTTGATGTAAATACACACGGATAGTTTAGAAAGTTTAAATTTACTTTTGATATTAGGCAGGGTGTAAGTGATTGAAAAACTATCCTACTTCACCTTGAGGTTCTGGATCTTTCTTGCGGATGTATCTGTCTAACAAACAGATATGGCCATTTTTTAAATGAGTTTGCAACATGTTTTTGAAAGAAATTTCATTTTAGAAGACTTTATAAAAAGTTAGTTGATTTTTATTTTTAACTTTCAACATTGCCTTAATTTTGTGCAAATACTGTAGTGCTGAATAAGTGTTAAAGTTTCATCATCATTTTGATGCGGATGTGTAGAATGACATGTTTTTCTTTGTTTTGACAAAGAGGCTAAATGTAATTTGCTTTCCCTACAGATCACAGCAAATGGCTACACAATTGCAGCAAGCAAATCCTGAGCTAGTCCAACATTTGAGAGATCAAATGAGAGGGCAGGGTCAAGAGGGCAATAATAATAGCGATTTAGGTAAATCAAGTACTTTGCACATTGTAACCTTGTTCTGGTTTCATTATTTGGCTCATTTTAAATGCACCCTTTATTTCCCTTTAAACAGAGATGCCACTTTTCTTGCATGACAAAAATCCCAACAAAATTGAGACAAGGGTCAAATAAGCCATCCTATCAGTAATTTATTAATTATCTTGATCTTACTTAGCCTCCTAATATAATGCTTGCCTGGCAAAATCCCTAACAGCTGCACATATCCTTCTATGTGTGTTTTAGGTGTCATTTCCAACGTATTACGCACTTTGCCACACCTAAGGGCAATATATGATAAGGGTAGTAAAATAAAGTGAGAAGTGGTGGAACTCAACATAAGCCCCCGTAGTTTAATTGCCTTAAAATTATTTTGTCATGAATTTTGAAAAACAAATAAGTTCACTTTTTACCTTTAGTCCAGTATACTGCTAATTGCCTTCCATCCATTGTCAAATATTAATAGACAATATGATTTTTTTTGTCATCGATATACCTCAGGCATGTAAAAATTCTGACTTTCCACCAAGGAAAACAATAGGTCAATAGAACTTTCACTCATTTTCTCTATGTTATGTCTTAAGTAACTTCAGTACAACATTCTAAATTGTAAGCATGGTATTTCAAATGTGAAACGCAAATGTTCAAACTGCCTCCCTCATTTTACATTCGTAGGAACATATATTTTGCTTATTGGACAAAATTAGATTTTAATATAAAAATCTAGCATTCTTGCTGACAAGCACTAAGAACAGTCTAAACCTAAATAGAATAATTCAGATAAGGCCTTAGTATGAAATGAAAAGTAAAGAAATATATTCTATTGGGACCGATAGCATTTGTAGCAAGATTACGTGATATCTTTGATAAAATGATTCTATTTTAGCAATGTTTTAATGTATCTGATTAAAATTCACAATTCAACAGTCTCTATAATTTCAACATTGTTTTTCGTGATTCTATTGTTAACTGCAAGACAAGATATGAATGCTGCTTAATTTGGTTATAAAATTCACACTAACTGCTTATAGTTTAGTTTGGCTAATAATAACTGTAATGTAGATAAAATCAACCTTATTTTAAAGTTATATTGATCTGTAAAATCTTGAAATTTAAACTGGCTTTTATAACTAAGCATTTATCCTGTAGAATAATACATCTATGTTGGCACACTTGATTCAAATTTTTATGATTTCCTCTCCCATTACAGATTCTAACCCCCCTCCACCTCAGCCTCAATGAAGATGACCAGATATTTTGTGTTATATGATAATTTATTTTGTTACTATGCCTTCTGCTGTTCAATTTCTCCAAACGGATACATGGTTATAGTTGTTGAGTAAATAGATGAAAAAAGCAAATTAAGAATTATCAATCTTTTTTTTTTTTCATGTGGATTTAGGGCCTTAAGGAGAGATGACGAAAATTCTAGCTATTTGATTTCTAAAAAGGAAATTTTCGCAAAATCTAAAAATTGTTGTCTGAACTTTCGTTACCTACTTTTGTGTTTAAGCAAAGATTACATGTTTTAAGATATTGATTAAATTTACAAAAAAAATGTTGAATGAAACTGTAATGGGACCTTCCCACAATGAATTAAGTTTCAGTTTGAGGTAAATCTTTTCAGCAAAATGTTTTGTGTGAATGCTTTTCCTATACAAAATTTTTAAGACTGGCTAATTTTTACATGTTCATGTCCTGGAAAGAGTAATTCACTGCCTCAAAAACCTATTTCTGTGAAAGTATTGCCAATGTTCTTTATTGCCTTTACCAGAGCAATAACTCGTAAATGAACATACCTTTTTTTGTGTGCGCCAATAGTTAATGTGAACATTGTTAGAAAGGGCCCTTTATGTACTTTAAATGAGGTCCAAAATATTGTTCTCGTCATAAGAATAGTGGTGTTTCATAAAATGGCTATCCAGGTATTACCTTGATTTCTCATAGGTTTAATGAGCTATTAATAATTATGCTTTTAGAACAATTAATGTATTTGCGACAGATACAATTTGTTGGTGTAAGACATGTGTACTATCTGAGCTGCAGGTTATTTTTGTAATATGTTGTAGTAAAAATTATCTTTTGAAGATCAAATCTCAAGCTTTACTCTGTAGCTATCACAAGAAATGTAGAAAATTCTTTGATTCGGTGTTTACTTTAGAAAATACTTGAGGCTCTCTATTAAAAAAAAAATCCCTCCCATTATATTCTTAGCCACTGTAAGGTGTGAAATTATTTTCCCATTTTATTCAGAAAATTTTTTTGTTAGGTATTACAGTGGAGCCCTAAAACCAACTTCATATCATTTCACGGAAAAGAGGAGGATGGGCTTGGTTCATAGATTTTGAATAATGTCCCCTGAAGTCAATATGGATTAGATTATTAAATTGCATTATTATATTTACACAAATTAATGAAAGACTTAACATTTTTAGAAATTTCATACGATCAGTGGAAAATCGATTCAAATTGAAAGGTAGGCCTACTCTGAGCATAAAAACTTGGACATATTTTTTTCAGGCAAACAAAAATTGAAATAATTATCATTAAACAAAATAGAACAGTTGAATATAAATCAATGTGGATTGTCATTACTTTGATCAATTTAATTGCCTGCTTTCCCTGTCTTTGGTGCAAGAGGTGTAGTTTTTGTATGTTGATCTATACAAGAGACTTTATTTTCTTACGTGATTGATAGGTGCAATTAATGAAACTTGCTAGCGGTCAAATGTTAAGCTACACTAACAGTAACACTGAGCTTTTCTAACTTACAAGCTACATGATTTTTAGTCAGTAATCTTTTCAAAATAAGGGTTAGTAATGATGGAGTAGGGCTGGACTGGTTTGTTGTAAAAAGCTTACAAGTTTCATCCACACTAGATTTAGACCTGTGTGCTTTGTATACATAAACTTTATTGTTTGCCAAGCTTTTGGCAGAATCCATTGATGAATGGTGAGACCAAACTTTGAGAGGTCTCTGGCCAAACAAACTATGACTGGCTAATGAGTGTAAAAATACTATGTAATGGCTGTCTTCCTTGACTTAGACTACAAATACATGTATGCTCAAAATACTCAGATTCTAGTGCTTCAGGGTACAAGGCTTGGCAAGATAGAGTGAGAGACAAAGTCAGACAGACAGAGTTTCTGTGGGCGAGAGAGAGAGAAATATAAAATTCACAGAGATATTAATGAATGAAAGAGAGAGAGAGACGTTTGACTGCAATGTAGAAACAAACAATGAAAACTTGAATAAAAACTAAATAACAATGTATACATGTACCTGATGCTCAAATTTTACTTGCTCAGGGTGTAATAGGCATTGCTGACTCTCAGAGATTTACAGGCCTCACAGTTATCCATGGAAATCCGTGGTTGAAATTCCGCGGATGGAAGAAAACAAATATTTTTCAGCAGTGATCTTCATTTTCGAAAATAAATTATTTTAAAAAATTGGTTGATACCTTAACATGTAATAGAATCATGTTACAACTGATAATTAACCGGGTTTTTTAGACCTTGCTTTGGGATTGACGCGCACCCACACACGCATTTATTGTCTTGCCTACCTAGATAAAGCACATGCTAAGACACTGTATGTGAGTGTAGTCTGCCTTTTGATTAAGGTGTTGCGAGTAAGATCTCGATTAAAACCAAGAAACAAAATCTGGCCAAACATATCAATTCTCACCAAAAAGTAACTTTAGAGGGAAAAAAGAAAAGTGAAATAGCAAAGGGCAGCATCCTAAAAGTAGTAGTAACAGTTGAAGACGTGATGTCTCATCTACCTCAGTTGTGATTCAAGACATTCAAATAGAATTGATTGAAGCTGCGAAGTAAATTAACACTCATTCATTTGTCAGCAGCACTAGTACAGTAAAAATTCATGCAAGTGACACTAGTGTAAAAAGCAAGATAAGTTATACTCAGAAAATGCCTTTGGTGAAATATTAATTATATCCTTATTTTAGTTTGAAGAAACCCAAGCTCTTACCTACCCCTGACTCTGAAAGTGAAGGGGGCACTGACTAGAACAAGGAGAATGAGGTTCTCTTTCTCTACCATAAGCCCATGAATGAAATAATCCAGGTAAAAGAGAACTGTTCATAACATTGACAATTACATTGTATTACAATGCATAGTCATTTTCATACGAAATATGAATTTTTTAAGCCAATTTCTTTGAATTTTTATTCTCTGGAATTAGTGTGTTTATTTTGTTTTTTAAACTAATGGAATTGTGCAAATTTTTCATATATCACCATGGGGCAGATAATTTTCAGTGGTTGGGAGCATTGTGTGCTGGGACCCCTTGACTTAGGACTAGCCTTATCTAGGTAGTTATTGCCAATAGAGCACTAGTGCTCTATCTAGCTATACATAGGTGAGGATCAAGAGGGAATGTGATAGCCCTTTGCACCTTAACATCTATTCATAAACCTTCCTTTTTTATTCTTTGAAAAATAAAGAATTGCACAGCATGGTATGGATTGCTATTAATAGCAAATATGTGTATTTACTGTGGTATTTGAGCCGAAGTTGACATATTTCGATATAGTTCATATAATTTAATATGAAGGTTATGGAGAAAAAATTTACAGCAGGGTCTGTGGTTCTTGCATTAGTTGCAGGTTTTACTGTTTTTCAAATTATTTGGTGCCCCTTCCAAGACAGGATTTGTGATAAAGTTAAAAATTTTGTTTGTAAAAAATGACGCTTGAAAAAAAAAAAATGGTTGAGATTGTACTTGTTAAGATTTGTGACACCAAGCATTCACTAACAATGATAATGTTCACAGCATTACTCAATTTAATTCATTTTCATCACATTCATCCATTTTTTGAAATCTATAGTATATAACACCATATTTTATGGATTTGATTTAATCATGGCTAAAGTACTACTGACTTTTCTTCTGGCCTGGGTAAAATTGCTGAAAATAATGAAACCTGCGGAAAATGTTACATGAAATTTTAAGAGAATAAAAGTAAAAGGGCATGATTCATGACATATGATCAATGCATGTATGTTTACCCTTTTTACCAATTTTATGTTGCATTATTTAATTTGAGGATACCAATAAAAGTTTCGAGGAAATCTTTTCACTTTGTGATTTCATTAATATTTGATTTGAATCACATTTATATTGAGTGTATTTTCAGTCTTAAGATTTTTTGGGCTCTCAAATATTTTCACCTAGCTTTACTTTTAAGCACACGAGAGACACCTATAAATTTTGTATTGCTGTCCTAAAAAATCAAGACCTTTAATTCAATAACAATGAAAAGTGATACATAATCAGGATTAATGCTATTAAGTACATGCAGTTTTGAATGGGTACCAATCCAATATCAGTATTAATTTCTTATTTTTTTAATTGATAAGCACGAAACAGATATATGCTTGAAAAACAGCACTTGTGATTTAGTTTTGTCCCTTATATAGTTTTAATGAAGTAGAATAACAACTTTTTCACCAAAGCAATAGGGAAGGGAGGTAGGTCTCATTGAACTTGAAAAAAGCCAGAGAAGATATACTGAAAGAATTTAGCAGTAGAAACTCTGACATCATAACAGTGCTCTGTTTGATCAAAAACACCATCTTAAGTGAAGAAATTGATATTGATTTTTAATATGACTTTTAGTAGATCTAGATCTAGGCCAACAGTGGACAAGGTTAGGGATATAAAGTGGTCACTTCTGGAGGATTTTTTTTGTTTTTTATGGGGGTTTTTCTCCTGTCTCTCACTTAAGAAGGGTTATTAAAAGCAAATATTTTGGACTTAATTTATTTTTTTAATTTCAAAATGAAATATTAATCATGTTCCGTGTCATCATTCTGTGAAATTTGAAATTCACATGATTTTTCAAGAAGTCATGAAAAAAAAAATAATTAGGTGCTTTTTCCAAATTGATTTGAATGAATAAGCTTGCATTCAATTTTCTTTTTAATTTTTGTTGTTTTTTTTTGTGTATAAAATTTATTATGTTTAAAGAGTTGTACTAACTGGAGGTTCAGAAGGCATTTTTTTTTATATTTTTTTTTTAAAACAGTATTCATAGCGTATAAAGTATATTCATCCGACTCCACTGATCACAGATCAGTGACTGAGTGAGTCAAAGCAAAGGAAAGATAGGTGCAGTGCTGTTGTGACATTTGATTTGGAAAACATGTGCAACAAGAACTAACATTCCCTCAAGATCAGTATCCATAACTCTTTTATTGGCGCACTTGAACAAGGTTAAGTATGAATGTCAAGTGTTTATTTTATTTTTTAGCCGCATGTATGTGTCCAATGTGATCATTTTACTCAAGGATTTTATTTTGGAACGTTTCTGTAAGCAAAGTTGTTCTTGTATTAGGAATCCTGTTCATGAGAAGTAGTAAATGAAGGGCATTTTCAAAAACAAATGTGTGAGGTTCCACTGGATACGAAAGTTATTGGCTATTTATTTATGCTTTCATCAGATTTTTTTTTAATTTAAGCAGTAGCTGTGGAGTAGATTGCATTTTGTAAAAGATGTTGCTTAATTTATGATTTCAACTGATTTATGCTTTAGTTTGTATTGATTGTTCCAGAAATACTTAAGATATATTTCCTAAACAGACACCCTCTCAGATTTGTATATGTAGATTAGATTTCTCTTAATTGTATATTTACTGTATAAAATAACAATGTTCAGAAAATTGTGTTTCTGGCATTCATATTTAGGTAGGTGCTTTGAAAAAAGATTTATTAACTGAAATCGAAATGCATTGAAGCACTATTTGGTTGATCAAATCTACAAGCTTTTGCAAAAACACGAGTGTGTGTAAAAAAAATTGAGTTGCAGTGGTATTCTTTGCGAAGGGTGAGCAGCAGCAATACACAAAATGCCTTTTGAAAAATTTGATTACAATTGTTACATTATGATTTTATCATGGGAGGAATTTGAAATGGTTGATGTAACTAACAGTCAGGTTGTTTGCAACTGATCCTTAAAGACGCAGTGTTACTATAGCTGTTATGTTATAGTGAGTCAGTTAGATTGCTGGCTAAAGGCACTTCTGAGAATGGCTATGCCTTCCTAAAATTTAATGGCACCCATAGCAATATCTGTAAGGGAAAATTTCAAGAACCATTTAGTTGACTTTTGTAGAAGAAAGGATTTGAAGGTCTGAAAGAGATTAGTTTACATAATATGTATTTAGGTGTTTTTTGGTTTGGTTTTTTTTTGCTACTTAAGTTTGCATAACTTTTTGGTTCGATTTTTTATTTTATGAAAAAGAATTCCCTCTGATTAGTTGATCTTTGAAGTTGATTTTCCTTTTTTTTTTTGCCTTTTTTCTTCTTTATATTATGTACAAGACATAGAATCTAAAAAGAGCTTAACCAACCCAATCTTTTTCCAATTCAAATAAATGATTAAATTTTTGGATGATTAAAAAATGGCAACTGGCACATTACTTAGTCTCTACAATGTCTATGTGTAATTTGTCTTTTAAATTACATTTTCGTTATGGCAAAAAAAAAATTTGCAAAAGTTATTTGTATATACATATGCATACAATTCGCTTCGTTACTCCTTTACTTTGTCTGTGCTTATATTTTGATGATTGGATCATAATTGCAATGCTCATTCCTTTTTCTAATATATGTACATAGTTTTACTGTAAAAAGAGAAGCAACAAGTCTACTTAGCTGTCATAAGGGTCAACTAGTTCTTACATTGACAGTAGTTGAGTGTTCCCATTTTCTTTGGCTTCACTAATCTTTAGGAACAGTCCATTGACAATTTCAAAGACTATGTTTGAAAAGGAATACATTGTACATTTACTTGTAATTTTCTTTAACCTGGATGAAGCCATAAACTGATTTCCAGCATAGGTTTTAGAGTACGCTAAAACCAAAACTAAATTTTTTAAAACCTTCAACAGTTTGTAAATTTTAATAAAAGCTCATTTTCACTGTCTGCCCTAGAGAAAATAACTAACATCTGACAGCTCCAATCCCTTACATAATTAGCATATTAATCCACCTGTGGCAATACTTTTGGGGATGAGCGGGGGGGAAAAATTTGTACACTAGCACTTCTGTAAAGCAAACCAGGAGAGTGTTGATTCAGAAAGATGTTGATCAGCCTTTTAGCTGTTGTTTTCCTTATGTAAATAAAGCATTGTCTTTGTTTAATGGCAGCATCATTTCCCTTTTCCATCCTTTGGACATACGTGCTTACACATGAACCTATCTCACTTTGCGGACAATTGTATAGCTAGACCTACTTGTTCATTTTATGGTATAGTAAGATGTAACTACTACACAATGGCGTTGACTCTCAATTAAGTACATGTATGTTTTAAAGCAGTCTCCTATTCATTCACTACAATGCAAAAGTACAAATAATTGAGATGAATGCACAAATTATTAATATTTATGTACATTTATGAATCTCTCACTTAATGAACAGTAAAGATTAACCTGATTTGGAGCCATAGCTGAAAGAAGAAACCTGTCAATTCTGACACTGAACTCTAAAACATGATGAACAATGTGGTTTAACAAGATATAAAGAAATAACATCCTGATATGATCAGGTTAACCAGTGATGCAACTTCTATTAAACTGACCCTCATCAAAAACTAATAGGATTGCACTGAAGATTAGGTGACAAGATTTTAATGGTGCAAAAACTTGGCCATACAAATTTAGTTGCTTTCAAATATGACTTTGCCAAAGTGCATTATACTATTATACAGTGTATACCAAAGAAATGAGTCTGTTTCAACAGCTTCTAACTCAGCTGCTATGGGATCGAATACAAACCTAGTTTGAGAAACAATTTCCTTTCTGGCATTGCACATCAGTACAGTATGTGGCATGGTTGGATATTTTCATTTAGTTTAACGCATACATGTATTCAACTTAGCCTATCTCAGAAAAGGTACATTTAGCTATATTCAATGACAGGCCTGCTCTAAAGGTGGAATTTCTAAAATTTATCCGATCAGACATGTAGTTTAAGTTCAATCTTGTTGTACAGGAAAGGCCTCAAAGTAAAAGGATAGAGCAACAAAGTTGACTTTAGAAAAGAGGCTAAGATTAGTAAGAAGCCACAAGCCACTGCTTGCAATTGACAAGGTCAAGAGCCTGTTATGTGTCAAAGATGTCAACAAATTTCTTGTTGATTATTTTATCAATCCAAGGCATGGGTGACAGATGAAGTTGTATCTGATTGGGTCTAAGAGTTGACAAGATGATGCACAGTTAAAACAAGGTTTTGCAAACTCGTGGCAAATGTAAACCCATCCCGCAGCCTCAACAATTCAGAATTTGAGACAACATAACGTTTTTTTTTTCTAAACCTTCAAGTTCAAGAACAAACCCAACAATATGAGCATCATCAAAATCATTAAGTGCTGCTGCAGGGGAATTATTTCCACATAAAAGCTGGATGATGAAGCCTGTTTCAGGTCTTAGTGCGTGGCCGCAATGCAGCAGGTAACTTGTTGCTGATTTTCCAGCAAGTCGCTGGTAATTTGCTAAGCAGGCACAGCAGACACGTGGCCGCAGTTGTGCTGGCAAAAAAGCTCACTTCAGTTCGACTTGTGTA
Organism: Elysia crispata; assembly: GCA_033675545.1. Lineage (NCBI taxonomy): Eukaryota > Metazoa > Mollusca > Gastropoda > Plakobranchidae > Elysia > Elysia crispata. Next base: position 400,026 of record JAWDGP010007062.1, on the reverse strand, counting down.
CAATGTTGTATCGTCTAGCTAGAGAGCACGATGTCGTCTGAAGATGAATTTATGCTTCTGGACAGTTTTTTATTGTTAAATTCTGTTAAAAAATCTGTGACACATGATCCTATCCACCCAATAAATAGAGAAAGACGGCATTTTGGTGAATACCACCACCTATTTTGTGAGTTAAAACATGATCCCGCTCGATTTCACGCGTACACAAGAATGTCAATTGACACTTTTCAATATATCTTGACAAAAATTGAACACCGTCTTATAAAAAACCGGTGTAATCTTCATGACCCAATATTGTCAGAGGAAAGGCTTGTTATTACTTTGAGGTAAGTGGATGTGATTTACATGTTTCTTTACAATTTCACTTCTCACCATTGCCACCCACTCTTCTCTCATATTCTCTCTTCCTCCCTCCATCACCCTCTCTCTCTCTCTCTCTCTCTCTCTCTCTCTCTCTCTCTCTCTCTCTCTCTCTCTCTCTCTCTCTCTCTCTCTCTCTCTCTCTCTCTCTCTTTCTCTGTATCTGTATAAAATTAACTGACAAACAAACTTCGTTTTAAACATGTTTATTTCGTTGTAACAAAATAATAAACAAGTGAACATATTTAAATTTTGTTGACATCTATTTCAAATATTTGAATATATGTAATGATGAATAATGTCAGATGATTGGGACGAAGTCTGATATTCTGAAGACCTGTAATGGGGAATATCACTGTAGGTCTGATACTAAATAGGAGGAATTAGTGGACCTGGTGTAGTCAGATCCGCCACTAGTTGACTGTGGATAAGCGAATTCCTCAACAAGTGTTTCCAACCTCATTCGGAACCTCAGCATATGTTGCTGCGGTATCATATTTATATGTGGTAGAAGGGATTTTAGGAACAAAAGATTCACATCTTCATCATCGCTCTTTCTCTCCTTGGACTTGTTTATGAGATAGTCCAACTTCCTTTCCTCTATTTGCAGGACACTTCGTTGATAGTCATCAATAGTATCCCGCTTTCTTTTCATTCTCCCTGGCTCTTTAATTGTAGGTTGAGGTGCAACTGTTCGGTCACCTCCAGCTTGTGTGTCCAACTCAGTCTCCGGTAGAGTAATTGTGTTATTTTGCTCTCATCCAGTAAGCTGACTTGGCTTTCCTCTTCAATTACACTTTGCGGGGAATCAGCAGAAGCACTGTTGCTTACCAGCAATGATTTCAGAGGCCCTGTTGTGGTTCTCGGAGCGGTAATGTCTTTTAAAAATAAAAGTGACTTAAAATATTGCCATTTCGGCAGTTGAAAATCTTCAGCGCCATCCCCAGATCTTGCAGGTGGTAATTTGCCCAACTCAGTTGCAAACTGGTCCCTCAGATATTTCCATTTCTTTTTCAGCACAGCATCTGGTGAAATAGATAATCAATAAATAAATGTATAAGTATCATTGTCACGGCTTAACGTTATTCATGTTCATTACATGTATTTACTGATACATTTTGATTCAAATCAATACTTTTCAGATTTGTTTTTATATTCGCCGCAGGTATCTTGGAAATGGAACATCATTCAGAAGTCTCGCTTTTTCGTTCAGAATGGGTAAAACTACAGTAGCAGAAATCGTGTATGAGACAGTTGTGGCCATATGGGAAGAGTTACAGCCAATACACATGCCTGTGCCAAGTGAAGAAAACCTCCGATCTGTTGCTGCAGGTTTCCTCTCCAATTGGAATTTTCCTAACTGTGTTGGAGCTATAGACGGTAAACATGTTCCCATAAGATGTCCCAGCAACTCTGGATCAATGTTCTTCAACTACAAAAAATTTTTCTCCGTCATTCTGCAAGGTGTATCAGATGCAAATTACAGGTTCATAAACATTGATGTTGGTGGCTCTGGAAAACAGAGTGATGGTGGAACCTTCCAGGCTTCTGAATTTTACCGTGCTTTAACAGATGGTAAGATCAATCTCCCTAAGCATTCGTTTCTGCCACAAACAAACGTTGTAGCACCGTATGTTTTAAATGGGGACGAGGCTTATCCACTGCTACCATTTGTTTTAAAACCGTACAGTGGCACGCATTTGCCTTTGGATAAAGAGTGCTTCAACAAGAGACTGTCGAGAGCAAGAAAAACAGTTGAATGTGCCTTTGGACTGCTAACTTCCAAATGGCGCGTATTGGCCAAGGGCATCGAAACAAGAGTGGACATGGTAGACTCCATTGTGAAATGTGTATGCATCCTGCACAATACAGTCATTGATAAAGATGGCTTTCAACAAAATCTGACAGAAGTTTCAGTTAGAAGCGTTTTTTGGCAGAACAGTGGGAGACCGACAAATGAAGCAGTCTATTAGAGACATTTTCACTACCTACTTTGCACACAATCCTTTGACATACGAATGAGTAATATACCTAGGCCTAATAAATTATTCAAAGATACATCAAAGTAAATGAGAACATTTGTAATCAAATAATATTTTTTTAGATACAGCTATTAATCAGTAATATTATTTTACAATAGAAAATTATGACGTGATATTAATTATACTAATATCATTTAAAAACGTAGCAATAGGCCTACAAACAAAATTAGAGCTTAAAGAAAACTAGACATGCAGGTAGAGGCGTGAAACTAAATGCTTGTGTTTCTTACGCTTAACTTTTATTGAATAAAATTTTGAAAAACAAGTTTTTTTGTTTTTTTTGTTTATTTTCTTATGTACATGCATTTTTATCTCTACTTCACGAGCAACGACAGCATGCTGCATGATAAAAATGGAGGGTGAAGAGAGAGAGAGAGAGAGAGAGAGAGAGAGAGAGAGAGAGAGAGAGAGAGAGAGAGAGAGAGAGAGAGAGAGACAGACAGACAGACAGACAGAGAGAGAGAGAGAGAGACAGACAGACAGACAGACAGACAGACAGAGAGAGAGAGAGAGACAGAGACAGACAGAGAGAGATATGTGTTTTAATATATTATTTCATAAGCTTACCTTCGCAGTCCATTTCTTTGCTAATCTCCGACCATTTCTTCTCCACAGCATTGCGATTAGCATGTAATTTATTTCTTTTGTCCCAGATAATTGGGCGCTCAAAAACTGCAGATATCAATTTTTCGCAGTCCATATTGGAAGTTATTTATATCTTTTCAATAGGAGACAATGCGAGCGCAGTTTAATGATTCAAGTGCAGTAGAGCAAGGACAAAATTAATAAAATGAAGTGCACATTGCTTGAGATTGCATCAGCACTATTTTTAGCTCAACAAAACCAGCGGCTGGGAGCGGGAAAAGAATTGCCCAGACATTCTGGTAAATTACCGGCTCTTGTTGCAAGTAACAAGTCGCTGATAACAAGCTTGACTCCGGACAGTTACGAATGAAATTTAAGACTATTTTCAAAACTTGTAAAAGCAGGTAAACCAGCAGCTGAAAACCAACCTCAGTACGGCCATGGCTTTACATACTTTCATTTCAGCTCATTTTTGATAATTTTCTAAATTTCAAACCATAAATGATAAACACATCATTTATCCATTGTACTTAATAATACAGTGGAATCCACTTCATGTCAACACCACTTTAAGGAAAGCTTTTGCTTATAGTCAACTCAGGCATCCTAATATGTATTTATATATATTGCAATAGTTAAAAAAGAAATAAATTCTCTTTAGTTTATCTAGATTCCACTGTACTAAGAATAATTAGACAACTAGTTTCTTTCACTATTCTTAACCTTAATGACGGCATCATTTAAATTTAAAGCAGCATATTCTGACCTCTTTTATGTTGTTTTCTATGTCTTTTTCTGCTTGCCCTTCTTAGGACCCTCCTTGTAACATTAAAATGTCAGTAGGTGAGGACAGGGAAATATCTTGTTCCATTTAATAATGGACGCAGCATTCATGCAAAGTTTGTTTCTGTTCTTTTGGCAGTTGATGCAATGTAAACACTTACTCATCCACAACACAGTGACCTCAGGCTTAATTTTTTTTTTTATTTTAAATTAAATCTAAGCTCCCATCACGCCATGAAAAACCAAAAGAGCTTAGGTTGCAGCCTTACTAGTTACTTGATTCCTCAAAAAAAGTCCCTGTGGATAACATGGATAACTCCACAGATTTCAGTGCTCTGAGTGCATCTTACTTCAATGAAACAAATAGGATTTAATTTTATCTTCTCCGAGTCCTGTCTAAAATTTTAAGATCTAGAATTAGAATTTATGTCGTCATTTCCAACCAATAGCCACTGAAATTGAAACATCTCTTAAAATCCATTTATTTGTTTCCTTCACATAGAAGTTTTCCTTCTCTGTTGAGAATAAAAAACTATAGAATAAGTCTATGCTCTTCTACCAGTACTCTCTTTCTTGATTTTAGCTGAATTTCCTCTCGTTTTCCTTGTGGAATTTATCCGTAATTCCTTTGCCTAAGCAGATTAGGTGCCTGCTCTTGAGCGTAGGCAATCATTACCTTCTATGCATCTCTATCTCTTGTCACTTTTAGGCATCTGCCATTCGTCCTATTGTTAACCACATTGTTAGTCCATCCAACATTTTTTCTCACCATTTTCCCGTTTTCTTTTGATGATCCAGTTGTCAGAACATGTTCTACATGTACTAGTTTCTCTTTTCTCATCTCCTGGCCTGGCGTTTATGTATTCTATTCTATTCATAAGTAATCTCATGTCAGTTTCTCAGAACACTTTCGTTTGATTTCCTTGCAGTCCAAGAGATTTGTAACATTCTCTCTAGGAACCACATTAATGGGATTTCAGTGTACCCCAAGTATTTGAATTGATCCATTCGCTTGAGTTTATTCACCTTGGTAAAGATGTTGATCCTTAGACACTCATTGTTTCGACTGAAGACCATTAAAGTGAAACTCAGGAATAACAACAACTCTTGATCTTTTTACAAAGTATCATTATAGCAATGGTTGTTGTTATTCCCGCTAAAGGGAATAAAGAAGAATTTATTGTGATGAATGGGAGGTAAACATTGGCGATGGCAAATCATTTTCACTATCATTATCGGTGCATTTGATTTCTCCCGTTTCTTGACTACGTTTATTATCGCTTCTTTGGCGTCAATGGTAATGCGCTTTCTCATTACTAATTGTGCTTTCAGACATGGTTGCGATGATAATTGAAAGTACAGTACTACAGTCCAAAAACAATGGATTAACAATGAAAACCAAGACTGTAGTGCAATGCAGATCTCTAGATTTTGCCTGTGAGTGTAACAAAGACCGAGATCAGAGTGACACAGTCGGGGAAGGAAGCGAGGTAGTCTGTAACTGGACCGGCTCTCAAAATCAAAACCTATGGCCCTATTTTACTTACGAATCTCTTACATAGATCAAGAGAGCATATCTTTTGCATGGAAGGGTTGGGGAGGACTTGTGAATAATCATAATAATACAGATAATAAAAATCTGTACTGTTTCTCTTGTTCATAGGCCTAGAAGCCTTCCTTATCTACATAGGGTTAGGTTTTCACAGAGTGAGATGCATAGAGCATATATCTATATTGCCATACGTAGCTCACTGGACCACACTGTGTGATACTGATCTAGGCCTACACTATGCTTAACTGGAGGGGACTGTGGGTAGAAACAGAATGAAAGCCTGCAACGCACGCTTCTTTGTTGGTACAGTAGTACTACATGTACTACTAGTAGAGCCTATGCAGGCAAGACAAAAAGCTTGAGATCTTTTTCCCTGGAAAAATTTTGGTGCTTTTCTTTCCTTTGTACCCTCAGACCTAGTGGTCGTTATTACAGGGGGAAGGGGATCGATACTTATTATTGTAGAAATATATTGAATATGACTTAAAGGAAAAAAGGGGATTTTCAGATTTGTCGTTATAGCAATTCGATGTGTTGCTAAATATGGTTCCATTGTACTTTTTTTTTGCCAATCATTTCCAAACTTCTATTTCTGCTTTCTTCTTTAACAATGTCTTATAATTGCTGCATCTTTATTTTCTGCACTTATTACAGCGTCATCAACATCTATCTCAAGTTAATGTTGTGCCCTCCTACTTTACTTCCTAGGTAGGCCTATTCTTCTAGGTTTCACATAATCACTTCACTGCAGGGAGAGAAAAAGTCTAACTCTAAGACCCAACATACACACAGAAGGGATGCTAGACATTGCACAAGATACGTGTGCAAGGCATTTTGCGCTGTGTTTTTACATACCACACACACACTCTATACCCGGCTTTTTCATGGGGTTTTCCCACACACGCAGTGGCTCAGTGCTGGACTTGTGAAATTTGAGCCCTGCGCCTAGCGCAACCACGGTGTGTATGGTGGCTTTAATGAAAGCACAGATCCTTGTCTTTAATTTTTTTAAAATAACTGATTTCCCCATCAACCTGCACTGCTGGTGTCTTTTCTCAGTACATGTTTTTGATCATTCATAGGTCATTTCTATCTATCTTCAACTGTGTTAGTTGCGTTATTATCTCACCATGTTGTACTCTGTCAAATGAAGCACAGATATACTCCCAAAAGTGAATGCATTGAAAAAAACATTTCAAGTTTTAGATTGCTAGGCTGCCCCACCCCATTTTACTTACAACTGCATCTTTGCTGAATAACTAGGGCCATTTTTCTTTACCTCTCAATATTTTACTCAATCATTCCCTTTATGAAATTTCACAGATTGTGGCTTTTTATGGTTTTGTTGAGTCAGATAAAAAATTAAATGCCAGGCCAATAATATTTCTTTTAATGTCTCATTCTATATTATTCAAATTTCTTAATAAAGTTTTTGTGCAGTGATTGGCATTACAAGTGAATACTTTTTTTTTTTTTCATCCCAAATATTCACTGCTCACATATGCACCAAAAAAGTTTTCAACAATAAGAGTATTGATTTTTTTAAATATTTAATACATTGAAGTCACAAAGAAATTATTGTCTTACTTTTCACTGCCTTCCTCAATAATATAGTTCATATAATTTTAATCTAAAGCTTGATAAACAACAACAAAAAAGGCTTATTATAATTTATGCATCATGATATTGATGAGAAAAAAAAAAAAAACTAAACCCCCATCCAAATTCAGATAGAAACTTAAAAATATTTAATAATTGCTTCTGTACAAAGTTTTATAACTGGCAATTCCCAAGCAAAACTATAACTGTATCATCAGATAAATTATATATACACAAGCATTTAAAAAGTTAGTTGGTCTGATCTACATGCAGGGTTTCTGCCATAAAGAGCTTTGCTAGACTTTGAGATGCAAATTCGCAAACTTGCTTGCAGTAACTATCCATTTGCCCAGCAACCAGAGTGCAGTCTAGCCTCTGTGGTGTTGGCAGAGGCTTAAATAGTTTGTTGAGGTCTTCTTCTGGTAGGGGAGGTTCTCCTCGCTGCTTCCTCTGGAGATTCTCCTGATCCTGAAGCAAATAAGGACACAAAAAGTATTCAGTGGACCACAATAATGAAGAATATTCAAATATTCACTGATCACAATCTATGGTTTTGATTTTTCTGCGAGAAGGCCAAAGTCTGTTTTTTATTTCTTAACTTTTACCCCCTTTGCATTATTAACTCTTTGTTTCCTTTACAATCTTTCATTTCTTCAAAATTCCTACCTGTAATCAATTTATTTTACATTACATTAGAATATAATGAAATAATCCAAAAAAGAATTGTAGACTAATTCTAGGCAATGCTGCTGTACATATGAAATTTAGATCTTGCAAGAAATGTGCACATTAAGCAACTTGACCAAAGATTAGACACCCAGTTTCTAAAAATCATAATTTTTATTTGGAAAGACCTGCCAAACGAACATTTTCAGCAACTTGAATGCCTAGACCTGTATCTCTTCTCTTTAAAATAAGATCTGTACTGGTACCTTTAGATTTAGATTAATGCATGTTTTAGAATTACATAATTCCCTCCAACCTAGCTTTAACTAGAGCACATAAAACAAGATCTAATATAGATAGAGTTAACTGCTTGAAATTACAGTAGTCTCCGGATAAAAGCACGCCAGTTAAAAGCACGCTTCGGTTAAATACACGCTGAAGCGGTCTGACCGATTTTTTACTATGTAATCGGTATACTTTAAACGCACGCTACATCGCCTAAACGCACGCTTTGAAATTATTAAATCGGCATTGCTTACTGTACCCGGTAGTAATGTGGACGATATATCCACGCTATTACGGCACATGGCAGCCAGGAAACTGTGCTAGCACATCATACCGGTACACGAAAGGGAAGGGGTGGGGGACAAAGGCTGTACATCAGTATCGTCGTATAAATCTAAACACACAATGCCCTCTACCTGGGCTATGGGATCGGTCGCAAGCTTAGAAGGGTAGGGAGGGGAGGGTTGGAGTGGAGCACTGACAAGGTGATGCAATTTTCGCTGCTTTGTGTCTGCCTGTTCAGATCTATCCATTACGGCTAGTATCCTCTCCCCTCCTCCCTCGCTTTTTGCATTGCACAGTTGTCTGACTCTGAGGTTCGCGCGTGGTGTATCACTGTCAGGCATCATGTGTGTAAAACAAGTCTAGTCATAGTCAAGATTGGTCATTCACTCATTGCGATTTCGTCCGTCAGTAAAGTTGTGCAGTCTTCACTCTCAGAGTCTAGTCTCTTATTTTCACCGAAATACTCGATACGATACATAATGTCTACTCACAAGACATTAACGTTGGAAACACAACTTAAGATTCTAGACATTTTGTTCATGAAACTTCAATTGTCAATGTTGTTCCCTCTCACGAATTTCGTTATTTCAATGTTGTTTAATAAAACCAAAAAAAAAAAAAAATAAAAATAAAAGAAACCAAAACTTAGCTGAACTCAAAGGTTTAATAACCTCCCTTTCACGCCAAATGTGTGTAAATCAAGGGAAATAATCCTGCATTTTGCAGTACAATAAGGGAAGTAACCAAAATTTTGTCATTACTTTTTATAAAGACACGCATCTCCTAAACGCACGCTATTGAAGACTCCTGAGGACCGTGCGTTTATCCGGAGACTACTGTAATAACCATTACAAGAGGAAATTTTGCTATATCAATATATGCAGATATATATCTAGATATCTCCACATAGCCATTTCATATCCAGAATCAACCAGATCAGGATGAACAATAGTCCTGAAGTCTATCACAGTTTTATATTGGCAGAAGTAACCTAAATCAATCTGGAATGAAGATGAGTTTTGTCCAATCCTTTTTCTTTCCAATCATGAAAACTAGGAGTAGATAAAAAAAAATTGATTTTTTTTTATCCTTATCTAGATATAGAATCTTAACGTTCTGGATCAATTTAAGATGGACGAAATTAGACTGGGAGACACAGAACATCACAACTTCTGGACTTGGATTTCTCTGGTGAAGATATTTAGGTCCAAACATAACTACAATTTAATAATATTGCAGAATGTAAATTGTGATCATATCAATTTTTAAATGCAAGCAAAACGGTAAAACAAACAAAAATGGGTATATGTATAGAATAGTTGTATGGCTGACAAAAATTCAACTCCAAAACTCCTTCATCATTTGCCTTAACTTGATAGCTTTTAAGTATCGAGATATCTAATCAATTCTTGGGAAATACAGCAGTTTTGTCCCAGTACTGATATTACATAGTACAGTTCTTTTGACATTTTTTTTAAATTAAGCAATTGGAGTGCATGCCTGTGCTTTAAACAATTAGTATGGCTGTATGTGCATAAAAAAAGCACTACCAAAACAAAATATATACAACTCTTCGTAACAGTTGTGAAATTGATATCACATATCAAGTATATCCAATTTTTAAGCTGCCTTGAAGGTTGTTAAGGTCCATAGATGGAATAAAGATATAAAAAATTACAAACCCTTTTCAAAATGTACTGCTGCTTAGTTTGCTGCTGTCTAAAGTTGTTGCGCTGGTAATTGAGATATTTGTTGGTGTCTACAGCCACTTCATCAACACACTCCATCAACTGCCGAAGATTTTTTTCCAGCATAGAACTGAAAAGCAAAATTACTGATTACAGAGAAATCAAGTTCTCATCTTATTTGTGCATGTATTTAAAATTTAATTAGATAGTGTAATACATGTACCTACATTTTAAACAAATTTAGTTTTTTTTTTACATTTTGAGCAAATTATTTCTCATTTCAAAAGTTAATAAATAAATGCTGGAAGTCAGATATAACAAAGGCAGTACTTATTCTTCATTCATCTATAAATCTTACTAACACTTCCCCACATTAAGAAATTTAAACATGAGATATTTGTTTTTAAATTGAGAGGATAATGGGGAAAAAATGAACAGAACTAACATAATTGGTTAAATTTTTTCTCATTGGACTGTTTTTGGTAACTCTTGTGCCACAACACTAATTTGTCAAAGAAAAAAAATGTATTTTGTCCTTTTACACTTTTAAATTCGTTTAGAGGTACAAATACTTGAAACTTGAATTCTTTGAAAACAATTTCTTTTACAAAAATATTATCCTGAGCAATATTTTTACATCATAAATGAATGAGAATTAACCTTGTTCCAAGATCCAGGGCCGAAAATTTCTGATCTTTCTTAGTTTTGTCCGACAGCTCACATAGAAGTGCATTGACTAGATGTGAGTTGCGCAGCACTATGGGAATTTCTTCAAGTATTGTTTCAAAGTTGATACCATGTTTGGCCATATTTTCTGGGGTGAAGTCACTCTCTTTATAAAACTTCATCATCTCAGGGGTGAGGCGGTATGCCTTTAATGACAGGAAACCTTGGGTGGTTCTCAGAGGATCTGAATCAAATGAAAAAAAAATGTGTGCATTTTCTCAGCTTAAGTGAGTGTTATAACATTTTACTTTGAAAGACTTGTTAATCAACAGATTAGTGTCAAATAGAGTGATATCTCATATATGGCAAGGATAGATTTCACTGCTAATGTGAATTACAAATCTTTGAATGTAGAAGGATATATTTATAAAAAAAATGACAAATGATTTTTCTCCTGCTTGTGATTTTTTACCCTTTCAAAATATTAAAAAAACAAAACAAAAAAAAACTTGTATATAAATGAAATTCTCTTGTTTGCATTGCAGTAAAATTGAAAAGCCCAGGATGTATACAAACAGGTGCTAATACAAAATCTCTAATCAAAAGCTACTTTTATATTCTTTGTTATAAAGGTCAAAAACTACCCTTTGTAAGTAGTACAAAAAAATGCAGTATTTTCTCATACCAAGCTATGGCTGTGAATCCTAAGTTATGATTTGTCTTCTGATTCTGCTAGATTCTTTCAATCAAAGTGTTTGAGAAAGAACATGCAGTGTAAGGAGGAGTAAATTTATTGTGAATCTAAAGAGATATTTTAGATATCCATGAATCTGTTTTCAAATCATTTACACGAAAGTCTACTCAAGTTCTGCAATTACTGTCTTTACTAGACTAGATCTATCCTTTTTTTTTAAATTTTATTACAATAAAATTCTGCTTGAATTGAATTGTTACATTTTTACAAAAGAAACCAAAATATTTAAAGTGCAAAAGACTACTGGTGAAGTGCAAGTTTTCTTAATCTTTATTTTGAAGATCACCTCCAAAAAATAATGACCATGCAACAATTAAACTTGATTCAAAGTGTGCCAGTGTGTGGCTATTAGGAAGAATATTTTGGTACCAAAGTTTAAATGTACAAAATAAATAAAATGCAAAGAAAGCACATTAACTGGAACTTGAATTAAAAAGATTATGACTTACCATAAATAAGGACTACAGACTCTTCTATAGAATGTTGATAGTTGAACTGAGAATCCAACAATGCTCGGTTGATGAAAGCCCCGAAGTATGAGCTCTGGTACCAGCCAACATGCAAGTGATCAACATTAACATGCCTGAGGTTTCTCATCATTTCAATTTGATACTGTACAGAGACTGAAAAAAAAACAAGAAAAAAATTATTTTAAAACATGGAGAGAATGATCTTACTTTTAGTTTACTAACAGAGTTATCATTTTCAAGAGAATTCTTGAGCAGCAGAGATTTGACAGAATCATTAGCAAACTCAATTTCTGCCCCTTAGCAAACATCATTGAGGACTGACCTCATATTAGCAAGAATCCACAATCAAAAAATCAACCTAAATATATATAAAACAGGACCAGAGTCAAATCTTTTTTTTACAGTGAAGTATGTTATCAACCAGGAGAGAGGATCTTTGCAGGTTCTGGACTTTTGTAACATGTTGCAGGACTGTAATAAAAAAAATCCAGTGGAGCTTTTCTATTAAGACCTTTTTACTTTGCAAATCGTAAGAAAACCACATCACATTGAGGGGTTCCGCTGAATTAAGCAATTAAAGCAAACTTACATTTAATGAGATGGGGAATGATTGGAGAGAGATAAATTTTGAAAGCTTGCCACAAGATTATATCATTATATCATACAATTACAAGCAAATCATACATGTCAAATATTGCTATTTTTAAGAAACCCTTAAATTGTTGGTAAAACAAAACTATTAATACTTATTTCATGTGCATTATACCTTGATCAAAATCCTCATCTTCATTGTGTTTGGGGAAAGGGAAGCAGTTGGTGATTTCTAGTCTGTTTTCTACAACCATACCCAGTAGAACACCTTGAACAAGGTCAGTGCCTCCTGCTCCCTCCTCTTGACTGTGCTTGATCATTTTGAGCACCACCTAGTATATGCACAGAAAGTTGAAAAGAAAAAACTTCCTCGAATTTATCTTAAAAATCATACACATTTTGATAAAGAATTTTTCTTTGCTAACTGGCATGGCACAAAGAATGCAAAATTGGTGGATTATGAGCAACCTGTAAGAATTCCAAATGATATGTAAATAAGCCACAATCACGCTGGCAATAGATAAACTATTTGACTTTCCCAGTTTCCAAATGCCTTTGTTTCAACACTGCATAGATTCCAGCAATAGCTTTTTTTTTTTTTTTGGGGGGGGGAAACTTAGGAATAAAAAAACCAGTTCTGAACTTTTTATTAGAAGCTTCTAGATTTAAATCTAAAAATATTGAGGGCTAGGTTTGGATTTTCTTTAAAAAAAAATGAGGCTGCTAATGACTTTTCATGTTAAATTTAGTTATTACAGGCTTTTTGCAAACAATGGAGAGGCAGTTGTTAGGCCTGGTGGAAGCACTGACTATTGATGTTCTTGAAACCAAAAAACATCTTTCCAAGGCAACAAGTCTTTCTGATTTGATCCATTACTATGCACACAATGTGTTTTGTGATTTCCTCCATTTAAGTCAAATCATATACATGAAATATGGAAGCTTGTTAATTAAATTAATGCTTAATACAAAAGTGAACTTTGTGGCATATACCTTACTTTTAAAACTAGTTATGATAACCTTATTTAAACCCATAGATTACCATATATATGCAAGGTGTTATTTTGAGATCAAAGGAAATGGATCTTTGTAATTTATTTACAATAAAATCAAATTTTAACTAAACAAAATGAATGAGCCTCATCTAGATTGGTTATGAATTTCCCTTTCAGTTTTACAAAAGGACAGACTAAAAAAATTTTAATTTGCAAGCTAATATTGCTATATCTAAAGATTTGTGAAAAAAAAATGAGCTTAAAATTCGTTCTCATCAAACTAAATCAGTTCAGAAAAACATACTAGTAATATTATAAGAAGACTGTGAGCTGGGTCTAAATTTCGACATTTTTTCTTTGCTACCCCAGGCCTGTTGAAACTTGAATCGTTTAAAACTTTTCCGTAATTTCAAATTCTGTCGGGCCTTCTATAGGCTAATGAATATACATAATTGTTCATTTTAAAATGTTTTGTTGTGATATTTGATTTAAACTATAGGGTTGAGAACTTGACACACATTTTTAACCTGAACTTTTGAAATCAGTTGGAGCATATCTAGGGCATCATCATTTCACTTTTCGTTTCTCAATAAAATTTTACACATTTGTGAAGCAATTTAAACATTAAATATTATATAAAATTTTCAGTCAGGTACAACACAAGGGTACGATTTACGCAGAATAACATGACTGAACAAACTAAATCAAATTTTGTAAATTTATACCAATTCTTAATCTCCTCCCTAAAACTATACTGTAACTGATATGAAATTGCAGTCGACTCCAAAATGGCAGACTAAGGTGAAAGAGCCCAGAGAAACTAATTTAAAACGAAAAAGAGCCTAAATTTCTTGTAGGCCTAGATTTTCCCATCTTTCAGTTTCAGCACCCAATTCAAATTGTCTGAGGCCATCTAAATCTACATGAGAACCAACATAAGTTTCACAATATTTTGTAAAATCAAATTGTACCCACAGCAGAGTCCAAAAATTTATGACTGAACATTATGATTACTAGATTAGATCTAGTGCTTGATACACGGAACCACTAAACTCAATTGTAGTGTAATCAGTATCAGAGTTTGGGCAAGGTTGCCGGGGTTTCCTAGCTGAATAGGCTGGCATCCGAAGGGGGCCACTTGTGAACATCTTCCTTGGAGCAAAGTTGTTTCTTTCTCTTAGTGCTTGTGTCGTTATTGAGAGAGTATCTTAAACCATGTAAGTTTTTTTTCCTCTAATAACTTATATTGAATATTTATTCCGATCTAGAATTTATACTTCGAGTCTGAGACTCATTATGATTTAATACATTATTTGGCTAACGAATCTTAGCCTAGATAATTTATATGATACAATGAATACCCGGTCTGTAACAGTGTTACTGTTCAATCAGAGTTCTTTTCATCATCAAATGTACTTATTGTTGGTGTTGCACTACACTATGCTTTAAGAATAGTAAATCTATACAACCAAGGAACAAACTAAATGCTCACCAGTCCATCAATTTGGACAAGTTCTACTTGAGAATCTATTCCACGTTTCGAAGCCATGATGATAATCGGATAAAAAGGAAAGTAACCTGGGATAAATTTGCGATCTTCACCGAGACCGGAACCGGAAAACAATAAATATATGGAAATGACTAGTTTTTAATAAAATAGCTTTTTTCCAGGACAATATTACGATTGGATTTTTTGTGTGCCTGAAAAGAAGTGTGTCACTTGTCTAAATTAAATATGAGAAAGATTTATTATGCAGCGTGAGAACCTTGATTATGTTCTTGTTGTTGCTGTTGTTGTTGTTGTTCTCCTTGTCATTCCTGCTGTTAAGGGCCATTCTGGGGTCGACTTGCCACGCTTCTCCAAGTCACACGATCCTGGGCTAACTTGATGTTCGTGTCGAGCTGGTTGCCAATCCATTCTTTGATGTCGTCGTACTACTGACGTCTGGGTCTGCTCCTTCCTGTTCTACCATCTATTCTACCTGTGAGGACTGTTTTCTGCAGGCTGTCATGTCTTACAATGTGGCCAAAATATGATAACTTGTGTGTTCTTATCTGAGATAGCAGTCCCCTCTCAACACCAAGTCTACTCAAAACTTCCTCATTTGTCACTCTATCTTTTTAGTTTTAGTTAACTCTTGCCAAGCGTTTGAATACCAACATCTCTAGAGATTCAAGTTTCATGATTGATTCTGCATAGAGAGTCCATGTTTCGTCGCCGTAGAGGAGTATTGAACATACATAAAGGTTGATGCTATAAGTCTGAGATGTAGTGAAATGTCTCTTGACATAAAAATATTATTTAATTTAATGAACATTGATTTTGCTTGTGCAATGCAAATCTCAGTTTCCTTGTTACTTTTGCCTTCTTTGGTAATTGTTTGGCCTAGATATTCAAATTGTTGTAATTGTTCACGTTGTTTTCCGTCAACTTTGATTTTTGCTTGCATGTCTTCGTTTTTACTAATGTATGGAGGCTGGTATAGTTGTGGCGTAGCAGTAGACCTTTAGAGCAGATCTTTAGTAAATTTAATATGTCAATTGTCAACTTGTGGGTGGAGCCAAGTACACTCCTAGCATGTTTTATTAGTAGACTTAGTTTAGTGGCGGGAAACTAGTCTCCGCCCCTCTAGCAGTTATTTCCTTGTATTCTATAATAATTATGAAGATACTTTGTTTCATGTAATTATTACATTGACTAGCCGATCTATTCTTTTGTTCCTGTCCAGCTGGACGTAGAAGCTTTTCTTCCGTCGGCTAAGGCCGTACTTTGATTCGGGGATCTTGGGGAATTGAGGGAAAATACTTGTACTAAATTTATGTGATGCTTTGATCGGGAGATCTATGCTAGATGTAGAGTGATTTAACGATGGGTTCGTAGATTCTATGTTCTCGGTTGGATGATGTCTTAGTTGGGGAAACCGTCCCACGAAGTAGAATTCTCTTCGGTCGGTGTTGGTCCTTGTTCCATGGACGTTGAACGACGAACTGGGAAACCAGGGAAGTCTTTGACCAGGGACTATGCCGACTGAGTTTGTACTATGAATGTAGAGCTCGGAAAGACTCGTTGTCAGTACCTTTTCGGAGTATATAGAGACCACGTCGGTTAGAAGTATTGTTTGGAATTACTGAGACAGTGAAAAGTTCTTGTGATCATTCCTAGTGGAAATTATTGAACTATTGTGGAAACTACTACGACTACTACTGAGAAGTTGTATTGTTTATCATTTGTTGCAATTCTACGTGATTATCACCGTGACTCGGGTGTTGACTGACTATTAGGTATTTTGTTTTGGTTTTCTTAGTATTCTGACCATTTTGTGTACGCTTCAGTCCTACTTATTATTCTGACCATTTTTATTAGCCATTTTGTTTTGGTCTTCTTAGTATTCTGACCATTTTGTGTGCGTTTTTGTTTAGTATCCTCTTCTTATTATCCTGACCATTTTGTTCCTCTATCTCCTTGACGCTTATTATATTTTAATATCTATACGCATTCTGTTTTGGTATCTTGAACATGTACTTGTTATTCTGATCATTTGGTTTTGTATCTTGTATAATGCACTGAGTTTGGTATCTTTTATGTATTTTGTTCTTTGAGAGCTATTTCATTCATTGTGCAATAAACTTATTATAGGTGGTAACTTTAACTTCTTCTCTTTTGTGTTCTTCCTTTTCCGGAGTGTAGCTATTCTGTTTTTGTCAAGTCTCGACACCCACTCGTATTAGTTAGGGAACAGTGGCCTTAGTACTCCACTGATACTCAAGGATCCGAGAGTGTGAGCTATGTAGTATTGCACGGCTGCTAGGCACGCTACCATGACAAGTTAGGGCCTGCAATTACTTAGAGTAGGAAGAAGAACTGAGATTCTATAGATAACTAGTTTCCCAGTTCGTCCCTAGAACAAGGGTCAATGCCGACCGAGGAAAATCTACTCCGTCGAACGGAACAACTCGTTTCCCCAACTAAAACATCACCCGACCGAGATCATAGAATCTACGGAAGCCATTGTTACATC
This sequence comes from Elysia crispata, assembly GCA_033675545.1. NCBI lineage: Eukaryota > Metazoa > Mollusca > Gastropoda > Plakobranchidae > Elysia > Elysia crispata. Next base: position 382,686 of record JAWDGP010007062.1, on the reverse strand, counting down.
TACGTACGATTCCAGCATCCCCCGACCAAAGCATCACATAACTTAATACGACCAGCAGTCTCCCTAGATTCCCCAAGATCCCCAAATCAAAGCACGTCCAAAACCGACCGAAGAAAAGCTTCTCTGGCCAGCTGGACAGGTATAAAAGAATAGATCGGCTAGTCAATGTAATCATTATATGAAATAAAGAATCTTCCGAATTGTTAAAGAAATAAGAATAAACCGCTAGAGGGGCGGAGACTAGTTTCCCGCCATTAAACTAAGTATACTAACAAGCTAGAGGCGCACGTGGCTCCACCCACAAGCTCGTAATTGAAATACTACATATCTGTTCTAAAGGCCTACTGCTACGCCACAATAAATAAATATAGCAGCCTCCCTACACTTACATAACATGTTTTGGTTATAACATAAACAACGGGATTCCGCTTAATAAAAATTTTAATGGATTTCATTAATTATGGAAATTTAGTCTCCGTATTCTTCATAGTTACAGAAATCTTAAAGCTAAAATATCTTTTCTCATTGCAAAAGAAATGCATAAATAAAAATTGACTATTGGTCACAAAGATAATTATTTGTCTAGAAATCAAGAGTTAAAAGTTGTTAATAGTTGTCATAGAAGCGAGCAACAATAAGGTTTGCCGTTGCAACATCTTTTCTAAATTAAAACTTGCCCTCTCAATTCTCAAGAAGATCTTCAATCTGAATGTCCAGTTGTTCAATGTCTAGGACAGTGCTATTAACACTGTTGAGATTCCAAAGTGCCTGTTGAGATTACGCCCTCAAACGATATCTACTCAAGATGTCTATGAAATCAATAAACATACTCATATATTTAAGAGAGAGAGAGAGAGAGAGAGAGAGAGAGAGAGAGAGAGAGAGAGAGAGAGAGAGAGAGAGAGAGAGAGAGAGAGAGAGAGAGAGAGAGAGAGAGAGAGAAGAACGAGGTAATGTGAAGCTAGCCTATCGGTTGTGTTCTCTTAAGTCTTCGTATGCTTACGTAGAGAACTTTGCAAAAGATAGATAAAGCTGAATTGTTGAAGAGGGTCTAGGATATATTGCAATTGTTTAAAGAAATGTTTGGGAAGAAAATAAAATATTTTTCATGAACTTTAAGAATCCCTTCAAGGAAGATAAATTAATTTTTTTTTTGTTTTTGTAAGGGAAGGATTGAAGCGTCTTAATCTTCATAGATACACCATCGCATTGTTTTGTAAACTGAAATTAAGACCCTATCTATAAATTGTAGATCTAGATTAGAGCTGCGGTTGGACTCCCTTTAATGATATATTTGTATGTCATAGGGTACTGGAAAATATTAGTTTTAGAAGAGGAGAGTTAGATCTGAGAGGCAAACATCACGTCAATATGCTTGGTACCGGCAGTATTAATTCCTATTTCTTTCTTTATATAAGTTTTTTTTCCAAACCATACCTAAATCCGATTCATGAAAATGTATGTTCTAATTTAAGAGGAGCAAGAACTAAAACTCCAGTGATTATAACACAAAGTGGTTAAGTTTCAAAGTACATAATAAGGTTCTAAATTTCATTTGTTTGCCAGTGATTTATTACAATTATATAAACCACATGCCCTCATATCCTATTCGAACCACTTACCATTTCTTAATGAAAAAAAATTCTGTTAGCAAATGGATGTTGACAGCGTTCCAAAATGCACAACGTGTTATTCTTTTTTTTTTTTTTTTTTTTTTTTTTTATTAGCTAATCGCCTCTAAGATGTTTTTATGCCTTTTAGGTGAGAAAATTGACATATTTAAAAATATTGTGCGCTGCAAGGGTCAAGAACTTTGAGACGCTCAGCATGATAATACATTAAATCATGCTTTAATATTGGCCAAAAACTTATTACGATCAAACACTGAACTCTTTTGATAAGAATTTTGATTGTAATAGTTAAAAACTAGTTCTGAACATTCGGTAAGTACCAATTTTTCCGTGTTTAAGGTCGGTAACATTTTCGTGTGGTCTATTGTCAAGATATATAGAGCCTCCATGAGATTATCGAGAAAAACGAACATGATCATACTTTTATGTACATTTCAATTTTCTATAAGTAAAAAAAATATTTATCTCATACCATTTTACTCTTTAATGGAATATCCTTATAGAAACCCCCCCCCTCCCCATTTCTTTGTTCATGTTACGTGAGGGGAGTAGGAGTCAGTTTCCATTACACTACTGATAGTTGCATTTTTCATTTAATGCCTTATTTTGTGAACCCGGTAACATACATTCTGGAGAACGGTTATGCAGGACATATTTATAATTGATTATCTAGCAAAATAAGGCTGTTGATAGTAAGTTGATCGAAATAGGCCTACACAGCCTCTTGTTGCGGGAAGTGCTGCGGTAGGGGCAAGACTAAAATATAAGTAACAAAATTATAGGCGCTTCCTTTTCTTTCGGAAACAGCCGAACTATGCCAGAAATAAACAAAATTAGCAAAATTAGTGTGCGCTGATAATCCTTTTAAAAAAAAAATCCAAAGAAAAGATAATTGTAGGTAAGTATGAAGTTTTATAGTTTTATAAGTCGAACTGAATTTTCGTTAATTCAATTTATCACAAAATTTATTATTAGGAAATATATATATATATATATATATATATATATATATATATATATATATATATATATATATATATATATATATATATATATATCTATCTATCTATCTATCTATCTATCTAAAACCTGACAATATAAACATAACATGGGAGATGACTCTCTTGAAAGTTGAAAAGTTTCACTGGATTCCGCTGGCGAAGATTGACAGTGTTTTTCCCTGCGTTAAATCAGGCCTTAAGTTCGATCTAAAGTGCCAATCTTTATTTTTGGATGCTTTAGAATCGAAAAGTATACATTGCAAACATTTAAAGAGCTAGATCTAGACCCGTTAAAATAAGGATCAAAATTAGAATTACATTTTCCAATCATTTACATTTGTAAAAGATCGTGCATACATCTGAACAAGAAGCTGGATTTAGATCTAGATCTAGATCTAGATCTAGATCCAAACTAGATTTTTAATCTAGCCCTATATCTATTTCTAGACCTAGAATCCTCGGTTATACACATAGTTAGACTGTGGATCATAATTTTTAGAGTAAAAGTTTAGATTAAAACTTTATCTGTACATGTGGAGACCAAACATAGCCTAACTTTAGACTGAAATCTAAATTTAGATCTAGGCCTACATTTGACAGTCAAATCACCTGATAAATTTTAAACAGAACTGATCTCCATCTTAACCTGAGACAAGAAGTAAGGACGGTTTAAAGAAAGAGATAAGAGATATGGAGGGATCCAGAGATCGTGAGCAACTACTGGCTTTGAAAGGTAGGTGTACTGAGCTGATAATATTTTCATACATGGTAATTTAATCCAGGAGGACTTATATAAATAATGGTCCACCTACATTATTATGGATTTAATGACCCCCCCCCCCCCCTCACACAGGCACACACGCTCACTCGGAAAAATATACATAATTTGAAGTTTAAAGCGAATTATTTACAGTGTTCAACTGTGGGAGCTTTTAACAATAGTTAAAGGTCTTACCCTTAATGGCCTATCGTGCTACACAGGTGTTGCGAACAAATGACAAGCCTGTTTCGTTTTCTTCAGTTTCTTCTGGCACATGAAGAGTTGTGATGCATTTACAATCTTATAAATAACGTGTTATTCGTTTCGGAGTTTTTGCAGTTTCATAGAAGATTTTTTATGGGGACATGATGAAAAAATTTCTCTTCTTTCGTTTAGAGTTAGTTTGGTCTTTGCTTGTGTTTTGTTGTTATATAATACTATTAAGCCCTTTTTATAATATCCCAGGGGATATTATACTCAATGTTGGCATTCTTTAAACTCTTGCTTACTTGGCATAGTGGCTGATTTTTTGTGGTATAATCTGAAGCTTGATGTGTTGATTAAATCGAGTTTTAAATTTGTGCTCTTTTATCCTTATGTTTGTGACTTGTTTTTTCAAGAGTTTTTGCTCAATGATTGCTTTATATCTCTCTCTCTCAAATGCCCTGTCTGGAACAGACATCGGCGATCATGATTCTCCACCTGTCCCTATCTTCCGTCATCCGCAGTAAGGCTATGTTGTCTTTGTTGTTTCCTGTCACAAAAGAGCTCAAGCTATCAAGAAATGTAATCCTTTGTCTACCTCTGCTTCTTGTACCTTCTATCTTGCCTGTAAGAGATAAAAATTCCAGTCCCTTATGGCGACATATGTGTCCTAAAAATTTCAGTTGCCTTTTCCTTATTGTGTTTATGAGGGATCTCTCTTGGTTCGTTTCTTCTAATATCGATTCATTTGTCCTCTTTTCTTTCCATGATATTCTTAACATTCTCCTGTAGAACCACATTTCCGCTGCCTCTAAATTTTTCTTGGTTTCTGCAGTTATTGTCCAAGTTTCGCATCCATATAAAAGTATAGACCACACATATGTTTTCAAAACCCTCAATTTGGTTGAAAATGATTTCTATTTTTAAGAATGGTGCTCATTTTTTGGAAAGAAGCCTTTGCAATGGCTATTCTCTTCTTATTTTCAGTCCTGCATTTACCGTCAGATGTCAATGTATATCCTAGGTATTTGAATTTCTGTACTTGCCTGATTTGTTCTCCCTTGCTAAAAAGCTTGCATTCTGGATTGTTTTTCTTCTTAGATACTACCATACATTCAGTCTTTTTTACATTTAGAGACAATCCCAGCTTTTCACTCTCTTCTACAACAATATTTAGAAGCCTTTGTAAATCCTCTTCCGATCCTGCTAATAGAGAAGTATCATCTGCATATCTTAGGTTCAGATTTTCACCATTCGCTTTGAGTCCTTCACTTTCATTCAAGTTTCTTAAAATTACTTCACTGTACAAGTTGAACAGGTCTGGCGACATCACACAACCTTGTCTCACCTCCCTTTTAATATTTGTATACTCACTGAGTTCTCCATCTACCCCTACCGCAGCAGTTTGATCCCAATAGAGATTTCTAAGCACCCTCAAGTCTTTTCCGTCAATATCTAGCTGATTCAGCATCTCAAACAACTTTTCATGCTTTATATACATTTCCATTTTGGAGCACTGGGCACATTTATTCTCATTATTCCTTAGAATTATTAAAATTGACAACTGTCTTTTTTGTGGTTGTTGATTATTTGTTTCTTGTCCTGCATACAGCTATAGTCTAGCTTTACCGTGTTTTTGTTTAGTATTTTGTACAGCATGTTGACTGCTGGGAAAAACCTATGCATATGTAACATTAAAAATTTGAAAACATATTTTTCTGATGTTCATAGTACTCAGTAGTTACATTTATACTGTATGGAGGGTTGACCACATTATGTTTCATCTTGTATTTTTACTTGTTGTTGATTCTTTTGTTACATTTCTGGTATCATCATCCGGGGTGTCTATTCCTACTGGTATGACTGCTTGTTGTTTTCATTTTTACTCCTTGTAGCTTTTGTTTTTTTGTATCTTGAATGTTTGCTTTTGACCATTTTCTTTTTGAGCAATTATGGTTTTGCTGATTTATTGAATATTTATTAACATTGGCTGAGTTGTTAGAGATCTAACATATTTCTTTTTTTATGGTTTGAACATTTCTTGGAGTTTTTTTTGTTGTAGTAAGCCTGTCATCTCAGTAAAGTCGTTAATGCTAAGTGTTGTGGTTGCGAAAGGAGGAATAATTTTACTACTGTACTAGTTTGCATGCCGCGGTGTTCTCAAAACTTCTCATATTTATGTCTAAGTTTGAAGTTTTTTTTACACCATGGGTTTTCACGCTTGTATATTGTTTTCTTGGTTTGTTTGATTGTGTAGGCTTGTTCATCTGTGATCCTTGAATATTTTGAAGCAATTTTAGGTCCATTTTGAGGCGCTCATTCGATATGGACGAATAGAAATCACATATGTCAAAGCAGATCATTGTGGGTCTCTTCTTATTGTCAATGTTGTTGAAACAGTCTTTTGTATCTCTTGTATTTTTTCACAGGTTGATGTTTGTCTTTGCTTTGACGTCAAGAAAAATGTTCTCTACAATTTGCTGGGTGATTCTGCTGAGCTCAGGCTTACAAAGGTTTATGAGTCTGTAGCTTGGTATATTTTTAAACTTTGGCTTGTGGTCTTCAAGGGTAATAAATGCTTCTCTTTTAGCTGTATTATTGATTCTTTCACTTAGTTTGAGTCTGTATGGCTTCGGTAGATTTCTTGTATTCTTTCTGTTTACTTTTGTTTCTGAGGATTTTGTATTATTCATTTTCAGTTGTATAATATTTATTGGTTTTGTCAGCAGGGATCAAGAAGTGGTTGTAGCTTTTGATTTAAACTTGTGATTAAAAATGTTATTAATTTTTTCTCAATAATTGTCATTAGCCTGTCTTCAAAATCTACTATCTCTGGGATGAAAGGGGGTGGTTTTATTGAGTTAAAGCCATAAGTTTCTGTGCACTGCATATCTAACTTAGGGTTGAGAAAGAAAAAAAAGGTTTTCGTGGCAGGTTTTTGACGAATTGTTCCCTTTTATTTAATAAGAATTTAATGTAATACTTTTCTCAACAAAATGGGAAATTTTTGTAGAACATCTTAGGCTTTTTTTTCTTTTGAACATTCATGGTTAGGTCTAGATATGTTATAATTGTCCTTAAAAAGTGCTCAACAATCTTGTTGGAGTTAGATAATTTGAAGATTAATGAGAACAATTAATTAGAGAGCTTAACTGTAAGAGCTTTTAATAATGGTGAACGATCTTACCTTAAATGGTTTGTCATGCTACATAAGTGTTTCAAACGGACAAGGATGTTGTTTGTCTTCCATTCTCTTCAGGCATATGAAGGGTTGTGATACTGTCGAAATCTTGTAAATAACTTAATATTGGTTTCAGAGGTTTTTTTAGTTTTGTAGCAGATGTGTAGTTCTATAGAGACCAACATATATGATGAAATAATTTCTCTTCTTTTGTTTAAAGTCGGTTAGGTTTTGTGGATGTGATATTTTTCTGCTGTGCAGAGGTTACAGCGTCTTGTTCTTGAACATCGTAGGGCTCTTATGATAATGTCCCACGGGATATTATACTCAATGTTGGCGATCTTTAAATTCCATATATGCTAATTTAGTGTCGTGTCTGATTTTTTGTGGTATAGTCTGAAACTCGATGTGTGTTGATTAAATCAAGTTTTAAATTCGATTTCTACTATCCCTATGTTTGCGTGAGCTATAGCTGTATGCAGAACATTAAATAATCAACAGCCACAACAAGAGAGTCCTCAACTCCAAAAATGCTGAAGAAAAGCGAGGAAAAAAATGTGCCATTGCAGGGATAAAAGTTTCTGTCCTGTCAAAACCTAGTGCCTTAAAAATGGAGATGTACATAAAGCGGCAGTTGAACAAAAACCCTTGGAAAAACAAGACACTTCTACTGAAGTCATTGAAGCACGTGCATCCACCCTCGGGCGATGTTTTGGCTCCTGTTAAAACTGTGTATCCATGCGTTCTGTTTAAACAGAAGTTATAAAATAATAATGATAATCTTTCCTAATCTGCTTTTACTCTTCAATTGTGCAATTTCACTTGATTTGTGTTTCCGGGGTGCTTTTCAAATCATCCCTCGAATGCGTTTGTTCTATATGCTCACATGATTTAATTGCTTAACGCCAATTCAGCCGTCTTTTGACGAGGAGTAAGTATGGCGAGCGTTGGCATTAGTGAAGATCATTGAATGTTTGTTCAGGAAAATAAGAACCTTTGCGATTTAAGAGATGCTACAGAAACAATCACATTAAAGATATATACATTTCTAAAACCCAAATTGTGTAATGTTAACTGCGAAACGTTGAGATAAAATGTAAAACCATTCCACGACCTATGTATGATATTTTTAATTGAGGGATAGGGAGAGAGAGTGTGAGAGAGAGAGAAAGAAAGAAAAGAGAGGGAGATAGGAAGAGGGAACCAGAGGAGAGAGGGAAGAGTGTAAACAGGCATAAGTCTGGTTGGCGTGACCACTTAAGAATTTTTTATCTTTTGCTCCCTTTCTTCATATACTTTCTTCTTTGCTATTTTCTTTTTTCAATCTCCCCCCAGCCCTTTATCTGTATTTATTTACCATCCGCGCGAACTCTCTCTTTTTTCTCATCTTCTCTCTCGGCCTTCTTGTCTGTTCTGTCTGCTTCTCTTTCTCCAGCTTTTTTCTTATGCCTTATAGATAATTCGTCTCTCTCTCTCTCTCTCTCTCTCTCTCTCTCTCTCTCTCTCTCTCTCTCTCTCTCTCTCTCTTTCTTTCTCTTTCTACTCGCCCATCTTCCGATTTTTATACGCGATATCCTCTCACCTCTCTTTCAAAGAAAATTAGAATTTGCTTTTCTTCATACCGAAAATAAAAAAGCTCACAAGATAGATAAAGAAAGAGCAAAAAAAAAAGCATTCATGGTAGCTAAAAGTATCGTTGGTTTAATAAGATAAAAGGTATGCATTTTAACAAGTATGGAGAAAATAACAGCCTGCTATTGTAGAACTAACATAGTACAATGTCGTAACTCCAGCAGCCTTTTTTAAGGGAGCACATGCAGCCCTCTGCATTTACACACAGTTGGAACAGAAGATCAAAACCTTCTCTATGACAAAGCTAGAAAAAATGTCTCTATATACACAGAAAGTAAATGATCAAGTGAATCTTTATTTTAAGTGTAACATCCATAAAATGCAGTTTGAAAAGAGACTAAATTTTAAATATGCAAATGTAATGAAATAAAAATGTAGAGCATTTTATACATTCATTAGTTTGTCCATGACAAATCTATATCTTTGAAAGAATTATTTAGCTGGGATGACATTTCTAACAAAACCATAATTATTCAGAATCTGTTTGCAAAGAGCTATGTTTTTATTATTAAGAATGTCACGAGAACATATTTCATGCCAAGTCTTGATGAGTGTTGCATACTACATTCCACTCCGCGACTTCTGTTGAGGAAACCAGACATTGCGAAAATAGTGACTTATTCGTGTGAATAGAAAATTAACTTTATCGCTAAGTTGGAGCGATGCGCTTTCGTCCAGGAAAAATGATGGCAGCAACATATAATTACAGGGATTTTTTTAATTTGTTCCGTGGCTGTACGATTACTTCGCTATGATCTTGCGCGCATAACCTGTAACCTATTTCTTAGCCCTCATTTCTTCGCCAATAAGACTAGTAACGAACTTAACAGTTCATATTGCAAGTAAAGACGTTTGTTAAAATCACTCTTAAAAAGCGGTGATTCTTTACTGCGTCTTCACAATCAATTTGTTACGCTCTGCAAATTCTATTAGCTTTTGCCAAATAACAAGGAAATCGTATTGATGGGCGACACGTAACTTTAACCAAATTAATTGTTTTTATTGAATTTGAAGTATTGACGGAACCGACCTCTTAATGCTTCATCCAATGATATTAATTTTTTGTCTCATGTTCTGCACACCTGCCGCTAAATAAATGTTTCGCCTTGGTGACGGTGAAGAGCCGTACCTAGTACTCGTTTAAATCTAAATCTAATTCTAGATTCTGGGACTTGTCGCAAAATAGATTTTTTTTTTTTTAAATTGAATCTGTGTTAATCTTTACAAAAAATTTCCATGAATATTGGCATACTGTTTTTGTCTTTGAAAGAGAATCAGATTTATTTGGAAATTCAAATGCAGAAATTCTAGGCCTTCTTGCTAGATAACTTTAGTCGCCAATACCTAGTTATGGAACATTACACCACATCGGATCAGGGCATTAGAAATTCTCCTGTTTTTTTTTTTGTTTTGACTTTTTGCGCGTGCCCAAAACCTTGCCGAGTTGAGTTGTGCATCGAATGTGAAATACATGGATTATTTCCCTTGGTATAGGTGTCGACGGTACTCAGACCTACAGGCTGTTATATAATAATAATAATAATAATAATAATTATTATTATTGTAGTAGTAGCAGTAGTAGTAGTAGTAGTAGTAGTAGTAGTAGTAGTAGTAGTAGTAGTAGTAGTAGTAGTAGTAGTAGTAGTAGTAGTAGTAGTAGTAGTAGGAGTAGGAGTAGGAGTAGGAGTAGTAGGAGTAGGAGTAGGAGTAGTAGTAGTAGTAGTAGTAGTAGTAGTAGTAGTAGTAGTAGTAGTAGTAGTAGTAGTAGTAGTAGTAGTAGTAGTAGTAGTAGTAGTAGTAGTAGTAGTAGTAGTAGTAGTAGGAGCAGCAGCAGCAACAGCAGCAGCAGCAGCAGCAGTAGTAGTAGTATGTATCTTAATATAATTTAATAACTCCGATTTTCGGTCGTAACAAAATTATTATCAATACACAACGACAAAACTTTAACACTTAAAGACAATTTCTTTGACGTTTCATGGTTTTGTAGTTATTGAGATTTTGATGACCGAAATCATAAGCTTCTAAATTAACTGTACGCTTTCTGCATATATATCAGCATGTTGATTTAAGACTGTCTATTTCTGAGAAGTTTGATTCCCCGGAAACAGTGGCTTACTCTCGATCTTCTATGAAATAATAATAGCAATGGTGATAATAATAATAATAATAATAATAATAATAATAATAATAATAATAATAATAATAATAATAATAATAATAATGATGATGATAATAATAATAATAATAATAATAATAATAATAATAATAATAATAATAATAACAATAATAATAATAACAATAATAATAATAATAATAACAATAATAATAATAATAATAATAATAATAATAATAATAATAATAATAATAATAATAATAATGATAATAATAACAATGATAATAATAATAATAATAATAATAATAATAATAATAATAATAATAATAATAATAATAATAATAATAATAATAATAATAATGATAATAATAACAACAACAACAATAATAATAATAATAATAATAATAATAATAATAATAATAATAATAATAATAATAATAATAATAATAATAATAATAACAATAATAATAATATAATCTGTATGTTAATATAATTTAGTAATTCCGACTTTCGGTCATAACACAGCGACAAACCTTTAACATTTAAATGCAAGGTCTTTGTTGATAGCGTGCGAGTGTTAAAACATCTATTACACAGACGACTTTGTTTCTTCCAAATTTGACCTTTTATCCTGTTATTATTTTGACTTTAGACCAACTTTTCAAAATACATGTGCGATTAATTTTTTTTTTTTTGTTTTGACTTCTTTAGCGCCGCCCCGCCCCCCCTAAAAAATTAGCCCCTTAGATCGATTTTTACCTATTTAACTCTAACCTGCGACGTTTAGGTCTATATCCAACATGAAATTTAAAGATTCAATTGTAGTTCAAATTAGATAATGAAGCAATAACAATTTAATAATGAAAACAAAAAATATTATCTAAAGCTATCGCACACCAAAGATAAAGTGTTCTGCAAAGTTTTGAGGTTTCATGTAGTTTTTTTTTTTTTGTTGTTGTTGTTGTTGTTGTTGTTATTGTTACTGAGATTTTATGACTGAAATTATACGCTTCAAAAAAAATTATATGCTTTCTGCACGATTTTGTCAATAATGTAGATTTAAGCCTTTTTAGTGTGACTGGTACCTTGCAAGTCCTGCTATTTTCATTCCGATCTTCTATGACATGTTTCTGCGGTCGAAACAACCATAATAAATAGCAATGATAATTATGATAATAATCTTATAATATGATAATAGACGTAATAATAATAATAATAATAATAATAATAATAATAATAATAATAATAATAATAATAATAATAATAATAATAATAATAATAATAATGATGATAATAATGATAATAATAATAATAATAATAATAATAATAATAATAATAATAATAATAATAATAATAATAATAATAATAATAATATCCATTGTTGTTGTTTTTTTTAAATAAAGAATTGCGGTGGCGAATAAATCACAAAGCTAAGCCGCATTTTCCGCGGCTTTGACAGTTAACAGTGAAGTAATTTCGTCGTTGCTCGTTCGTCAGAGGATGTATAAGAATGCCTATAGCAAACTTGCTGCCTAACAGTATGTTCTATCTTCTTTCCTTTACAAAAGATTGAAAATTATGAGCTTGCCATGATTATTAAGTACACTGTTCGTTGTTTGCTCCGGCTATAGCAAGAAGGAAGGAATGTTTTTCTGTAGTCGACAACCGAAACTCTTAATTTTGTCTAGATCCACAGAGAAAGTACTTCGGCTGAATTGAAAGACAGCGCCTAAGAAATTTAAAAATTAAATTAAAACTAAGATGATAACAAAAGCTTCTTATACTGAAATTGATTTTGAATCGCTCCAATTCTCTTTATACCCACTTAGATCGATAAGCTCGTGTGATTAACTTGCACTAGTCATTTTTTTTGCCAAATAGAATTTTTGTGCGCTATTTTCAAGTTGAACATAAAGATAATCATTGTGAACCTTCGACTTAGACTAAAAAAATTGAGGAGCATCAAACAATATTGGCAAAATAATCACATAAAAAAAAGAAGCAATGAATCCGCCAAGAAAGACTTGCTGTAAATTAACAAATTGCATACAAATGGCATGATGTTAGAAAAGAATTCTTCTATGTACACGAAATTATGTATTATTGTATAAGAATCAAAACGATGGTGTTGGTGACAGTGGTAATGATATAATTATAATAAATACAATATATTAAGATAGTTGATAACAATAATGATTTAAGCCAAGACGTAAGAGATTACAATGTTGATGATGATGATAATAATAATAAATAAATGAATAAATAAATAATGATGATGATGATAATAATAATAATAATAATGATAATAATAATAATAATAATAATAATAATAATAATAATAATAATAATAATAATAATAATAATAATAATAATAATAATAATGACTATCGTGAGAATGATTTGAACAAAACTTTACCAACGATACATTCAATAACTACGAAATATTTAATAGTTGTTTGAAAAGAAAACGCATGTTCAGACAAAGAATTTATCGTCAGCAATTCAGACTGCACCTTGTAACCAGTGAAGCGAGGTCCTTGGAACGCGGTATGCACGGTTTATTTATTTGTACAAGCTAACAAAAGTAGCGATATTTAGAAACACATGTCACAATCCTCGGAGCTTTGTGGCAACTGACAACTGCCTCCCAAAAAGGTTGCCTGGTTCCATGGGTTGTGTGTATGTGTGTGTGTGTTTTTTTTATATAATTATTGTTTGTGTTTTTTTACCTTTTCCACAGCCTTGCACTCCTTTGGCTCACAAAAATTGTTAGCTTTTTGCAATTAAAAAAAAATGGCCCTCAGATTGTTTGTTATCAAGATCATCTAGTCAAGTAAATTACTTTGTGTGTGAAAAAAAAAACCCATCTCATTCCAAACAGTGCATTTTGTCGCTCCTCCTTTTCAAGTCAAGTCTCTCTCTCTCTCTCTCTCTCTCTCTCTCTCTCTCTCTCTCTCTCTCTCTCTCTCTCTCTCTCTCTCTCTCTCTTACCTACCCACCTCTCTCTCATTAAGTAGTATTTGGTATTTTAGGCCAAGATTGCTACCAGGTCCAACTCTTTAAATGATATCAAGTTTCAGTGGTAATGTGTCGAATTCAGACTGATTTAAACCTGATAGTACTGTTCATTCATAAAGACAATTTGATCAGTCTAAATCTCTTCACCCTCTTATTTATTCGACTGTTTTTTTTTGTTTTTTTTTTTGTTGTTTGTTGTTGTTGTTGCTGTTGTTTCATTTAATTTCCATTTAAAACATTTATAACTAAGTCAATTTTACATACCTCAAGAAGATAGTTTAAAATATATGAAAGATGATGGATCGTTGGGTTTAAAATAACGTTGAAGAAACGTAGATATTATATTGACAAAACGACAAAATCACTATTTAATGGTATTTCAGTTCATAAAAAACAATTCCAATATTTGCCAAAAAATGTTCTGAATAATTGCTTTTAAGAGGTAAAAACATTAAATATAAAAAAGCCATTAAATTCATACAAGCAAGACATAAGATAATAACTAAGCACAGTTGGTGCTCACAAATCGTGACACTAGTTTTACAGGTATTTCCACAACGTGGAGAGCGAGATCGAGGAAAAGTTGTAGTGCGTGTATGAGTGTGTAATTGTCAGAGACAGTATGAACGTTATAGACATGGAAAGTGTGGGAGATAATAAGAGAGAGAGAAAGAGAGAGGGAGAGAGAGTGAGAGAGTGAGTGAGAGAGAGAGAGAGAGAGAGAGAGAGAGAGAGAGAGAGAGAGAGAGAGAGAGAGAGAGAGAGAGAGAGAGAGAGAGAGAGAGAGAGAGAGAGAGAGATAAGCATGCAGGCGGTGAGGCACATGTGGGACAGAAAAGCAGGTCGACCTAACGAAGCTATATAATCATAATGAAACAAATCGATATTTTTCTAGCAAGCATGCAAGAAACACCTTTTTAGAGGGGAAAAAAATCTACAATCTCATTCAAAAGAAGATAATTGCAGAAAGAATAGATGGACTCTTGCTTTGAGGTAGTTTTGGACATAATATGTTACAGTACAGGGAGCGGCTCACTATTCTTTAAATGTTCGGTTTTTGATATGAGCTTTCTGAACGTTCAGTGAATTTGAACCAGGGTTTTCAGCTAACCCACTCAAAGATCTAGCCTTGCATGGTATCTCCTGATATTAAGGCTTCAGCCCAGTTTATGAAAGGCTTCTCTGCACTCATCCTCGAAAAACAGTGTCATAAGATTTCGTCGGTGGTACATAGTTATCGGTGCCCTTTAGTTTCAACGGTTGTTGCATGAAAACTTTCCATCCTCTTCAACACCTTTTATCCCCTTTTTCATATTTCCTCCACGATCTCATCACTCAACATCGAAATATCCACAGGGAATGTACTTTGCGAAAAATATAAAGCAAAAAAAAATATATATCAAAGAACTCTGCATTCTTCAAGATTCAACACTGACGCACATGGGTCTCGATTGTTTTAGCCTAACTTTTTGTACAATATCTTTCGTAAGTTTTCCAGACATCTAACTTAAAATTGCACTAAGTGAAAACGGTGGAAAATAGAATCTAAACAGCCTTTTTAATGAGATGTGAATCCCTTGTGTGGATGTAAGAATTTTTATAAAATTAACCTATATTTCAATATATATATGTATATATATATATTTTTTTTTTTTAAAACAATTATTCCTATTTTATAAGCGAGTGTTAGCTCCTTTCTTATTTTCCTCTCTTTGCATCGTTTTATAGGTGTTTCACATTAATATCGTTTCCTCGCAGTAGACGCAGAGTCGGAGTGGAATGTAAACAAATAAAGTGCGTTTTTTTTCCTCGTGTATCTCGTGCACCTTAGCGCGATGAGTTAGCTTTACCACCTGCCCGCAGAATGGCTGTGCTGCAACATAAGGAAATGAGATGAGCTTTAGGGAGAAATGTGAAGTTCGATTCTTTAAGCTGAGGTAGAGTGCTCGCCAGTATAATTATCTCCTTTTTTAACCAATCCTTTACACAGTTGTCATCCACCGATCTGACTATTTTACAATTTATCCCCCCCCCCCCTCCCCTTTCCTTCATCCCTCTGTCTGTCTGTCTATCTGTCTCTCTGTCTCTCTCTCTCTCTCTCTCTCTCTCTCTCTCTCTCTCTCTCTCTCTCTCTCTCTCTCTCTCTCTCCCCCAACATCTATCCCTGTCAACTATAATTTACATACTTATATATATTTTTTTCTTTGGAACATCATGTTGATTTTTTGTTGTAATTCAGCCTGCGTTCTTCCAAAGGCTGGAGACTTTTTGCTTCACTTTTAATTAACGCTGTCTATTCTATGTCCGTTTACAAGTGTCATTGAATTAATTGACTTTTTTTTCTTCCATTTCTGCAAACACACCGTAAACGGATTAGCTGAAATTGATGATTGTGAACTAATTCAGCTGTTATGTCTAGTGGTTTTAGACTTGTCTGATTTAGCTTAGAATTTTTAAAATTAAATATCTTAGTTTGTATCTTTGCTCTGTTTACATGTTTAAATTAAAAAAAAAAAGATCAACTACTTGAAGCCGTCCTCTCTCCACGTATCTTCCCAGCTATGTAAATGCGCCAATCACCAGAGGAGGTGCAGGAATAATGTGAGTGATCCATAGAAGATCATGAGATTCAAGATTATCATGAAAGTATTACAAATTAGGCATTCATAAATTAATGAAGATTGAAAATGTCATGCTTAAGATTCATTGTTGTTTTGCACATGGTAAATGGTAAGGAAAAGTTATGTCTCTAGAGTATCTTACAAAATTGATTTAAATATAAGAAAAACCATACCATATCAAATTGATATTTCAGGAAAATGGTAGGAAGAAAGCCATCTAACTATGCTAAAGTGCTACTTGTTAAGACAACCTTATTTTGCAAGTTGTAAGAAAGTCGTAAGTTCTATGTTATAAGAGCCCAAAAACATAAAGCTATTCGTGCAAAATCTACATAGACAAAATGTGGAAATAGCGAGAGATAATAATTATATTAAAAAAAGCTATGTGCATCATTGCATATCATCAGTCGAATTGCATTTAAGAATCATAACGACAAGAAGTGCTTTTATCTCTACCTTTGTGAAATCTACCATAAAAGGTCATGTTTAAAACATCAATAATAAATTAAGACCTAAAATGCATGATACAGTAATTATATGCATGCTGGAAGTAGCCGTAGATGTTTGCGTCTGTATGCGTCTGTATGCGTATATATATATATATATATATATATATATATATATATATATATATATATATATATATATATATATATATCCCTTCTAAAAGATAAACGTAAAATAAGTGATCAATCTTACTTGATTGTTTGATTTATTTACTGACCTTAAAGGAATTAAAATTATCTTTGCTGATTTTTTTTTTTTTTTTTTCTAAGTATCGGCCCATCGAAGAATTCACTGATTGCTTTTGTTCATTGAGAGTTGAGGTTTCCTTTCTTTATTTCTTTTTGAATATTGTGACGTCCAGAAAGTCTACAGGAATGCTTCATTTTACACCTGGGCGTTTGTCAGAATACATGCACGGAACCAACCAGACTTGGTGCACGAGTTGTAGATCTAGTAGAAATATAACTCGATGATTTGATTAAAACAGCAGTGGGTAACTTTGGATTGCAGCATATTGACTTTATCAATATGTACATTGACTATATCTGGCTTTCGTTGAAAAGACGGTGTTTTGTGTTGTTTATTTGTCCAGCCTTTTTTTTTTTTTTGGGGGGGGGGGGGGGATATCAGCAATCACATATTCTAGACAGTCATATCCGGAATGAAGAGACCAAGAGTCATAATTTTAATCCGATAGTCCTAGCAAAAAGCAAGCCGCTCATGCAGGAGAATATGCTTGATGGTTTTTCGGAATTTTAGCCGAGCATTGTTCTTTTCCAAGTAGATTGCTGTTATATCACAGGTCGCTTCCCCTGTTGATGTCTGACACGGGTTAACAGATTCAACAGGATAACAGGGTTTCCTGATCCAGATACAGTTTATGTCACGCTAAGGTCACCCAATACACACGATCTAAACCGACGCTATTTTAATAAGTCTATTTTCTTTGGGTCGCTACAAAACTGTGACCTTCTGGTTGCTCATGGTGCTGACAGTGAGGTCATCGTCCAGTCCGCCGTCAGCCACGACCAGCGGCGCCGACAAAGTGGTTGTCCCAGGCGGACTGACCACGCTCGAACTCACCGAGTAGGCCTTGGACGCGGTGCAGCCTTCGCTATCCTTCTTGTTACCGTTTCGGTTATCCCAATAGTGCCGAATGACATTCTTGATCTTATTACAGATAGCGAGTGAGACAAACAGGCCTGGGATGGTGAACATGACCCAGATAGGAATCATGGCGGCCAGGTCAGCGTCAGGCTGTTCGAGGGAGTAGCGCAGCGCAACCATCACCACTAGGCAGTTTAGACTGGATGTCTCCAGAGCTATGGTCTTGATAAACGCGTACGGCTGACGGAAGGCGGCTGCAGCCAGAGCTCCCACGACACAGCCGCAAAGAGGCAGCAGCATTGCACCTAGGAGTGCGTATTCGTTGACCAGCTCGAATACATACATGTTGATGTAGACGCCGAGCGTGATGTAAAGAATGCTGGCCAGCAGCAGGAACGGCTTGATGAGCCACATGAGGATCGCGTCGGCCACCAGAGGGCGCAAACGCTTGATGAGCAGCCCGGCCATGTAGGCGAGGAAGGAAGCGACCAGCCAGATCTCAAAGTTAAATACCGGCACCGAATGGGAGCTAAGCAGAGTCTCCGGGTCGCCTTGGAAATACTGACCCAACACGAAGATCCACAGCGGTGCTGTGCCTGGTCGGAGAGAAGGAGAATTAAATCAGCGGTCTGTGATCCAGAAATATCAAGTTAGGTTAGGGAAAACAAAGCAAACAGTTGTCAGCGATAGAAATGTATAAAAAGATGAACTAATGACAGCAATGTTATCGTTGCTGCGCTTTTTAGTCAGGGCTTGGAATGATAGATATCTTAGCGGTTAATGACAAACAGTAACGTATTTTTCTTCTTCTTTTTTTTTTTAAATACCATTATTAGCAAAAGGATTTATATAATATTTAGTGAATTTATTACAACCCCGTTGCTTTAGATCAGGATGACTTTGGATTTACAATTATTTATTAGTTTAACGTCGCAAAGAAAAACTAAATGAACTTTCATGGCATTGAAAGATGGTTTTAAAATCTTCTCTTAATTTCGATGTTCATCTTTACATTTAATTGTCATGGCAGCGTGAAAGATCAATGCGTTTCTAATTATGAAAGATCGGAGCAGCAACACTGGGTGCAACATACCAGTCCTGTTCTATCACTCTAATTAGCAGGTAATCTGATGCTTCTTTTATTTATGCGCATTTTACTTCTCATCTTCTCTTAGCTCCGTCCCTCGTATTTCCTGCTTCTAGTTCAGGCACCTCCTCCGCACATTTGGATCGTTACCTGTATTTTCTTATTCGCTCGTCTTAAGGCGCAGCTTCTTTGGCAATTTGTACTAACGGTGCGGTTTTGTTGGGATTTTTTAATGTGGATATTAAATTATGAAGAAAACCAGCTGAATTACTCGCAACGAGTGATGATTCATATGCAGTTGAAAAAAAAAAAAGCTAACATGCTGTGACATCATCCGACAAGCAGATTTAAAAAAAAAAAAAAAATTATTTTCCATCCATGTGTCTATATTGCTTCAGGCAATTTGATGAAACATAACCATTGGATCACTTTGCATGTTACCGAAAAAAATGGAAAAGTTAAGAAAAATGCCTACCCACCTAACATGGCTATAGCGCTGATGAAGTTCAGAGTCAGACTGAGAGCCACATCACCGTCTGCTATGACGACAGCCACGTGACCGAGCCCTCCCCCGGGCACGCAGGCCACACACAGGAGGCCGAACCGGATGTCTTCGTAGTCGTGTAGCGGAAGAAGCATTGCGATTCCAAATGCCATCTGATCAAAAATAGAAATGAAAGCATCTGGAGAATATGTTGAAATAAACAGTAAGCTGAAAATACGTTATACTTTATTTTGAAAAGCCAGTAAAGCACTTTATGATTTAAAGACCCTGCGGTTTTATTTCTTTTCCTTTTTTTTTTTTGCGGGTGAGTTAGCGTTTGACACCCAGCACGGTTCTTTCTTATAAGCCTAGAATGTCCTCATCCCAGCTCTAGTCACTACTAATAGTCTCTTCATTGTCCCTCACGGATTCCCGCGAACAGCACCCTTAATACCGATCTCGTATCACGACAAGAATGTCCCAATTGCGTGACACTAACGAGCTTGATAGTCAGGTACGCGTCTTTGTCACCCTACATGTATGTCTTGAGAATTGAGCAGGCCCTTTGTCAAAAGAGCTTGGCCTGAGTGGAATGCGATTATGAAGAGAATGGCTGCATTTGCTAGAATTCTATGCGCTCGTGCAATTGGCATAGTATAAAGGCCGTGTATTTTTCCTCACATCTTTTTTTGTTTCCTTCAAATTTATTGCGAAACCGTAATACTCGGATGCTGAAATTATAAACTGTGCCAATGTTATGATCTTGCATCCTTAGAAAGGCTCGCCCTAGCCAATATTTTATACTGAGCCAACTCTCGATGAATGCAATGCTGTTGTTTCTTCTGCCAGAAAGCCATTGTGATTAAAAAAGAAAATTAAATTTCTTGACAAATGTCATTATTATTCAAAATTTCTTCTTTCCAAGTGACCTCAAAGTGCTTGCTTTGGTGAAAAAAAAAGGTCAGTTCTCTATCCTATTTTACATTCGGTGCTGTCTATTTTATCATCATTTTTAACATGTTTTAATTATTGTTTCTTGATCTGTGAAAGTCTTTTTTTTTCTGTTCACTCAAAAGTTTGGAACCCCAAATCCCACTTTCCAATTGCGTTCCAGTTTTATTTTATACATTGTTCAAAGTAGTAAAACAAAATCTGTATGAACACTTTAACAAAATCCCGGATAGTGTTTGACCTCGGACTCTTGACGTGATAACGAAGATGGTATGATTTATTGTAATTTTTCCGTCCCTGTTTTTAGGCATCCTCTCTATAAGGTATGTTTTGTATGTTTTAAAAGCACTTAAAATAGAAACGCCCTGCCCGTCTTTGTGACTTGTGGTAATTGCCGGATCTAGCCGTGGCGAGTATCATCTAGACCAGTCTGAAAGCCTGTTGAGTGGTGGTAGTCCTAAGTCCAAAGAGAAACTATCGACAGTGTGTGATTTGTATTTTATTTTGAATTTTTAAAATAGGTTGTTAAAGCAATTTGCAAGTATAATATTACCGAAAAAAAAAAAAAACCCAACAAAATCCATGATGGCTGCTTTGATTTTTACTTTTCTTGTTCCTGATTATCATACACTGAAAAGGATTCTTTATTTACCAGAAAAATTGAGAGATAGGCGTATGGAGAACAAAGAGGAATAAGGAGTGAGAGGGGGGTGGAGAGAGAGAGAGAGAGAGAGAGAGAGAGAGAGAGAGAGAGAGAGAGAGAGAGAGAGAGAGAGAGAGAGAGAGAGGCGAGGGGTGGGGGGGGGGGGGTGTGTGTGTGTGGAGGAGGAGAAGTTTAAGACATCGGCATACCGTTCCCAGTAGTTTCTGAAACGAGCTCAAGTTTTTGAAGTTCTGACAACGCTTCTAACTATAAGACTCAAGCATTCTTTCACTTCAGAATGTTAAATCTAGACGGCTGGAATAATCTAAAGTGCCCCAGCTCAAAGTGTCTTTTCTCTCATTCCTGTCAGAGAAAAAGCTTAGATGTTTGGACCATGTAAATTTGCCCTGTCCCCTTCGGCTAGTCCTGTCCAATTTTACGTCGCATAATAGTAAAAAATACCGCCTCTAGCTCTACATCAGCCTTCCGTGTTTAATGCGGCCTTCTGTTATGGTGTCTAGGTTCGTCAAATAAATTACATGTAGTTCCTAGATTTCTGTAAAGTAGAAAAAGAGCCTCAAAAGTCCCTAAAATCACTCGTTTGTGTTTAACGTCTCATGGTCATCTCAACTGTTATTTTAAAGCCCTTGGCAATGGACAATCTGAAGACCCAAGATCTCTGTAGATGTTTGAGCTCGTAACTTCCACCTAGTGTCAGGGGTTCTGTAGCTGTGCCCACAAGTACTCTATGGGCTCGCGTAATCAAGGGATGGAAAGTTCGCCGATTTTTGAAAAATTATCGTTCTGACCTGAGGATACGATAATCATCTCGGCATCACATTATCTGCTCAGTTTTGTTTCACTATCAAAAGACGTGAAAAGTATTCGAGGCTACCTTCATCTGTTTGTATCATACGTAGAAACTAGTCCGGCCTCCTCTGTTGTGTGGTACGTGTCTCGGGTCAAAGTCGCGGGTCCGAATCCCCCTTTCAGTTTCGAACTGTTGGATCGACAAAATCAATAGGCAAGGGGGCCGAGTCCTCCCGGAGCTGCTCGCCTCCAACATCGATTTTGTTCGTTTTCACGCTCTAAACGGTGCCCGAATGCGGATAATTCTGCACAGGAATTCTACCTCCCAAATCCAATGAACTCACCCTTCCCTTCATCCCCTCCCTCCCCAATCTGAGTTTTATCTTGTCTGGGCTTAGACGTTTCAAGCCTAGCTACAGGCTGTTAACGATATTATTTTGTCCGTCGACGGGAGCGAGCCATTTTTACAACGTTCTGGGGGGCAGAGATTAGTGGAAACACGTCTTAACGTTCCTCTACCTATAATGCTGTTACGCTGTCTCGGTAATTTATCCATTTTGCTCTTTTTTTGGGGGGAAAGATTGTAGAATGGATGATATTGCTCATTCAATGATCAGAAATTGGGAGGAGTGGCTGAGGGGGAGGAAGCTTTAATTTTACTCGTCACATCAGGGAAAAATTGATGTCTGGCAAGTGTAAGCGAAAATTGGTTTAGACGTTCCCATACTACCAGTAAAAATTGCATCCGTCTTGTTCGCTTCTGCAGGATGTCAGCATTGGTTACTCAAATCGAAAAAAATTTAATCATTGACTTTTTTTCCTTCTTTGCTTTTTTGTTTTTTGTTTTTAATAGCCTTGAGCCTTTATGTGTGAAACTCCTGGACGCATCAGGGGATAAGTTCAGGAGCGATTCATCGATGAAGGATCGTTCTGCAATCACTGAATTAAAAAAAATATGCATGTAATGGTAATTTATTCTTACGTAGCACTCAAGATGAGGACCCATCTTTGTGCCAAGTTTAATACATGCAGAGTTTTCTCCTGACAACCGAATCAAATTTTAGGAACTGCTTTAACTGGATGGATTTTTACCAATTATTAATTCAAAATTTCATTTCTTTACAAGAAATTCTTTGAATATCGAAAAACGTTGAAACAGTAATGAAGAAAATTTTTTTAAAGTACAATCAGAAACCAGAAATACATTAACGTTGCAGTGCGGTAAAAACCAGACTTAGATCCAGTTTTATAAAAGCTATATGTAGATTTTTATGCCCGATTCCTTGAAGATTTGTGGATCTCTATTTATAAGAAATATTTCAGATGCGTCTGAGATAAAGACATAATTTCAAGAAATCTTCAGGGGCTCGTAATAGCAATAGAGAACGAGCGGCATTCAGACAATGATTACATTGGGAAAGTGAGGATGCTTTCCCTGCAGCCATCAATAAAATGGAACAATTTGGCAGTTAGGTGTGTGTTTCAGTCTAACGTGTCGATTTTTTTTTTTTTTTTTTTTTTTTTGTGCGCATCGCCTCTTTAGTTATCAGGAAGAAGCGAGATGCGGAGCAACTTGTTTCATACCCTAGTCATAATTATGTTGGGGCCATTATGTCCAAGCAAGACCATAGAACTAAAGCAGTCCCCCCATCCTCCAAATTTAGCTTCTAATGCCTCCTATCAATCACGTTTTCCTAGGCTTTAACTAGGTGAGCCTGGTTAACACCTCTGGGATTTTCTGCATGAGTAATCCAGTTGCTGTCGTTGCTCACTATATGCTCATGTTCCAGATTCTTATGAATATGCAGCTGCCTATCCTGAAATTCCCGTGCACACCCGCTAAGTTAGACGAAAAATTGTCGAGGTTCGTTTTTTTCTTAAGTTATATTTTCTATCAAAATTACCAGATATGTATATTTTTCATATTTGCGTGTCCTTTCAAATAACTACTAAAAATAGTACGACTGTACTTTCGATCAATTAAACTCGCCTCCTCTCTCCTACGCACACTCCATATTTTCCCCCGAATAAGCTCTTGATGGCTATCGAATTATCAAATATTATTAATCTTTCTTGGTTTTGAATATTTACCTATGTCTGTAATATATGATTAATCACATTGAGCCCAAACGTTTTAGACGGAGCGACGACGTCTATGTTATAGTACATTCTCAAAATTACATTGAGAGGGGGGGGAAATATATATATATATATATACACACATACACACACACGCAATTTTGGTACTGTATAAATTTGCTCCTTTGAAACCGTCGATGGGCTCTACTTTTACTCTTGATTATTATGATATACGTTCCAGAGCAAAGCCAACAAGTTCAAGTTTGTGAGCCCCAGGAAGCTCAGGGGCGTGAGAAGTCCATTACTTAAAGGTGGGAAGAGGGACCGTGCCCCTCTCCCCGTCTACGCCACTTAAAACATTAGTTTGTTCTTCTGGTCGGCCCAATCAATACTCGCGTCTCATATACCAGAGATCCAAAGTTGGGGAGGGGCGAGGTGGGAGGGGAAGTTGAGGGGGTTGTTCTATGGGTAGGGGAGGAAACCGCTGAGAGGAGTAGGAGACAAAATACAAGGCATGAGACTCGGACGGTTCTGGGCAGGGCTGGCACACAGTGAGTGTCCAATCAATAGGACGGCATTTTTCTGAGCCGGCCAGTGGCTGGGAAGGGTCCGAAGGGAGAAAAACGATCACGGACAGTAAACCCGTCTCGTGTTTGTTTTGTTTTTCTCCTCTTGACTCGGCTCATCCTATTATTTGTCGTTTCAGGGGTTTGTTTTTTCCCCCCCTGTCTCTCTCACTCTCTCTCTCTCTCTCTCTCTCTCTCTCTCTCTCTCTCTCTCTCTCTCTCTCTCTCTCTCTCTCTCTCTCTCTCTCTCTCTCTCTCTCTCTCTCTCTCTCTCTCTTTCTACACCTTGCTATTTACAGCGGCGGCGCCCGTTTCCCACCCTACAGCTCGCATTGTGATAGGTTTTTTTTTTAGAACATTTCTCGTATTTCGACCGACTCATGTTGTATGAGTCTAGCTATTTATCATCTTATTTGCTGCGTATTTGAAGAGAATGTGAGATATTAGCTTATCTTAGCTTATAGCTTTCTTTATTCGCTCTTACATTTCTTAAGATTTTACTCTCCTGTATAAATCGATCACTGTCTTTTCTGTCTCATTGTTCGCTTGTGTGTATATGAAATCTCCTCACTGCCCCCTTCTCTCCATATCTCTCTCTCTCTCTCTCTCTCTCTCTCTCTCTCTCACATACACTATCTCTCACTGAACCCCCACCACACACAATTCTCGTTGAAACGCTTCAAAATGGATTCCTTCCCTGTTTATCTAGTTTAGCCAGTCTCCTTCCTGTTCCATTTCCAGTAATTGGCACCGACAATGTTTAACAAGCTGATTGGAATAACACCGAACAGCTATGATTTTGTCCTCGAACTTCTCCTCCTCCTCCTCCTATCTCTGTGTCACTCTGGCTCTCTCTCTCTTTCACCCTCTCTGTATTCTTTCATCCCTTTCTTCCTCAGTCTCGGTACGTGGCTTAAGTCTGTATTATTCAGTAATACTGTAATTTGTAATCAAAGCAGGGTGATTCAGATTTCGAATCACTAAACAGCGAATAAAGAACTACTCTAAGACTTTACACCCTCGCTGAGATACACGTTGGCGATATGTAGCTTATATTTATCTGTGATCTTCTCTCAAAAAATCTCGATGAGCAGTTAGTTTTAAAAGTTATGGAGTTATGGAATAAAAGCTTTTTCTTAGCAATGAAATTCCGACTCACTGGTTGTAGCCGTACGTTTTTATTTATTTATTTATTTTTTTTTTTTTTTGTAAAAAAAAATTCCTTTTCATAAACACATTGAAAGAGTGAAAGGAAAATTGACCATCAATTTGGACCACTTCGTTTTAGCACGTCTCTCTCTCTCTCTCTCTCTCTCTCTCTCTCTCTCTCTCTCTCTCTCTCTCTCTCTCTCTCTCTCTCTCTCTCTCTTTCTCTCTCTCTCTCTCCCTCCCTCTCTCCTCCCACGCTGTCTCTCTCTCGATTTATCTATCTACTCTCTATCAATCCATCTCTCATGGAAACCCTCACAAGTAGCATCCTGTGTAATCAACTTCCCTAGCGATTGCATAGAGCTGAAGTTGTACATGAACGAGGATTAAAACTGTAGGCAGCCTAGCCATGTATTGTCCTCTCACTAGATGGTTACCTCAAGGCATTATGTGTTTGCAACAGACACAGCTGCGTTGCAAAAAAAAGGACCTAAACTGGGCCTGAATGAATTTCTATTAGAAATCATTGTATAATTTAGAATACGGACATTGCTTTCTGTTTACTTTTCTCTTTGCGCTTGCTTTTAACATGTTTTTGTTCACTCCATATTACTGATCGCATTTGCTATATAATCCTAATTTTATTTTTAATATATCTATAATATACCATCTGTTATTCCTGACTTGCACATTAGAATGGTTTTCATCCATCGACTTCTTTCCCATTAAATTTGCATAAGTGAGGCATTGTTCCTAGGAGGATACGCGTTCACCATTCCTCACTCACACACATACATATACACACACTCTCTCTCTCTTTCTCCTTCTCCCTCTCTCTCACTTTATCTCTCTTTCTCTTTTTCTCTCTCTCTCTCTTTCTCTTTCTTTATCGCTCTCTCTCTCTCTCTCTCTCTCTCTCTCTCTCTCTCTCTCTCTCTCTCTGTCATTTTTCTCATTATGACTCCCACAGAGATAAGAGGGTCATGTTCCTCGAGGAGTCGCTAGCTAGCCAGACGGGCTATGAGTCTGCCTACGATGTTCCTAAGGTCAAAAATCTGCCTCTAAGGACTCCATAGCGTGCCTGGTCCGTGCTAAAGACGCTATCGATTATCGACTGATCCGCTTTAATGAACCATTGCTTGCCGGAACGAGCAGCTAGTACAGAACGATAGATCCATCAGGCTCTGTCATTTACGATTTATATTTAATTCATCACTTGGTTTCAGGCATTCTCCCTGGCTGCTTATGATGCGTGTACGTCGTAAGAGGTGATACAGACATGATTTTATATATATATATATATATATACGGTATTGTTTGCATTGCACTACCTGATTTATCCTTCTTCTGCTATATTCTGCGCTCTCCAACATTCAAAGAGGGGGGGAAAAAAAAGGGGGTGGGGTGGGTGGGGGGGGGGGTGAATAAAATCATGAACCTGGCTATGATTGCGCACAGGGGTCTGACCTCGATGAAGACGGGGGTAAAACTAATGCCTCGCAAGCATTTACCGTAGGCTTCTGTTTACAAAACGAACACGAAAGCGCACTGGTTTTCTTACAAGTCGCGCATCGCACGAGATGCCACAGGAGCAAACATGAGTGACTGACATTTTGCAATGTGTGCCCGGAGAAATGCGAGAACTTTGTTTTTGTTTACTGTTATGATCTAATGATCGTCATCGGAGCCGCTCACGCGTTTTCTGCTTTCTCCTGTCGGTCCCTTTTATTGTATGTCAGCATACTTGCTCTGCTACCCTAACCCTACATTGACGTTAAAGCTGTACTTCTTTCCTAACATCTTGCAGATGCTACATGCGTCTAAGTGCCCTGCCTGGAAAACTTTGAGAGCACACAAAGATCATGCAGGATAATCTCGATATGGAATTAGCATTGCCGAGAAACAGATTTCATGCATTATAGTTTTCTTTAGCCTTTTACACAGTCGACATTTATAATTATACTATTTCTCTGTGCATGTGCTCTATGGTCTCTCAATAAATTTCTTCTTCTTTTTCTTCTTCTTCTTCTTCTTCTTCTTCTTCTTCTTCTTCTTCTTCTTCTTCTTCTTCTTCTTCTTCTTCTTCTTCTTCTTCTTCTTCTTCTTCTTCTTCTTCTTCTACTACTACTACTACTACTACTACTACTACTACTACTACTACTACTACTACTACTACTACTACTACTACTACTACTACTACTACTACTACTACTACTACTACTACTACTACTACTACTACTACTACTACTACTACTACTACTACTACTACTACTATTATTGTTGTTGTTGTTGTTATCGCATAACGTCATCTCACCACTGGCATGATGATGAACTGACAACAGAAACCGATGATGAGCGACACAGGGTGTTTGACTTGTCGCTTGATGTTGTCCGTCTCGGTAACCGCCCCGATGCCGAAGCTGATGATGATGGCTATGACGGTGGCTGCGATGTTGAACACAAGGTCGGCCGTCCTTTCTCCCCTGACAGCTGACACAGGGTACTGGGTGGCAGCAACTGCCTGCACCTCACTCGCCTGATCCAAAGAGAATAATAAACACTTAACATTAATCTCTCAAGATTTGGATCGAGTTCAACTATTTTTATGTATTCAAACTTCACACAAATCAATGAAACTTAACAGAACAAAGCCTTTTGTTCCAGTTAAGTTAAAAAAATACAAAAGGAATGGATGGCGTAGCAAGCTTAAGCTCAGAGTGCTTAAATTAATGTGGTAATAAAAAAAAAAGACAAAATTAAGTATAAAAGGAAAAATATAACCAAGAATGCTGACCTCGTGTAATAGATCGTCTTCTCCTGGTTCGGAGCAAAGAAAATTAAATTTCCCGTTTTCTGAATTCTCCCAGGAAATCAGTGACGAATGGCAGATGGAGATAAGAACTCGTATAAAATAAGATTGTATATGATATCGCTGCGACCAGACAGCGTTTGGAGAAAACAGATTAGGAGGAACAAACCTCAGATTGTCATTTCATTGAGTCGAGGGAAATAAGAAGAAAAAAAAAATCATTGGCGAAATGAATTTATCTAAGACTGACATGAATCTGTTTATTACTTTGTCTGTGAATTTATTGGTCTTAGATCTCGTTCTCCATCATTGCGTGCTTGTCTCTGCAGTATATCAGAGACATTACGATGCTGTATTTGCCGATTGGATTATGTGTATACTTTTACTTGGAAGAACAAGCTAGGAAATCGTTATCAGTAAATCTAAATCGATTTTCGTCTTTTTCTGTATTTTAGTAAGAAAATTTAGAATTTGATGCGTGGTGTGATCGTCTAATCGTTTTTTTTTCCTTCCATTTTCTTTGTTGTTTTTGTTGGAGTATTTACCTGTTATTATTATTATTATTATTATTATTATTATTATTATTATTATTATTATTATTAGTAGTATTAGTATTAGTAGTAGTAGTATTAGTATTATTATTATTATTGTTATTATTATTATTATTATTTGCTTGAACACCAATGATCTCACAATATTTAAATTTAACACGTTGAGGTAATTTGCTAAAATTTGGTTATTAAGGAAGATACTTATAATTATAATGCAGATTTCTTTTTTACCCAATGATCCTAAAAGCACGTAAGAGGCAATTTAAGTTACAGATTAGTATATAATCAAAAGTCAATATATTTTTTTTTTAATCTTTTCCATCATAACTGGCTCTGATAACAAAGATGGAGCAAAAAAGTCTTCCATTAACAAACCACATTAATATCAAATTACGTGAAGCTACAACAGTCAACCATGTGAAATGTAATACCTGAAACATAATTGGTAGACTTTAACTATGAATCCTCATAGCATATCATCGATTAAAGAATATAGATGTTAGATTTTTATATTAAAAAAAAAAGAGGCATAATAGAACACTCATTTTGAGGTTTAGTTCTCAAACATGTTCGCAATTTTAACCTTTTTTTTCCGCGTTCAAAAACAGACCCATACGGTTGTTCGATTTTATTCTGTTTTTAGATATCTTATTGCAGAATAAAAAAAAAGCGGTGATTTTCGATGTTTAAACATAAATGTTGAATCTTTTTACTGTTTGATAGTAATATTTTATCTTCATTAGTGAAATGTGTTTGCTAATACAATCGTACACTATTTCGCAAAAAAGCACTAGCAATTGTTAAAGTAAAGTCCGCTCACTCATGAAATGAAAAAAAGTTTACTGCTCTACAATTTCTAAAAACAATTCTTAGCAAGTTGCCAAGTAAGAAACGTTCATGATTTGTAACAAGATCTGGGAACAAGCTACCTTGTTGAAGGTTACATTGTGGTTGGTATCCATGATGGCGATGCTTCACAATCTCTTGCTGACAATCTATGAAACAAGACTGAACAGTACCGCTCGTGATACACAACATTTCTAATAACACTATGAATGCAATTTCATGTTATTAATGCTGATTGACCCACAGTTTGATAGAGAGAACAATGGAAGCTAGTCGTTTAAATGTCAGACAACGGCGCCCTGCATGAGCTTGCCTTTCAACAGACTTAAATGGCATTTTGCCTTGGATTGTTGGTTTACCAGCCTTGGATACCTTGGATTGTTGGTTTACCAGCCTGGGATTGTTGGTTTATCAAATGCGGAGGGCTCTGATCTCAATTACCAGGAGGGCAGCATTATAATCATCATTCATTTTTCTTTTTTTTTTCTCAACTGTCATTTTCAATGATGTATCGTTATGCTCGCCCAGCTTTGAGAAACAAATATTTTATCGCTTGTTTATTTGTGTAAATCGGGAGTTACAAAGAATAACTTTCCCCCCCTTGGATCCTATTCTAGAAAAGTATGACTGATACTTTATTAAGCTACTTGTTGAGAACTTTGTTACAGTGTGAACAAAAAAAGGGGCAATTATTCTTCAAGAAAACTTTAAGCTTTTTACCTATCAAGATCTTTTAATTTTTGCAATTCTTTGTTGGTTTTTTTTCCATACATCTCACTGAGGTCTCCGTCCATTTTGTTACAATCTTCTGTTTCTCTTTTTTGTTTGACTTTGATCCTTACTCCCATATGTTCGTGATTAACTTGCTGTTGGTTTTGTTTGTTTCTCTAAACGATTATATTGTTGTCAGTCCTATTAATCTGATTAAAGTTTTTTTAAATATTTGGTGGTTTAAAGTTTTGCACAGCTAGGTATTTGTTAAGGGATTTCCCTCACATTCAAGCAAAGCAGTAGAAAAAGAGAGCAAAAAAAAAGTGGTGATCAGTCAGACTGGTAGAGGAGGCTTAAGACTGAATTGACACCGAAATGACTAAAATTAAGAACTGACTGACTCATTATGTTTGTGTATTCTATGGAAAAGGCGCTTTGATCTCGTGTTCTCCCTAGCAGAGTCTAAACCTGAGCTCACCGTAATTATGTGATTATGTAAAGAGTATTGATCAGTGTGAAAATCAGTAAAACATATTAATTGCTACTATTGTCGCACACATGCTTTTTTTAATTAATGTCGCCTACATCACTCAATAATGGACTGACTGGGCACATAGAGTGCCCTAACTTACGACAGTTTCTTGTCCCTCTTTCCCTATTCCATCTTACAGTCTTTTTAAATATACCGAAGGAAGCGGACATTACCAGATTTTTATCCATGCCATGTATACCTGTGGAATTATTTTATTTGGATACTCATTAAATTCATACAGCTATGTCCCATGTGAAGTCTGAAAGACTCTCAGGAAAGAGCATTAGAAGGTTGTCATTGCTGTCAAAACGGATGTAGGTACTTTGGAAAAAACGCACCAATTGCATTATTATATTAGAAATATATTCTAAAGTTTGCGAATGCATAAAACACTCAGCTTAAAGACATATCACAACTCCTTACCAAATGCATAGTCTTGTCCAGTGCAATATCTACGACGGCCACCGATACTGTGACACGACCTATGTGGCGCGCCTCCACCGAGAAGTTGTGTGTACGCCCTGCGGTCACGTCCATCAGGATGTAACTGCCGCGGGCGTCTTCTAAGACCAAGGCAATACCGTTTTTCTCTTTGACCAAGGGTCTGGCGATTATGTCATTGTCTGAATAGATCATCACACGGTACTTTTCTCCCTGCCCTACCGTCTTATGTCTTTTCGACGAAGAAGACTGCGGAGGAGCTGTGGGCGCTTGCTTTCCCTGACCTTCATTCAGGTGGGACGTGTTAGATGCTTTGGTTTTACCGGTCTCCGAAATAAGTACTTGGCTGTTGGTATTGCTGTTGCTGTCGTTGATGACACTAACGGTTGTGGATGAAAGCTGCTGGTCGTTTTCCGGATCTGACGCAGCATCATTGACCACCACTGCTACATGACCTTTCCCGGCGTCTCTGGCGCGGCTGTTATCGGCCGTAGTGACCGCTGATTCTGAAGAAGTAGAGGTCGTGTCTTGAAACGATACGGATGGCGATTTGACAGTCCCTGAACCCTGCCGCTGAACCGTGAAGTTGAAACTGACTTTTTGCTGCGTATTTACGCGCAAGTTGTTAATGGAGGGTGGGCTGAAGTAAATGAAGATGCTTTCGTTGGTTTGTGAGGGAGGGATCAGGCGATAGCGAGCTGACTTTGGCAGAGACAACGACCGAGTCGATGGTGAAGTGGATAAGGATGAAGATGACGATAAATACGCAGGCGGTGGTGCGAGTGGCACAGGAGAGGGCGCTGCCCTAGCCGGACATAAGATATTGAAAGATTGTGAACTTGAAGTACTTCCCAAAAGTACCAGCAGCCAATAAGCGAGCCATCGGTGCAAATGGCGCGGATATCTGCAGTTTACAGCCTTCTTGATGTATTTTTTAGGAAAAATTGCTCTTGGTTGACTCTTTACCTTGAATATGCTTGGACTGCTTGATTTGAAATTCCGTGCTGACTGTTTAGCCGTAGGACTAAAATCTTGCTCCTGTATGAGACTCTTGTGTCTCTTTGTCTTATTATGCTGGATGCAGTGCGAAAGTACAATAGTGCAGTTTGCAGGGCTTGCCTCTCTGTCTTTGGCAAGAATGGGATCTTCCAGCCTGGCTTGTGGGGTTTTATCCACGCATTCTGTGTATATGCAAAGCTTTGGCGGCGATGTTGGCACAGACAATTCATATGTTGGCGAACATATATCTGGGCGGGAATGTTTGGCACAAAATGCCTTATCTTTCTTACAGTAGCAAACAGGGTCGCTTACCCAATCATTATCAGTGAAAGCTGTATGAATGTCACTATTAAGTCCTATTCCTGTCGATCTACGACATGGGTTCGATGAAGCTCTCGAAATACTAGATCTTCTTTGACACTGTCGCGGTAGACAATAATTTCTCCAATGCAAACTAAGTGAATGATCGTCGTTAGACTCACCTATGCCTTGATAGCTCTTTTCATATGGCAAATGCTCAGGCGTTTTATCGGACAGCAAAAATGGAATCGACTCGTCGGTATGAGTGTCGCCTATACAAGGACAAGCTTGGTTCCCCCAGGTGTTGTGACCACCAGAGAAGCGATCCGATGGGGCTGTGAGCTGAACAGATGTCGCACTTGAATCAGCTTTTTCGACGGGTCTCGTTGTCGTTGCGACGTGAAGCAAAGTTGGCGACTGCAATAAGGATAGGTTTACCCTCTCCAGGCCTTGTATTAAGTCAAACCCGCCGCTAACACACCTCAAAACTGCGGGGTTCGTCTCTGGCCTAAGCTCCCGTGGCTGGCCGTGCTTTTGTCTTTTCCTTTTTCGCCTCCGCCACCATGTTTGCATCCACCTCTTCTTCATTGTCCTCTGTACCCACCCACCCGATGCGTTTGCTCTTGATATGAGTGCATACCTCCCTCGCGCGCCTGGTCTTGTAACAAAGTTCCTCGCCCTCTCTCTCATTTCCTCTTCTCTCTCCACCGCTCTTTTCGTCCCTCCTTTTCTTTTGAGGATTTTTGTGAACCCCAACTTATCGACAAATGTAGAACTGGCCTCCATTGTTTCATACAAAGCTTACATAATTAAACCAGCCAAGCCTGTTATCCTTTTAATGAGTTTTTCTTCCCCGCACAAAAAGCCGATTTCTCCCCCCAGTCTTGCCGGTGATATCATCATCTAACAAGCTTGTAGCGCATCAATACATTTTTAGCCAGCCCGCTTCGGTCGGACCATGGGAACCGCTGCCTATGGATGCTAAAGGTCTGGGGAGTGCTAGATAAAGTCCCCTATCTTGCCCGCATCGTCTAGCGTGATGGATGGAGCTGCTTTTTGCCATCGGTTCGATTGATAAATAGTCATTCCACTTTACAGCTCCACGTAGATTACATATCCAAACTGAAATTACTGAAATAGCTTGATATTTTCATTGTATTCCTTTGTTTATGATGAGAACCTTAAATAACAGTAAAAATCTACAATGGCCAATTTGCAAAACGCTCCAATCCTCGAATTTTTCTACAAATCTGGTCACAACATGAAGTTATAATCGCCCTTTTTTCCCTTTGTCAGTAATACTTTGCTCTCTGATGATCGTGGCGGTTTTGTTTTTTTTTAATCAATCTCTGAAAGTGACCGAGTTAAGAAACTCAATTGAAAATTATGATATAAGGCCAAGGCTGTACTGCGTGTACTATCTCACTGAGTAGATCTGTAATGGGTTTGACCTTTTCTTCCGAGTGCTGGGTACTAGGTCCTGGGGAAAAAAAAGAGAACACCGTTTTAAAGCGGAGTCTTTGACATGATATACTATTTATTGATCCAATCTCTTTTCGTTTTTTTTTGACTCGTGCATCGTAACTCTGATTCATGTGCAATGCGAAACAGAACGTATACGCTTCACGACGCCTTCTAACTCTGGCAACTGTTATCTGTTTGTTAACTTAATGCCATGGCGTTTCCCAAATGGAAAAAGCTCCTTTCACTCATATGCCTTACCATTTTAACAAAATAAAGTGCAAATATAGTCGTACAATTTTTACACTGCGTATCCAAAAAAAAAAATATTTACTCATTGTTAGATGGCTTTGCTCACAAGAGGTATGTCCATTATCTGAATGATCACGAGCTATGACGTATCAGCGAATTTCGTTACACAGCGGCGCATACCATTGAATTATTATTTTACAGTTAGACTGGACTAAGTGCTTTTCTTCCCATTTTTAACGTTACCGTATTACTAGGACCCCACCAATTTTTCAGAATGTTGATCATCAAGAAAAGTATTTGCAGCGTCTATATTGATCGATAAAGTACATTTTACATGCACCACAATCCTATCTTAAATGGTAAAGTTCTACATCTACTTTTCAAGTTTACGTAAAAAAAATACCCTAGAGAATGCAGAAAAAATTAGGCGTCAGTAGGAACCTAAACCCCATTTCCTTAAACCTCGATGTGTTGCGGTAAAAACCTTAATTTTAGCCCCAATTGCCAATTGTTTTTTTTTTTTTTTTCGGTTTTTTTTTTTTTTTTTGTTTTGTTTTTTGGTGCAGCATGATTGTGTCATTTAATATTTTCATGCTTCATGTATTTATTTATTTATCATTTTTACCAATCAATGTACTCATTAATTCAAAATGAACAGATATAGATAATCGTTATTAAACAATATTCGTAACCACTGAAGCAACCATCGCACCAATCAGCCCTAAGACATAAATTAAAGCAGCAAACTTGATTTTGTATTTCCGCTGCTCGAATTCATTATTAAACGCTATAGCTCATCCATTTTCCATTTTAACAGTTCGTTAAGTCCAATCACTATTAATAAAAGAAAGGAAATATCCATTAGCTATCGTTAATTCCATCTCACCCCTTCGTGAAAAAACAAAAGGAAACTAAAAATTTCTAGTTTTTGTTTTTTTACAAATCAGATGCCATGCAGCTGTCGTCCTCGATGAAATTTACAGCGCCGTTCGATATTCTTTCTTTGAGTTTATAATTATTTTATTGATGGATAGCGATCAACAGGGCGATAGCTAGGAGTTATAAAGAGAAGCAACAGAATGACGTGTAATGTTCTTTTTTATTTTTAGTATTATTTATGTTATTGTTAGCTGAATTTTCTGACTCTCTCTCTCTCTCTCTCTCTCTCTCTCTCTCTCTCTCTCTCTCTCTCTCTCTCTCTCTCTCTCTCTCTCTCTCTCTCTCCATCTATCTAGATATTTATCTCTCTTCCTCTTTTTTACGCTGTCTCAAAATTTCACCTCACCAAGGAAAAAAAAATAGAAAGATAATCAGTATTACGTAATTTCACAAAAACACTAAAGCACATACTACATATTTGATTTTTGCCCATTTATGTAACGCCTAGATGGATCGGCCGGAATGTTTTGTATCTCATTCACGCCTAGGTACACTGCTCATATTGCAGCCATTAAAATCTCAAATCATTGAATCGTTTGATAAAACAAAGATGAGAATAAATGTTCTGTCATCCAGATCTTAAAGATTTTGGCAAGTCTATATTACCATCATCTTTACCCGTGAAATAGCTAAGACGCTTGGACGTGTGATGGTGAGGATAGGTATGAATGGTTCGTGTACTTAATGTGCGCAGTTTTTGTCTCTGAGTCCTTGGCTTTGAATATTATAATATGGTAAAGATATCTTGAAGCTGTTTTGCTTTCGGTGATCTTTTTCAATGTGTCGTTTGGCAATAGATCCTAACATTTAGTTTTAATCTTACAAGACCGAGGAAAATATAAACCGATGGAGAGTCTAATTGTTTAGTCTGAGAAAGTATACGTTTAAGTCCTTAAAAGAAAACGAAATTAAGAAAGTTTGGAAACTCTCAGAGACTACTCCTACTCAGTATCTTCACTATCAATGGAAATATAACTTTTTTAATCCGGCACCAATTTTGCATAGTATGCACCCCTTCTAAAAATTAGTAAAAAAAAAATTGCAGTCTCGAAAACATCTATAGTTTCGAAATACTCTCATTGATTACGGAAATTTAGCATTGGAACAAGGCTTTTATTTATTTATATTTTTTTTCTATTCGTTTATCCTGTATTCAAGTGTATTTTGACTGACAACCCTTCAAATAAAATGTTACTGTATCTGATGCCATTCCTGAAGAGTAAAAATCTAGATATAGAATCTGTCCCCTAGGTTGAGCCCACACCTTTGTCTACTGGTTATTCCTACAACAGCAACTGGTCTTTTCTGAATGCGATTGGTCGATGCTCGTGTGTACCTTTTCTATAAAGACAAGAGTTCCACTTCCCGCGGGAGAGCTCAATTATTATTTTTTATTCAATTTCCGCGCAGTCGATTCGTTGCGAAGGGCGCGGGATCCGACTGATCCACTAAGACCCAGACGGGAGTAGTGGCCAATCAATACTGGGGTTGTCTGTTATGTTACTGTTACCATTACTCGTTGGTCCGCTTGGTTCTATCCTTTTAATCACGTTAAGAATTTTATTGGGAGTTTAAAGAAAGAATTTTTTGTCGCTTTTTTTTTCTCGTCTGTGAAGGGTTATAAAATGCAAATACTGGTGTGGATTGAAATAAATGTAAATAATTATGAGAGTGGATTATATTTTTTTCAACTCATCCATGATTTAAAACTTATCTATCAATAGAAACGAATCTAAGCAGACAAGGTAAGGTAATAGAAACTAGTTTTTCGAAAAAAAAAAAGTGTTAATTCTTTCATCAATTTATTTTTACACAATGTTTTTTTTTTCTCTTTCCTTTTAACCACTTGATCTAGCTAGCACCAAACCATTCTAAGATGAATAACGATGAACCGAGAAAGAGATGGTATTTTGCGTTGTATTACCGGGTAGGTTGTCTAAAGCAATGGTTCCCAACAGACTTTATAGTGGGTTTAAAAAATTGTATATCTCGAGGTAACTCCACACCTTGGAATCCTTCAGTTAGGTCCTTGCGTGATACCGCACTATAATTCTCTCTTGACCTTTTTCTTGCCCTTATTATTTTTTCTTTTCATTTACTCTGACTTCGTCCTATCATGAATATCTTTATGTGTATGATCATTTTGTGTGACGAACCTTAAGGGCACTTCCACTTCGTGTGCTAATTTCAGCGCCAGTTTCGTTTCCTTTCTTTTCCGAAATGTTTTTCATTTGTATGTCTGTGTGCGCACACGTTTCATTTGGCACACACCAGTGCCTCTGCCCCTGAATGTTCATCTTAGCAGAACTTGATATAGTTCTTATTGGGTATGCTATCTCTCCAAAATCCTTAACATCAGTTACAACTGATCTTGTAAGAAGCCCGAGCTCTGTAAAGAGCGAGCAAGGGCAAAACATGTTGATTTATTGTAGGATGATAATAGCGGCTTTGATCAGAAAGGTTGTGCTACAAGATTTGTTTTACCAAGAAAACCCTCACACGGTTCTCCTTTTGTGGTTTCTACAGAATCGAATTTGCATCAAACGATATTTGCTGCATGTATTGAAAAGCCTAAGCAAAGAACAGTTCAGTGTGTTTCTTGGGCTATGTTGGCGAATCTTTATGTTTATTGTGTGTAACTTCGAGTAATTATCACCCTAGTCCATGCCTGCTTTTGATATTCACGGTTGTGCTTTCAGCTTATCATTTTTATGAACGTTAAAAACATGAAACATTTGCTTTTACCGTTTTCTATCGGTCAGTGGGTCGAGATCAAAGACCACCAGAGGTCGCCATTTCGTCTGCTTGATTGCAGATTTAATTTTTTTTTCATTAAATAAAACAATTAGAGAAGTAAGCCCCTTACTGATGACTCCTTAAACGAGCTGGAAACTTTGTTAGGGGATGAGGCGACTAGGAACTAGGAAATGGAACAGTCTAGCAAATCAGATTTCTGATTGTAAGATAAGCCCAGCTTAAGAGGATCGGTCGGATTTTGGTATCGTTTTACAGTAATGGTACTTTTTTTTTGTTCAAAAGGAAAATAAAATCGCGGAAATTATGCTTCAATGCTAGTAAGCTTAGGGTGGTAAAAACGACCAGGGTTTTCAGTGAACTTTTGCAATGAAAATATTAATGTGATATTAATCACATGATTCTTTCTTGCATCATTGGAGAGAGAGAGAGAGAGAGAGAGAGAGAGAGAGAGAGAGAGAGAGAGAGAGAGAGAGAGAGAGAGAGAGCGTGTGTAAGTCGGAGTGTAGGTTGGCATACTGGCAGTGATGTAGTGCTTGAATGTCGGTTGGTTGCTCAGTTTCCTTGCCAATTTGGTATTAAAAAAAAAAGGAGAGATAAACACGCGGAAAAAACCTGAAGGAAACGATGGCAAAAATAAATTCACCATAACAACATAATAGTCGCCACAGGGAAATACCATGTATATCGACCCGTTGTTAGCTTACAGGGATTTTTATAACGGACATTCACTAGCATAACACGGAGTTTGATTTCGGTTGAGAAAGGGAACAACTGTCAACCATAGATATCTTGCATAACTTTTTTCTGTCTACAAGAAAGCTTGCGCGCTGGAAAATAAAACGTAAGAGAAAGCCTGTTTGCTACGTGTAAATGTTGACCTAGGAATGTTGCCAGTTTGTCCATCTCCGTCTTTCCTCGTGTCTTAATGTTAAAGCAACAATGTTCAGTTACTAGATCTGGAATTGATTTGTTTCACGCCTCCTCATTCCCCTTATCTGTGTATCATGGTTACCCCTTTCTACGTATGATTTGAGATTTGTTTTATTTTGCTTAGAAATCGATCACTTTTTGAGATTTTCATGTTAGAAGATTTCTGCTGGCTAGCGGAACCCTCTTGGTGCGCGTGTGTGTGTGTGTGATAGCTAATATTGATAAGAACCATATAAAAAAACTGACACAAATATTGTTTAC
This sequence comes from Elysia crispata, assembly GCA_033675545.1. Classification (NCBI taxonomy): domain Eukaryota; kingdom Metazoa; phylum Mollusca; class Gastropoda; family Plakobranchidae; genus Elysia; species Elysia crispata. The sequence continues at coordinate 343,353 of JAWDGP010007062.1, read as the reverse complement.
TATTTAGATGCCGCCTTATCGAGCTCAGACAACCATTGCAACGGCAATGTTTTGTGAGGAAATAGGGAAGCCAATTTTGAATATTTTATGACTTCTTGATCAGTTGGACACATGGAGTTAGATTGATAGAACACACATATAGGCAATGAAAGGTTTATATGTGTATAGTTTCGCTCGACCAATATATATATATATATATATATATATATATATATATATATATATATATATATAAGATAGTAAACTGCGTCTTTTTATGTCAATGGGCATGTCAGTTTTAAATTTCTCCAAGAGGGATGGCTAAAGTTTAGCTTATCTTATCTTTTCAAGAAAATCCATACTTTCCCCAATTCTCATGCTCATTTTTCCGAGTGCTGTGCTTAATGAAACTCCAGGGACCTTGCTAGAAGTTTCGCCTTTTTCGCAACATAGAAACTGAAAGCTCAGGTGGCGTTGTTTGAAAAAAAAATGATGTTCTGTCCATCCAACGAGAGAATGAATTATTGAAGAAAAGAAGATTGACTGCCTTGTTTAGTAAGTTCAGAACATTCTCAACATAATTGCGCCATGTCGTATGTTATTTCTGCGATTAAGACCCGTTTATGTATGTATGTATGTATGTATGTATGTATGTATGTATGTATGTATGTATGTATGTATGTATGTATGTATGTATGTATGTATGTATGAATGAATGTATGTGTATATGTATGTATGTATGTATGTATGTATGTATGTATGTATGTATGTATGTATGTATGTATGTATGAATATACTTTATCTAAAGTGATTGGTTCTAAAAAATCCATAGGGAAAGTTCACTACATCAGTACTATTTTTCCTTTCAATTTTCATGTTAAAACAACAACAAAAATTAAGAAGAAGGGATTTAAACATTGTAAACAAGTTTAGGCAAAGGCAACTTTGTGAAATTTTTTTCTTTTAGGTACAATGAGGTTCTAGGAAGGTGCCCAGGAAAACTTTCGCTTCTATTTCTAACAAAATCGAGAATACTTTTTTAAGCAATGCCGTGGCTTTAGTGCTGGGATATTTTTTTTAGAAGAATGCTTCTTCTAAATGGGTCCTTAGGCGTCGCCAGAACACTAACTTTATTACAGCGAATGACGCGCATTGTCTCCCTCGGGGATAAGACACTGAGAGATAGGAAAAGAGGAGTGGGGGAGGAGAGAGAGAGAGAGAGAGAGAGAGAGAGAGAGAGAGAGAGAGAGAGAGAGAGAGAGAGAGAGAGAGAGAGAAGTTATACGAGAAAGAGGGACTTATGAGGAAAAGAGCTTTGAGTAGAGAGGAAGTCAGAAATGTGTGTTTGAGAGAGAGAGAGAGAGAGATAGAGAGAGAGAGAGAGAGAGAGAGGTGGGGGGGGGGGGGGGGCAAAAAGACAGACAAAGAGTATTCCTGATTCCCTCACAGTGGTCCGTACTACAAAGAAAATTAAAAATTCCATGTGGAAAAAAAAAAACATTCTTTCTTGAAATTTTATCTTTTTTTTAAAAGTATTACCATAACAGCTAACGTGCCGGTGTGTGATGTAAAAATGCTATCCTAGATCTAGGACTAGGATAATATTGATTGTATCGTTTTTACATGTTAATTTTCTTCTTTCAACCTTATTGAATTACCTTTATTGGACAATCAAGAATTAAAAGAGGAAAAAAAAACGTACGCCTTTCCTCTTAAAGAGAAGGAGAAAAAGGTACGATGTCAGTTCTCTATAGAAGCGCTTCGGTATTTTTCTAATATATATATTTATATATTACTCAGCAGTTAAAGTGTTCTAAATAACAATGAAAGAATCATTAACTTAAAACAATCTCGCGTTTAATGCTCGTCATGTGTTATGAGTAAAATTCTTCGGTTGATGTAACATTTTCGCCGAATCAAAGGTAGAAACGTCTGTCTCTGTTGTCTCAGACTGTTTAGAACCACTAGTAACATGACATTTTTCCCTATTATTCTTATTATTGATAAGATGAACTTGCGTGTTTACAATATCACAAGTGATGGAAGAAGGTGAGCGCCGTGGATAGCGTGCTCAGCGCAGCACGTGAGCCGGAGATATCTACACAATATAATATAATTACTGAAATAACAATGTCAAGCTTCGATTGCGGTTTTTCCTCCGTACTCGGTTTCTTGATATGCGTTTGGACTAGCATCTACGTTTCAAATCGAACTTTGTGCGTCCATTAGATGTAATTGTCAGAAAGGTCAAAGAAAAAGAGAGAAAAAAACCCTACATTTTCACATTTTATGAACTTTTCATGCTGAAAGTTTATGAAAATTACTTTCACTTAGTTAAATCGCGTTTTAAGACACAAAATTATTTACTAACTTATTTTTAGGGAATGAAACTTCATATTTCAGGGGGGTAAAGCTTGAGTGCTCTCGCAAAGGTAAAAGAAAAAGTTAGCTCAAGCAGATTGAACATAGTCGTGCAGTGCAACTTAAATTATTTGAACACTGTGCATCAAATATTAAACATGGCATCCATAGCTATGTCAATGATCTTGTTCAAAGGGTATTGAAAGCCATAACAGGTAACTGAAGAAACACTAGAATTAGAGGAAAGGTCTCTGTTTTAAACAAGCTATATTTATGTTCTTAATATGACATATTATATGATGTTCGAGCTCCACTGAGGCAGGGTACGCCTATCTTGGTACTGAGCAGTAGATGTAATTTTTTTTTTGTTTTATTTTTGCTTTGTTTACATGCCTTCAGGATGTTAAGGACTTGATATGAAAACGCCTCAGCATATTTTTCTGTAAATCTATACAAGAAACTGTAAAGCTGATTTAAGATGAATATTTTTTTTACCTCATGTTTTACTTAATTCTAGTACACATGTAATACTTCAGCACATATTCAGTTGCCTGTTAGTTGCCTTCAGATTTTATTTATATGAAAAGCTAGTTTGGTTCATCTTGAACTTTTTTATAGTCTCACAATATTAGTTTTGCTAAATTCTATGAGTTGGTGCTAGGGAAATAATATTGTATGCGTTTGCAATGGTCATAATTGTGTAACTATTTCGCAGTAACATGATAGTATCTCTTTCGAGACCAAAGTATTCATACAACATGCAAAAACACTGTTGCTTAATCAATTTTTTTTGTTTGTTTGTTATAGGATAGTGAAATGTAGGAGCATCGATTTCTTTCTTTCTTTTTTTTTTTTGGTTGGTTGTTTGTTTGATATAGCTCGTTCATCGTAACAAGATAATCTGACGCATATATCAAAGTAAAGAAACAAAGCCTCTTTTTCACATAATTATTGACATTGTACTTACCTCTTCGAAATGAATTTTTTATAAAATGGAAATTGTGTTGAAAAAGTACATCTTGAACGATTTCTCAGTCCGATAGAAAGCCGTGGTTCGCTCTTAAAATAAGGTTCAGGGTAAAGCATTCAATCTGAACGGCTTTGACTGTCAACTCAATTTGTGAGGATAAAAAAAAAAGACACGTATAAACGGGTCCTCCTCACTTACGTCTCGCATTGACATGTGTAAAAGAAGCACGTTTCTTCTCAGAACAAACTGATTTTTTATCACAATTGTTTAAAGCAGAGATGTGCTCAACTTTGATCACTTCTTATCGTCCCTGAGGCACTAGCATACGCTTTTACATCTATATAGCTGTTCCATATGCTTTATGTTCTTTGAAATAATTAATGATATTATTATTTTCTCTTACGTGCTTCTTATGCAATTACTTCACCTTGTGTAACCAGGGGTAGGTGTTGTAATTTCACTCGCTCGATGCATGTACCACGCACACTTGCTCTGAAATGCTTTGTATGAAATAGCTGCGAGAACACGGTTAGAATCGGTGCGTGGCATCGCGTACAAACAATGCCGGATCCATTCTCTCCGTTAGTGCCTGTGGTTATGCCCGATTAATTCATCATCCGCGACTCCTCACCGAAATGATTATTGTGAGTAATCACTCGCGCTGTATGCTCCGCCTTAAAGGGACTTCTGTTAAACGGATTTTAAACGTAACTAGTTTGAATTTATTCTAGGTCCTGAATCGCGTATAATTGCTGTTAGGCACAACTGTTGTCAAAGCGCTTGTCAATAAACTGGATCATCTAAAATGTGAGGCGTTGTTGGACTAAGAAACACCAATCAATGATGCAAAGCTCCACGCCAAACGCCGCTTTTTTTTTTTTTGCATGCAATGCTGGGGAAAATAAACAGAGTTCACAGGTAACAAGGAGGCATAGCGTGCAAGAGCGCATTGTCTCTCACAACTTAGATATTGCCAATTTGAATGGCCCGTCTGTAACATTAGTAGAGGGACTGAATCATTTTTTCAAATGCTGCCAATTGGGTGGGTTTAGGAGCTGTTTCATTAGAGTGCGAATACATCAATGCATGCATAATTCATAAACTAATTGAAGACAAAAGTGGTTGGTGTATTGTGACATTTCAGTAGGTCCACTTTCCTGTTATAGAACTTTATAAAAGTCGATATATGTCTGGGCGATTAGAATGGAAGTGTAATCTAGGAATATTTTGATTTTATGAAAAATTAATAAAAATTCTCCAGATAATTAGCACAAGCCCACCGACTATTTTCCATTATCGGCTTTCTTGCGACTGGGAAAACTTTCTACAGTGGTCAAGCTGTCTTTCAAGTTTGTTTCCATTTTTTGTTTTTCATAACTGAATTTTGACAAAAACAAGGCCTTAGGTAAAATCACCCTCTCAGTACATTTCATGTCTAAGATCTCAATGAAAATTTACTGCTGTCATCCTTCTATCATGTATTCTTCTGTTTATCTTGTCCTAGTCTCTTTCCCTCTCCATCTTTTCTTTATCTCTCCCTCCCACGCCCATGTTTATTTCCCCTCCCTTTTATGAGGCTATGTGTTCGTCTCACCGATATCATCCATCATCTCTACCTGGCCATCCTCTTTCAATCACTGCTCTTTGTTTGCTCATTAACTCCCTTCTCTGTTCCACGATTACATAAAACTTGCTTCGAATTCCCGTTAGCAATAGCTGTGATTTTTTCCTTAAAGGAAGCCAACTTATCCTTGAGGAACTAAAACTAGAAAATCAATGGCAGTCGATTGCCCGAGGGTCTAGTGCTGTGCCGTGGTGTACCTAGCATTGACTCCTCTAACATAATCAATAATCGGAGTGAAAAGGAAACCTTCCTAAGACGGCATCCCTGTGGATGCAGACTTGTGGCTCGTGTTCGTGATACGGCTAAACGTTTGGAAACGTCCCGTTAAGAGAGACGACTCCTAAGTCTATCGCAATCAGGAAGAGAATCAGTGTGAAAGATCAGTGGTGATAAATAATATCCAGATCGTGACGGAAAACATAATAATAGATTTAAAAACGCGTTTCGGTTCAAGTTTAAGATACTTCTAAATGGTGCCATTTGAAGACTGGGGCAAAATTTTGACTTTCCGTGCAAGCATATCTCTCTCTCTCTCTCTCTCTCTCTCTCTCTCTCTCTCTCTCTCTCTTTCTCTCTATCTATCTATCTATCTATCTGTATCTCTCTCCCTCTCTTTCTATCTATCTATTAATCTACCTCTCTCACTCTATCTCGTTATCTCTGCAATTTTTTTTTCCCTCTGCTCGGTTTCCTTAAGCTTTGTTATTATTTCATCTCTCAGCTCAGCAACAGAAAGCTCTTGTGTAGCGCTTTTCGATACAACTAGAGAAGTTTCATCTCCCATCAGGCGAGCTTTGAGGCCAGTATTTCCCAACAGACTTTCCAATCAGACAAGTTTCCTGGGCTCCACCCAGATTTGAAGCCGCGGCAACAATCACTGTTATTACCTCGACGTGAAGTCTACCTCAGAAAATCGTCT